>ONZH01029888.1:0-76287 GCA_900303285.1 Rhinella marina | reverse complement strand
GAGTAAGCGGTGTATAGTGTAAGTGATGCTGAATCCGAATATGTAAGTTTTATCTTCATACTCACTTCCATTCCGAGCTGTGCTCCCACAAACCTGCAGTAAAATGCACTCACTGGACTCCAGTGCTCACTCACATAATGGAGAGGACTCAAAGAAGAGTCCACTGAGTGCATTTTACTGCCGGTTTGTGGGAGCACAGCGTCAGAATGGAAGAGAGTATGAAGATAAAACTTACATATTCGGATTCAGCATCACTTACACTATACAACACTTACTCTAGTTCAGGGGGTGTTTCGGAGATGACAGGTTCCCTTTAAGTCTAAAGGTTTCATAGCCTTAGGCCATGGTTTTAATGTCTCAGTAAACTTCCTGGTCTATTTTTACAAAGATGTCAAAATCATCTTGGATAATGATATATGCTTAAGTAGGGCACCTTATTGAAGGGTACCATATCCTTCTACCTTATATACCATATTTTCCATATCTTTCTACCTTTACTGTCCCGATTGGATGAGGCTGGGCAGATATCTGACAGATGACTGATAAAGTATCAGGTTGTTGATAGCCCTCTTAAGGCTATACTCTTCTCAAAAAGTTTTACCAAGTTGGTCACGCCACTGCTTTGTATAATACCTGTGTATATGTTGTGTACACAAGACGTAGTTGGTGGAATCAAAAAAGGTTTAACCTTCCAACTTTTTAATTTTTATTGATCACCTTGACATTATTATTATTATTTATAGCCAAGTTGATTTCCACTCCTGGTGACTGTACGATCTTTGTTCCTCCAGAAGATCTCGCCTTCTGTTTGGGCCTTTAAGCTTCTCAATAACTTGTTCACGACTCACAACTCAAAATCTGTTGAGACTGATTTTTTATTTTTTTTAAACTTTTTTCTACTTTTCACAATAAACTTTTTTTTTTTTTTACAAAATAATTTGATTTTGTGCGGCTGCTTTCAAAGACTTTTTTTTTTTAATCTTCTCTTTTCGTCGATGGAGCGTGTGAGGACTTGTGGTTTTCATTGATGCCATTTTGGAATACATAACTCTTTTTGATGGCTTTTTATTCCATTTTTGGGAGGAATAAATAAGGCTACTTTCACACTTACGTTCTTGCCTGATCCGGCAGGGCTCAGAATAATAATAATGTAATGTAATAATACAACCGTCGCATTCGTTATGAAATGATTCATCAGTTGTATTATGTCTAAAATGACCATGCCGGATCGTTCACTAAAACCATTGTAAGTCAATGGGGGACGGATCCGTTTTCTCAGACACAATAGAAAACGGACCCAGCACCATTGACTTGCATTGTGGGTCTTGCCGGATCCGTCCTGCTCCGCATCCCATGATGGAAAGAAAATGGAAGCATGCTCCGGTTTGCTCTCCGATATAAGAACGGAACGGAATACATTTTGGAGCACTCCCTTCTGTTCAGTTCAGTTTTGTCCCCATTGACAATGAATGGGGACAAAACGGAAGCGTTTTTTCCGGTATTGAGCCCCTATGACGAATCTCAATACCGGAAAATAGAAACACTAGTGTGAAATAAGCTTAACAGCAATTCTGGCCTTTTTTTAAAAAAATTTCAAGCGTTCACTGGACAAGATAAGTGCACATACACATACTGTATATAAGGGGTGGATTGGCCATAGACCTTACAGGGAATTTCCCTGTGGGCCGATGCCGAGGGGGTCGGCCAGTGGGAGTTTTTGAGGATATATTTTGTGATGTACTGTGGCATTTGGCTCTGTTGGGGTGGTCTAATGCTGCCGCTATATATGGTATTGCTGGCCCTGTCTTCCATCAATTTGGACCCAATTACAAAACGGGGCCACTTTTAGTATTTTTTCCAGGGCCACTTTATGTTCCCTGTCCGCCCCTGCTGTATATCAATTGTGTCAAGCTCCAGAAAAAAACAGCTGGCAGGACGCCCTGATCTATGTGCCCAGCCTGCTGGATGTTATCATCCATTTCGGTTTCTCTCCAGCATTTTACGCACCATAGAAAAACTGATCCTATAGCTTTCTGTGGGATGGTTGATATCATAGCATCCAGCGCATCAGTTTTGATGGCGGGTATCTCCTAGCACCAGAAAGAAAAACTCTACATGCAACGTATAGACTGTGGATAGTTCAATTGTGCCGGGCTCTGAAAAAAAAAAAAAAATTGCCAGATAGAACTGATAACTGTCACTTTTTTTTTTAAACTTTTGAAAACTTTTTTTTTACAATAAGGGCCCTTGCACACGACCATATGCGCTCCGGGACATACGGTCCATGAGCGGGCCATATGTCCTGGAGCGGCATCGATCGTGCGCATGGGAGCGCACAGCATCATAGATTACAGGACTATTGTCCTGTACTCATAAGATCATACAAGTGCAGGACAATAGCCCCACGGGCGGCCCAACGTGCACAGCATCATTGTAATCCATGATGCTGTGCGCTCCCATGTGCACGATTGATGCCGCTCCGGGACATAAGGTCCGTTTCCGGAGCGCATACGGTCATGTGCAAGGGCCCTAATACTTTGAAATATTTCTGTATTGCAGATTTTTATCTCTGACAGGCCCTGCCCTATATATATATAATTTTTTTTACCCTTTTATATGTATATATTCCCATCAGCCATCATTAAGGGATAGGCTTTGTCAGGCACAAGGCTGTCACTATAGGACCATCGGCTTCGGTGGTCACAATGCCAGGATGACAAAGGGAGTGAGTTGATGATTCCCTGGTCCCAACTACAGGTTGTCTGGCCCATTCCCCCAAACCCCACCCTCCATGTAATTTTTCCCAGTGAGAAAATTAAAGACATTGCCCAATTTAAAAAAAAATAAAAATACTACAAAGAGTGTTAAAAAATAATAGATTGTATACTTTCCACTTCATCCCACGTTGTTTTCAGCCCTGCTGCTTTTGAAATCAGTTGCACAATCCCTTCAATTTCCAGATTTGCAAAAGGTTTCACAAAAACTGCTGCCCCTTCTAATGCCAACCTGCAGTTTTCCTCCATGGCAGTCAGCAGCGGGTCCTCGTGGGCACACATGGACTGGTGGCAGAGTTGCCCCCTGTAGATAGGACTTCAGAATCCTCTGTTGTTCTACATGTCACACTTTCTATGCAAATCAATGTCTCTGAATCAGAGTCGGTATACAGTGAGCTCCCCCTAGTGGTGACTGCAGCCAGGCAGAATGGTGTATGACCATGTCAATGCAGGGCATTTGGGGTTCTGAATCAGCAAAGTAAAGCTTTGATCCCCATGAAGATAAATTAAGAAATTAATCAGAATGGAATGCTGGCCCTAAAAAGGACACAATGATAAAAGGTGGACATGCACCTAAAGGGCTTGTCTCATCATGGACAATGGGGGCATATCGCTAGGATATTCTCCCATTGTCTAATAGGTGCACTGCTGGGACCCGCACCTATATCAGTAACGGAGCCCTGTAAGATGGTGGCTGGAGGACTCCGGTCCGGCCACCACCAAGCCGGCTCCCCATAGAAGTGAATGGGCGAGCACCACGCATGACCGGACACCGCTCCCATTCACTTCTATGGGCTCGACGGAAATAGCCGAGCCAGCACTTGACTATTTTTGCCGGCCCCATAGAAAATTAATGGAGGGCGGCTGCGCATGAACAGTGCGCCCTCCTTCACTTTCGGGGCTGCGTTCTTGATATAGGTGTGGGTCCCAGCAGTGGGAGCGATATACCCTCGTTGTCTGTCATGAGACATCCCCTTTAAGCTCAGTTCTTAGTAATGTTGGGATTTTCACAACCGAAAAAAAAAAACAAAACTAAAATTTGAATAAATTAGAAAAAGGGAAGAATATTTATACCTATGATTTCTTCTGTAGGAACTGACTTGTTAGAAAGATTTTTTTGTAAAAATAGCTTATATTTTAGCCTATAGAGACTTCTGCAAAGCAATGGCAAGTATGACGGCACTTACAGATACCTGAGTGATATTTGTAGGGGTTTCCACCTTAAGTTGGCCATACACCTTAGAAAACTGTCTTAGTCATTCCTTACGACTCCCTGCCCAGTGACCTGCATACACATGCAGGCTCGGCTCAGCTGAGTATACTGTACATATGTTCTCAGTAGGGAGATTACAGTAAGTCACTGGCCTACACCTCTGCTGGTAGCTTATCTTCTTTGCATACAGAACGATCGGGCGTGTTGAAATCCAACAGCCTGACCCTTCTTTGCCCGAAATTTGCCATCAGGACACCCCTCAGATGGTCAGCCGGTATTCTGGAGAAAGGTGTAGGTCTGAGAAGCGGGATCCTCATCCTGTGGATAGGCTATTAATGTCTAAGGTGGAAATACCCCTTTAACTCCTTCCCACACCATGCTGTAAATGTACGGCATGGCAATTATCACGTTCCTGCACCACGCCATACATTTATGGCATAGCGATGCCGCCGGTTCAGGAACTGCAATGGCCAAGATTAGTGCTAGTGCCGATCCTGGCCGTTTAACCCCTAAGATCCCACTGTCCGTAGCAACCGTGGCGTCTAAGGACTTTACACATCACACAATTTCAGGGTCCTGATGGTTGTTATGGCAGCAGGAGGCCTTGCAAAGACCTCCGGGACTGCCATGTATGGTAGCCTATCAGGCCTTGCCAGAAGCAGGATCTGATAAGCCAAGGTACAATACACTGCAATAGATAACTATAGCAGTGTATTGTATCAGATATCAGACCATTGTAAAATTATCATATCATATATACCGCATGGTGAACCCCATAAAAAATAAAAAACACCGATGGAATTACAATTTTTGCCCAACTCACCTTCTAAAAATGAAATAAAAAGGAGATCAAAAAGCCAAATGTAGCCTCAAAATGGTACCAATAAAAACAATAGCTCGTCCCGCAAATAAAAAAGCCCTCACACAGCTAAATCACAAAAAAAATTTAAAAAGTTATGGCTCCTACCATTTCAGCAAATTCCATGTTACAAAATCCATATGCCGCTCCTTCTCTTCTGAGCGCTGCCATGTCTCTAAACAGCAGTTTATTACCACATATGGGGTATTTTTTTATACTCCATATGTAACAGAATATTAGATGCTTTTTTTCTTTTTAACCCCTTGCAAAAATGAAAACATTGGGGCTAAAACAGCATCTATTAGATTTTTTTTTTATTTTCACGATCCAATGTTAATAGGGGTTATGAAACATCTATGGGATCAAAACCATCATTACACCCTTAGCTGAATTCCTTGGGGTTGTATTTTCTAAAAATGGAGTTATTTCTTCAGGTTTCCACTAAACTAGTACCTCAGGAGTAATGCAAGTTCAACATGGTGCCCAAATCCATTCCAGTAAAATCTGTGTTTTACAAGCCAAATGGTGCTCCTTCCCGTCAGAGCCCTGCTGTGTGCCCAACCAGCAGGTTACGACCACATATGGGGTATTGCTGTACTCAGAAGAAATGGCATAATAGTTTTGGGGGTGCTTTTTCCTCTGTTAACGCTTGCAAAAATGAAACATTTTGAGCTAAAACTATATATTATTGTCAACATACAATTTTCGATTTTCATGCCCCAATTCTAATAAATTCAAAATGCTCACTGAATCCCTGTATTAATTCCCTGAGAGGTGTGGTTCCAAAACAAGGCATTTTGGGGCTGTTTCTTATATTTTAGCAAACTAAGACCTCTGCAACCTGAAATGACACTTGAAAAAAGGGAGACATGAAAATCTACAAGATGTTTTAGTCAGGTACTCTGGGGGGATATTTTTAAAAACTTCAGAATCAGGATAATAAATGTGGAGCTTTAGTTCTAGTTTACCACCTGCTGTGTTCCAAAAATGGATTAAAATTTAAAATCTATGAAGAAATGAAGTTTTTTAAATTTCACCTCCATTTTGTATTAAAGGGTTAAATTTCCTAAATGCCATTTTCAATGTATTCACGGGTGCGTTTTTTTTTTTTTTTTTTTTTTAAATGGCCTGATTTATATGGGGTTCTAAGATATAGGCCCCTCAAAGCCACTTCAGAACTGAATTGGTCCATAAAAATAGGATTTGGAAATGTTCTTCAGAATTTCTAAAGTGAATGCCAAATTTATAAGCCCTTTAACATTTAAAAAAAAAAATGAAAAATTAAGCCAACATAAAGGTGGCACGTGATATTCAAATTTTGAAAATTTCATAAATTTTTGTTTTAATAAAAAAAAAAAAAGGTACCATAATTTACCACTAACATGAAATACAATGTGTCACAAAAACAGTCTCAGAAAAACTTGGATAAGTAAAGGTATTCCAAAGTTAATACCACATAAAGTCACACATGTCAGATTTAAAAAATGGGGTTGCATCCTTAAAGGGGTATTCCCATCTCACACATGTAGTTTGTATAGTTAGATATAGCCATACCAGCATTATTACTAATAGAATGTATTTATATAAAAAGTACCGTTTACAAGATTTTCCTATTTGTATATCCATTGTCCGACACACATCAGTCAGGCCGTTGCCCCTAGTTACGACCACCGCGGCCATGTAGTAGTGGTGGCCGGCTTGCTCCTGTTCAAACCCGCTCTGAGGTAACTGCTGTATTGTGAACGCACATTACATGATCATGCGGAGACACATCTTAGGGTTGTAGCATTTTTCTCTGCGCTTCCAAAATGTAGAGAAATGGATCCTGTTCCAAGATCAGTTCATCTCTATGGAGCAGGATCTGTTTATAAAGTCTGAGTTTTGGACGGATCCTGAACATTGACGTGTGGACTGGTAGCGTCCAAAACACAGATGTGAAAGTACCCTAAGATGTGTCTCCGCATGCTCATGTAATGTGCGTTCACAATACAGCAGTTACCTCAGAGCGGGTTTGAACAAGAACAAGCCGGCCTCCACTACTACATGGCTGCGGTGGTCGTAACCAGGGGCAACGGCCTGACTAATGTGTGTGGGACAATGGATATACAAATAGGAAAATCTTCTAAACGGTACATTTTATATAAATACATTCTATTAGTAATAATATTGGTATGGCTATATCTAACTATACAAACTACATTGGTGAGATGGGAATACCCCTTTAAGGGTTTAAAGGCATCATCCCCCTGAAATAAAAAAAAATGCCTCTATCTATCTATCTATCTATCTCTCTAATATCTAATCTCTCTAATATCTCTAGTTCTCTATCTACACTCCTCAACGTTTAAATTGAACACCCAGAAGGAAAAGTTGTGGAATTATAGAAACCACAGGATGGCTAGATATGTTAATAATATGCAAATGACAAAAATTGGAAACAAATTACTCAAAACATCTCAATGTATTCAGTATAAATAGAGTATGAGCACCACAAGCAGAAATACACGCACTTACACACTTTGGCATTAGTGAAGTTATTAATCATTATCTGAGGAATGTTCTGCTATGCTGAATGCACTTGGGCACACAAATCATCAAGATCCGCTGCTGGCAGAATTGTCGACCAATGACGTCCCAGATGTGCTTGATGGGAAACAGGTCCAGAGACGCTGCAGGCCATGGAAGCACATTTAGGCCACGCAGACTGCTCACAGTAGCATGAGTAAACATGCGGTCTGGCATTGTCCTGGGATACTGTGGAGAAATGTCCGTACCACTGGTTCCACGACCTAATCATAGTTATGTCGAGCTGTTAGTGTAGCTGAAATGAATACTAGATCATAGATCCAAAGTTGCTTTGGTCAAAACTTCTTTTGAATGTTGTATGGAGAACCATCTCCGTACAGCATTCAAATGTATGGGCTGCACGGAGGTAAAATTTGTTTGTACAACTTCGGACTTTGATTGTACAACTTGAAAACCATTTTGAAACTGCAATCCGAAGTCTGGTTCTGGTACCAAAGTCAACTTTGAATTGCTTTTTTAAATTGGTTTCCAAATTGTACAACTGAAGTCCGAAGTTCCTCACCGAAGTCTTGCGGGACTTCCGACGTAACTAATTTCACCTCCATGCAGCCCATACATTTGAATTCTGTACAGAGACTGGTCTCTGTACAGCATTTAAACGACGTTTTCACAGAAGCGACTTCAGATCTATCATCCGAAGCTCACTTCGCTCAACCCTACTCAAGAGGATAGACCTCCATTGCTGTCTTGCTGTGCACCATGATACCCATTGAGAGCGGTGGTGTGAGGTCAGTGGAACTGGAAGGGGTAGCTGGAAGTCTGGCTCGTAGTCCAATGTTGTACAAACTCCTTCTGATGGTTTATGTAGACACCGTTTTCCACCCTAGGCTTGGGATATGACGTCAAATTTCACTTGAAGTGCAGAATAGATTCCTACACATCATTCTTCTAATCAGACGACCCTGTGAAGAGGTTCTCCTCTCTGCACCTCTTGCTGTCATTCCAATTCCTCGTTGTTCTCCCAACCACCAGGACACACAATTGTGACCAGTGCTGACATCTCGGCCTAGGCTCGTAGCGATCTCCTGGAGTGATAAACCAAGATCTCTGAATTCAAGGATTCTGTCTATCTCAGCGACAAGTGTTATTAACTGGCACGCTGATGACCATTAGGCATCACACAATCATGTGGAAAAAAAACTTTGCTTTCTGTTTGGCTTTTATGCCCCTCCCACATGTCACAGATTGGAGCTAGGTGCTGCAAAATGTGATAAATTGCAGATCTTGGTGAGATCTGCTACTTCCTCTTGGGTTGAGGAGTGAATTATCTATCTGTCTATATGATCTATCTATCTCATATCTATCTATCTATCTATCTATCTATCTATCTATCTATCTATCTGTCTATCTCCTATCTATCTGATACCTAGCTTTGATTGGTGGGGGTCTGAGTGATGAGACCCCACTGATCTCTAGAACGAGGGGAGTGAAGTGCATATGTCACTCACTCTCCTTGCTGCATGAGACAAGATCCATTTATGTCTATGGGCCAGTCTTAAAGGGTTTCTGTCATCAGTTTGTACCGTATAAAACAGGTTGCAAATGTCACCTGATGCAAAATATGTAAATTATATTATTCATACTGTCCCCGTTTTTGTGGAAAGCATACTTTTATAATATGTAAATTAGCTCCCTAGGAGCAGGGGGGGCGGTAACCCTGCTCCTAGAGTCGCCGTTTCCCCACCTCTAATAACGCCTCCTGTCTATTGATTGACAGGGCCAGGCAGCTCGCTCTGTCTGCTGCCGGCCCTGTCCGTGCCCGAAATCCCACGCCTGCGCCGTGCGTCCTTCATTCGGCGCAGGCGCAGTGAGGAAGCCGGGAGCCCGGAAGCCTACGGGTAGGTTGCATTTGGGTGACAGAGCCTCTTTAAAGGGGTTATCCAACCCCGATAATACCCCCCCTCCCAAGGGCCCCTCAGACAGATTGTACTTACCTTGCTCCCTGGCACCCGCATCACTACTGATGCCCGCATGTCTGCCACTGCATCTCCCCATTGCGTGGATCAAAACATCCGGCGACTGGGGAAGGGGGGGCTAGCCAATAGCAGGCCTAGATGAGGATGGGCCTCCCTAGCGTCACCCGCGATGCTAGGGAGGCTCGTTCTCATCACCACCTGCTATTGGCTGCATCCCCCCTCCCCGAATGTTTTGATCTGCACGACGGGGAGATGCAGCGGCAGCCGTGGGGGCATCAGGAGTGACGCAGATGCCAGGGAGCGAGGTAAGTACAATCTGTGTGAGGGCCCGGCATCCCCTGCTTTCCTTCACAGCCATAGAGTTATATGATAAAGTTCTGAAGCGATTTACCTAACATCAAGGGAACCCCAACCACCAGCAGGCAGGAGACCAAAAAAGTTCAGGGTGTGCTCCAAGGATGCACCCTCCTATCACTGCACGGCCAGGGAGTGAAAGAGTGAGGGCTACCACAGTGGGTGCTACCACCCCCATCATTGCCACTGCCACCACCACTCTCCTCCTCTTGCTCTCCCCTCCAGGGCTTTCTGCAATATATCTTTACAGTGGTCGGTGCACCATTTTTCAGAATCAGTCCTCCAAATCTTCTGCATAGACATAAATGATAATGTTCCCTCACCACTAGGGGGAGATTATTGAGTTCACTGTATTAAAAGTATAAAGGAAGCTGCTTAGCTCCCCCTAGTGGTGGCTGCTGGAGGCCAGAATTTAATTCTGTGATATAATCCATTATATGACTGTCCAAGTACAATAAAGCTTCTGTTGGATGATGCTCCATCTCGAGGACATGTCGTGCTGACATTTAACTGCTTTCTTCTTATTTTTGATGTGATATTTATTAGTTCTGAACCTTCTTCTGTGTCCTACGATGGATAAATCAGATGATAATCTCCCTTGTAATCTTTCCAGGTGGTTTCACAGGGACATAACCGGGTTGGAGGCCGAAGCCCGGCTAAAAGCTAGAGGCGTCCATGGCAGTTTTCTTGTGCGTCCCAGCAGGAAGAGGCCTGAAGATTTTTCGTTATCTGTCAGGTCAGTCCACGATGATCACGCAGCTTTTTATAATATTGATGATATCCAGATTGGAGGAGTCCCATCTGAGCGGAATGGCACCCCATAGTTCTCAGGATCAATGGGTGTCCCAAAAGCATAACATATTACTGGGAAACCATCTGCCATTTAGCCTGATTGTGTATAGAGGAGAGGATACTCAACATCCACATGACATCCCCTAAAAGTGCAGATCATGGGTCCAAAATTTAGTATTTACCATATGTCCAAACTGCTTTTGCTGCTCCCTCCTGACATCAGTCAGTGCTGAAAGCACTCACAGGTTCTCCCACCATCAAACCGGAAAATATCTCCACCGTATCACAAGTGCACGAACAATACAGGTAAGCATATGTGGCTGCCATGTGGCCCCTGGAGAGAGGGGGCCCATTACTGTACTGTAGTGTCAAGTAGCAGCTGAAAGGGGCCTAATGGGATAATGCCCTCATGCACGCCATTGTACCCTACATGCCAACAGTCCCGACAATCCTGTTACCTGGGATGACAAAGAGGTGAAGTATTAGCAGAATTGGGCATTTTGGGGGCTCGTCCCGGGCAGAGCATATTTTGGTCACTTGCCCATAGCAACCAATCATATTCCTCGTTTCATTTCTCAGAGGCCCTTTGGAAAATGAAAGCAGCATCCTGATTGGTTGCTATGAGCAACTTGCCGCACTTGTGTACATCATGGCCAACCTGTGGCCCTCCAGCTGTTGCAAAACTACAACTCCCAGCATGCCCTAGGACAGCCTACTAATGCATCTTAAAAGGGAACTCCACCCTAGTGACGGATGACCTTTCATGTGAACTGTATGACTTTCAGGACATAACAGTATAATTGCAGGGACTGTCCTTAATTTTCAGAGACAGTCCCGACAAATTCAGGTTGTCCCAGGCTGAAAATGGGTGGTGCATATATTAGACAGCCCATAAATGGGTGGTCCTGTCTGGTCTGGGGGGACGGGGCCCATTTGTCCCTAATTTATCAACTGCAGTGTTGGTAACTAAGTGATATTACATAGGGGCCCAACCCAGCTAGAAACCTCTGGTGTCTATTTCTGGTCAGACAGGGGCCAGCTGCTCTGTAGAGACAGGAAGTCCACGCCCCCATGATACTACTCCACGTCACCTGTCTCCAGTGCCCCAGGAGACTATACATATACAGCCGCTCCTCTAATTACGTCAATGTACTATTATAAGCCGATGAATGAGCGATTTACAGTAAATCCTCCCTATAAAATGCAAATATCTGATGATTTTTTGCTATTTTGTCTTTCCACTTTTCCAGTTCTGCAATTCTTTCATTCTGCTTTTCCCACCTAGTCGTCGGTGGCACTTCCTGCGTATAATGAGGAAGTGCGACTTTTACACAATCTATATGTGTGACAGACTTCCTGCTCGAGTAACATGAAGGCTTTACGATAGTCTAAAGATCTTGTGTGATGACCTCAGTCAGGACAGAATTTCCTGTAGCCCTTTTGTGCCAAAGCAGCACAGAGCATTTAAGGAGTCAAGTGCGCTAATCTTGTGAGGGGGGTGGGGGCGCGGGATCTCTCCATTCAGCGCTACTTGTGTGACCGTGGTGCTGTCATAATGAAAGGGGAATGAAAAAAAATCATAGATGGGGGAAAGACTTCTCCTTCCCCAGCAGCACAGAGGATTTCAGGAGAGGAGTGGGTATCAAGACAAGAAGGACAAATGGAGAGATATACAGTATAGTGGAAAGACCAAATGCCCCTGCAGCACAGAGTATTTCAGGAGAGGAGTGCACTGATTATGTGGGGAGGTGGGTTATGGCCTGTCCACTCCTGTGGTGGTGATAGTGAGGACAGAGACAGCATCACAACGTGAGGAGGGTATCAAGGTAAGCATATAGTGGAAAGAACAAATGCCCCAGCAGCACAGAGTATTTCAGGAGAGGAGTGTGCTGATCTTTGTAAGAAGTCAGTGACCAATGTACTCATTATGTCAGGGAGCACAGGGCTGAATATGAAAAGGACCAGGAACCATGGAGGGCACAGACTGAAAGTAGCAGGATATCCAGGAGCACAGAGTATTTCAGAAGGTGTGTGGTGAACCTGTCCGGGGAGTAGAGGAGCTACATGTCCCCTCCGGTGATACGAGGTTGCATGTAAAGCAAAAATCATAGACAAGGGCCCGAGAGGTATGTTGTAGGGTCTCCAAGCAGCACAGAGCATTTCAGGAGGTGAGTGTGCTCATCATGAGAAAGGCATTAACCTCATCTACAGTATTACTGTTCGTAGTGCAGCTACCGTTACCTCCTACAAGTCGCTAGGGTGGGGATCTAATGGATTTTTAACCCTTCTTGCCCCCTAGGTTGGAGGACTCAGTGACCCATATCCGGATACAGAATACCGGCGACTATTACGACCTGTACGGCGGAGAACAGTTTGCAACGTTGACGGAACTGGTGGAATATTACACGGGACAACACGAGTGCCTGCAGGACACGGATGGAACCATCATCCCGCTGAAGTACCCCCTGAACTGCTCCGACCCGACCAGCGAGCGGTGAGCCACTGCCGTGTACTAACGTCACCAGTGTCAGTACGTCCTCTGAGTGGTACCCAGTATGGCTAGGATACAGCGCCCATCATACGGGTTGTCACCCAGCTTTCCTGGGCTTCTGAATGGTAACTCTACAAAACAGATGAGCTTTACAGGGCTCTGGGAAAGCTGGGTGATAATGTCATCTAAGAAGTGGGTTACCAGGAGAGGATGATGCAAGGAGCATCTGATATTCTGGCAGCTGCCCCCTCTTTGTGCTAATCTGCTCTGTGCCTGTGCCATGTAGCGGCTGGGCATGGTGGCACTGCCAGTCAGGACATGTGACTGCTGACAGAAAAAGGGACAAAAAATCCTTTCATTACGGAGGCCCAAAGGTTGTGAGCTTATCGTATGTCATCATCTCAGATAACCTCCGGGATCGTGTGAATGCAGTAGATACACTCAGAGAGTATCTCACAGCATAGGCTTAGATACACCAAGAGAGGCATGGGCTTAGATACACTGAGATAGGCTCACACAAAATAGGTTTGGATACACTGTCGATGTCAGATGCTATAAATTTAAATCTGTTTGACGTGGTATATACACTATGTGAGGTGGTACATATTCTGTGTGAGGTGGTATATATACTGTATGGGGTGGTATATATATATATATATATACAGTATATATATATATATATATACAGTATATATATATATATATATATATATATATATATATAATATCTCTACAGTGAGGTGGTATATATACAGTGTGAAGTGGTATATACACTGTGTGAAGTGGTATATACAGTATACTGTGTGAGGTGGTATATATACAGTGTGAGGTGGTATATACACTGTGTGAAGTGGTATATACACTATGTGAGGTGGTATATATTCTGTGTAGGGTGGTATCTATATACTGTGTGAGGTGGTATATATACAGTGTGAGGTGGTATATACACTATGTGAGGTAGTATATACCGTATACTGTGTGAGGAGGTATAAACACTGTGTGTGGTGCTGTATATACACTGTGTGAGGGGGTATATACACTGTGTGAGGTGGTATATCTACATTGTGAGGTGGTATATATACTGTGTGAGGTGGTATATACACTGTGTGAGGTGGTATATACACTGTGTGAGGCAGTATATATTCTGTGTGAGGTGGTAGATACACTGTGTGAGGCGGTATATACACTGTGTGAGGCGGTATGTATACTGTGTGAACCGGTATATACACTGTGTGAGGTGGTATATATTCTGTGTGAGGCGGTATATATACTGTGTGAGGTGGTAGATACACTGTGTGAACCGGTATATACACTGTGTGAGGTGGTAGATACACTGTGTGAGGCGGTATATACACTGTGTGAGGCGGTATATATTCTGTGTGAGGCGGTATGTACACTGTGTGAGGTGGTATATACACTGTGTGAGGCAGTATATATTCTGTGAGAGACAGTATATATACTATATGAGGTGGTATATATACTGTGTGTGGTTGTGTATATACAGTTTGAGGCGGTATGTACACTGAGTGAGGCGGTATATATACTATATGAGGTGGTATATATACTGTGTGTGGTGGTACATATACAGTGTGAGGTGGTATATATACAGTGTGAGGTGGTATATACACTGTGTGAGGCGGTATATACATTGTGTGAGGCGGTATGTATACTGTGTGAGGTGGTATATACACTGTGTGAGGGGGTATATACACTGTGTGAGGGGGTATATACACTGTGTGAGGGGGTATATACACTGTGTGAGGTGGTATATATTCTGTGTGAGGCGGTATGTATACTGTGTGAGGTGGTATATACACTGTGTGAGGCGGTATATACACTGTGTGAGGTGGTATATATACTGTGTGAGGTGGTAGATACACTGTGTGAGGCGGTATATACACTGTGTGAGGCGGTATGTATACTGTGTGAACCGGTATATACACTGTGTGAGGGTGGTATATATTCTGTGTGAGGCGGTATGTATACTGTGTGAGGTGGTAGATACACTGTGTGAACCGGTATATACACTGTGTGAGGTGGTAGATACACTGTGTGAGGCGGTATATACACTGTGTGAGGCGGTATATATTCTGTGTGAGGCGGTATGTACACTGTGTGAGGTGGTATATACACTGTGTGAGGCAGTATATATTCTGTGAGAGACAGTATATATACTATATGAGGTGGTATATATACTGTGTGTGGTGGTGTATATACAGTTTGAGGCGGTATGTACACTGAGTGAGGCGGTATATATACTATATGAGGTGGTATATATACTGTGTGTGGTGGTACATATACAGTGTGAGGTGGTATATATACAGTGTGAGGTGCCCTTCTACTGGTAGCAGCATTGTCCCCTAACCACCCATCACCCTGAAAGCAGTATTGTCTCCTAACCACCCACCCCCTGCTTGCAACAGAATTGTCCCTGATAACCCCTCCCCCACTGGCATAAGCTTAGTCTGCTAACCACCCATCCCCCTGGAAGCAGTATTGTCCCCTAACAACCCCTCCCCTGGTTGCAGCAGAATTGTCCCCAGATAAGCCCTCCCCCACCGGCAGCAGCATTGAATGCTAACCACCCTCCCACTTTGCAGCAGTATTGTCCCCTGACAACCCCTCCCCACTGGCAGCAGTGTGATCCCACTATGTCTCAACTCACTTGGAGACTTGCAGGACAGGAGCAGTGAGGCTGGAGTTGGAGGGAGAGAGTTTCTCCTGCAGTTCTTCTGTATAGAGAGCATTTGGAAAGTCTTCAGACCCTTTCACATTTTATGTTGCTCTTTGTGCTAAAATAAAAAACGTAAAGTTTTTCGCCATCATTCTGCACTCAATCCTCCATAATGAGAAAGTGAAAACAGAAAATTGGAAATTTTTGCTAATTTTTTTAAAAAGAAAAAAACTAAAATCGTGCACTGACATAAGTCTTCAGCCCCTTTACTCAGGACATAAGTCTTCAGCCCCTGTACTCAGGACTAAGTCTTCAGCCCCTGTACTCAGGACATAAGTCTTCAGCCCCTGTACTCAGGACATAAGTCTTCAGCCCCTGTACTCAGGACATAAGTCTTCAGCCCCTGTACTCAGGACATAAGTCTTCAGCCCCTGTACTCAGGACATAAGTCTTCAGCCCCTGTACTCAGGACATAAGTCTTCAGCCCCTGTACTCAGGACATAAGTCTTCAGCCCTCAGGACATAAGTCTTCAGCCCCTGTACTCAGGACATAAGTCTTCAGCCCTGTACTCAGGACATAAGTCTTCAGCCCCTGTACTCAGGACATAAGTCTTCAGCCCCTGTACTCAGGACATAAGTCTTCAGCCCCTGTACTCAGGACATAAGTTTCAGCCCCTGTACTCAGGACATAAGTTCAGCCCCTGTACTCAGGACATAAGTCCCCTGTACTCAGGACATAAGTCTTCAGCCCCTGTACTCAGGACATAAGTCTTCAGCCCCTGTACTCAGGACATAAGTCTTCAGCCCCTGTACTCAGGACATAAGTCTTCAGCCCCTGTACTCAGGACATAAGTCTTCAGCCCCTGTACTCAGGACATAAGTCTTCAGCCCCTGTACTCAGGACATAAGTCTTCAGCCCCTGTACTCAGGACATAAGTCTTCAGCCCCTGTACTCAGGACATAAGTCTTCAGCCCCTGTACTCAGGACATAAGTCTTCAGCCCCTTTACTCAGGACTTAGTTGATGCCCCTTCGGCAGAGATTCCAGCCTCCAGTCTTCTTGGAGATGATGCCACAAGGTTTGCACACCTGGATTTGGGGATTTTCTACCATTCTTCTCTGCAGATCCTCTCAAGCTCTGCCAGGTTGGATGAGGCCGTCGGTGGGCAGCCATTTTCAGGTCTCTCCAGAGATGTTCCATTGGGTTCAGGGCTCTGTCTGGGACACTCATAGACAGTCACAGAGTTGTCCCTAAGCCTCTCCTGTGTTGTCTTAGCAATGTGCCTAGGGTCATTATCTTGTCTTGGTCTTTGCTCTGATCTGCATTGTCAGCTGTGAGATCTTATATAGACAGGGCGGTGTCTTTCCAAATCATGTCCAGTCACCCGAATTTACCACAGGTGACTCCAATCAGGATGTAGAAACATCTCAAAGATGATCCAGAGAAATAGGAGGCCTCAGAGCTAAATGTCAAATGTCATAGCAAAGAGGCGGAATACTTACGTCTCTGCAAAATTTACATTTTTCCTTTTTAAAAAAATTTGCAAAAATTTCTAATATTCTGTTTTTACTTTCTCATTATGGGGAATTGAGTGCTGATTGATGGGGGAAGGCTTGAAATTTTTTTTTTATTTTAGCACAAAGAGCAACAGGACAAAATGTGAAAAAAGTGAAAGGGTCTGAAGTCTTTTTGAATGTATTGTTACTATTGCCGCGACCCCTTTGAGGAGACGATGTAGAGGATGGGAGTGGTAGTGGTCCTGATGAAGTGTTGTGTCACAGTGTACTCCCTCAGGTCGTTACTCCGTGGGGTTCGGTGCAGTGGTATTATAGTACAGAAGAATGAGGCCAGAGTTAAACGTAACAAAGTCTCTTTTTTTAATGTAGAAGTACATACAGTAGCTGCAGACTTTAAGTGCACATCCTCTCTGGCACCAGCAAGGATATGGAGGCAGGTTGGTTGGTGTCCATTCCGCACTTAGGTGATACTGGCCTAGTGGTTGTTTGTTGATGGGTGTCTTGGCTATAGTCCCTCACCATGTAGCAGTTCATGCTGCTGCCTGGAATATCAAGGCTTTACTTGAGGAAAATTGGAGTAGTTCTCTCTGGAGAATTTGGTAACAGGAGCAGGAGATCTGCAGGTTGCCTCCTCTCCTCTCCGTCTCTGGACTGGAACTCCCCTGGCAGGAAGTAGGATCAGTCCACTCCTACCAAGAGGGGAGGAACAGACGGGGTTAGCCCCTTTCCTTGCCAACCTTTGCCAACAGTTCTTTGCTGCAAACTAGGGCCAGAAGCAAACAATAGAATACATAATGCACAACCAGGGGTGTACAAAGTAATCACTGGGCACCATAGCAAGAATCTAAGTTGGGTCTCCATGCCCCATTCATAGCCTCTACCTGCTCTACCTGTACTGATATGTGAGGTATGAGGTATAAAGTACAGCTCGTACCTCACATATCATACACTGCTATATACAGTATACTACATATCTGTACACACTACATCTATTATACCTTGTACCTCACATATATGGGGTGTCTATCTACAGTGGGGAAAAAAAGTATTTAGTCAGCCACCAATTGTGGAAGTTCTCCCACTTAAAAAGATGAGGTCGGCCTGTAATTGACATCATAGGTAGACCTCAACTATGAGAGACACAATGAGAAAACAAATCCAGAAAATCACATTGTCTGATTTTTAAAGAATTTATTTGCAAATTATGGTGGAAAATAAGTATTTGGTCAATAAGAAAAGTTCATCTCAATACTTTGTTCTATATCCTTTGTTGGCAATGACAGAGGTCAAACGTTTTCTGTAAGTCTTCACAAGGTTGGCACACACTGTTGCTGGTATGTTGGCCCATTCCTCCATGCAGAGCAGTGAGGTTTTGGGGCTGTCGCTGGGCAACACGGACTTTCAACTCCCTCCAAAGGTTTTCTATGGGGTTGAGATCTGGAGACTGGCTAGGCCACTCCAGGACCTTGAAATGCTTCTTATGAAGCCACTCCTTTGTTGCCCTGGCGGTGTGCTTGGGATCATTGTCATGCTGAAAGACCCAGCCACGTTTCATCTTCAATGCTCTTGCTGATGGAAGGAGGTTTGCACTCAAAATCTCACGATAAATGGCCCGATTCATTCTTTCATGTACACGGATCAGTCATCCTGGTCCCTTTGCAGAGAAACAGCCCCAAAGCATGATGTTGCCACCCCCATGCTTCACAGTAGGTATGGTGTTCTTTGGATGCAACTCAGCATTCACTCTCCTCCAAACACAACGAGTTGTGTTTCTACCAAACAGTTCTACTTTGGTTTCATCTGACCATATGACATTCTCCCAATACTCTTCTGGAACATCCAAATGCTCTCTAGCAAACTTCAGACGGGCCCGGATATGTACTGGCTTAAGCAGGGGGACACGTCTGGCACTGCAGGATCTGAGTCCCTGGCGGTGTAGTGTGTTACTGACGGTAGCCTTTGTTAAGTTGGTCCCAGCTTTCTGCAGGTCATTCACTAGGTCCCCCGTGTGGTTCTGGGATCTTAACTCACAGTTCTTGTGATCACTTTGACCCCACGGGGTGAGATCTTGCGTGGAGCCCCTGATGGAGGGAGATTATCAGTGTTCTTGTATGTCTTCCATTTTCTAATTATCGCTCCCACAGTTGATTTCTTCACACCAAGCTGCTTGCCTATTGCAGATTCAGTCTTCCCAGCCTGGTGCAGGTCTACAATTTTGTTTCTGGTGTCCTTCGACAGCTCTTTGGTCTTCACCATAGTGGAGTTTGGAGTGTGACTGTTTGAGGTTGTGGACAGGTGTCTTTTATACTGATAACAAACAGGAGCCATTACTACAGGTGATGAGTGGAGGACAGAGGAGCCTCTTATAGAAGAAGTTACAGGTCTGTGAGAGCCGGAAATCTTCTTGTTTGTAGGTGACCAAATACTTATTTTCCACCATAATTTGCAAATAAATTCTTTAAAAATCAGACAATGGGATTTTCTGGATTTGTTTTCTCATTTTGTCTCTCATAGTTTGAGGTCTACCTATGATGTCAAATTACAGGCCGACCTCATCTTTATAAGTGGGAGGAACTTGCCACAATGGTGGAAGCACTAAAATACTTTTTCCCCCACCTGTATCTATCTATCTATCTCATATCTATCTATCTATCTATCTAATATTTTTCTATCTATCTATCTATCTATCTATCTATCTATCTATCTAATATTTTTCTATCTATCTATCTATCTATCTATCTATCTATCTATCTATCTATCTGTCCAGATGTCACTTTACAGTCTATAGCACATTATAAAACACAGGACGCGGCGGTGTAGTGCGATGTGGGATATGCAAATCCTATGTAACCATGAGAGCCGCCCGCTGCACCTTGGACGGACAAGTTATTTCCAGTGAAAGATTAATTTCCCAGTAAAACTTTAACTGTGAGGACGCTATAGCCATAGGTAATGCTATACAGTACTCTGGGCACATGATAGACTTAGATACACCTCTCAAAAGAAAGTATCACACATGATAGACTTAGATACACCTCTCAGATTATAGTATTCTCACTTGCTAAAATTAGATACACATCTCAGTAGACAGTATCACACATGATAGACTTAGATACACCTCAGAGAAGAAAGTGTCACACATGATAGACTTAGATACACCTCTCAGATTATAGTATTCCACTTGCTAAAATTAGATACACATCTCAGTAGACAGTATCACAATAGACTTAGATACACCTCTCAGAAGACAGTATCACACATGATAGGCTTAGATACACCTCAGAGAAGAAAGTGTCACACATGATAGGCTTAGATACACCTCAGAGAAGAAAGTGTCACACATGATAGGCTTAGATACACCTCTCAGATTATAGTATTCCACTTGATAAAATTAGATACACATCTCAGTAGACAGTATCACACATGAAAAACTTACAGTGCCTTGCGAAAAGTATTCGCCCCCCTTGAAATTTTTCAACCTTTTGCCACATTTCAGGCTTCAAACAAAAAGATAGAACATTTTAAATGTTTGGTGAAGAATCAACAACAAGTCGGTCACAATTGTGAAGTGGAACGAAATTTATTGGATCATTTAACCTTTTTTGTAATAATAAAACTGAAAAGTTGGTCGTGCAAAATTATTGGCCCGTTTACTTTCAGTCCAGAAGTTGATCTCTGATCTCTGAATGATCCAATGTTGTCCTAAATGACTGATGAAGATAAATAGAATCCACCTGTGTGTAATCAAGTCTCCGTATAAATGCACCTGCTCTGTGATAGTCTCAGGGTTCTGCATCATGAAGACCAAGGAACACACCAGGCAGGTCCGTGATACTGTTGTGGAGAAGTTTAAAGCCGGATTTGGATACCAAAAGATTTCCAACTTAAACCCAAGGAGCACTGTGCAAGTGATCATATTGAAATGGAAGGAGTATCAGACCACTGCAAATCTACCAAGAACCCGGCCGTCCCTCTAAACAATGAGAAGACTGATCAGAGATGGAGCCAAGAGGCCCATGATCACTCTGGATGAACTGCAGAGATCTACAGCTGAGGTGGGAGAGTCTGTCCATAGGACAACAATCAGTCCAACACTTCACAAATCTGCCCTTTATGGAAGAGTGGCAAGAAGAAAGCCATTTCTCAAAGATATCCATAAAAAGTCTGGTTTACAGTTTGCCACAAGCCCCTGGGAGACACCAAACATGTGGAAGAAGGGGCTCTGCTCAGATGAAACCAAAATCCAACTTTTTGGAAACAATGCAAAACGATATGTTTGGCGTAAAAGCAACACAGCTCATCCCCCTGAACACACCATCCCCACTGTCAGACATGGTGGGGGCAGCATCATGGTTTGGGCCTTTTCATCAGCAGGGACAGGGAGATGGTTAAATTGATGGGAATGGATGGAACCAAATACAGGACCATTCTGGATGAAAACCTGTTGGAGTCTGCAAAAGACCTGAGACTAGGACGGAGATTTATCTTCCAACAAGACAATGATCCCAAACATAAAGCAAAATCTACAATGGAATGGTTCAAAAATAAAGGTCTCCAGGTCTTAGAATGGCCGAGTCACAGTCCAGACCTGAATCCAATTGAGAATATGTGGAAAGAGCTGAAAACTGCTGTTCACAAACGTCTCCATCCAACCTCAAAGAGCTTGAGATGTTTTGCAAGGAAGAATGGGCAAGAATTTCAGTCTCTACATGTAAAACTGATAGAGACATCCCCCAAGAGACCGCAGCTGTAATCGCAACAAAGTATTAATGCAAGGGGGACGAATAATTTTGCACGCCCCACTTTTCAGTTTTATTATTACAAAGAAAGTTTAAATGATCCAATAAATTTCGTTCCACTTCACAATTGTGACCGACTTGTTGTTGATTCTTCACCAATAATGTAAAATGTTCTATCTTTTTGTTTGAAGCCTGAAATGTGGCAAAAGGTTGAAAAGTCCCAGGGGGCCGAATACTTTCGCAGGGCTCTGTAGATGACTTAGAAAACTGTTTCATAAATGATAGTACTGGATACACCTCTCAGAAGTATCACACATAATTAATAAGCTTAGATACATCACTTAGCAGACAGTACCACACATAATAAGCTGAGATACACTGGCTCAGTAGACACTATCACAGATAAGCTTAGATGCAAGGGTCCAGCAGACAGTATCACACATGACAGGCTTAGATACTCACAGCCTTATCATGAACCACATGTATGTTTTTTTTATTTCTTAGCTCTTCATATTTAAAGGGGCACACCCACCCCATATATTTATCACATATACAGGTTCTGACGGGTGGGGGTCCTATAAGTAGGGACCCTGACCCAGCAAGTCAGAGCATCTGGTGGAGAACTGGGGTCTCCGAGTCTCCCAGTCAGTGGGCGATGGATCCCCAGCGGTGGTATATGAATGTATGAAGCAGGAGTACCCCTTTACACCCTGTAATCTCAGTAGTACATGATCTCCTCGCAGTCTGAGGCGTGATGTTATTTTGGGCACAGGATGAGGTCTGCCTCACTTCACCTCTTCTGTCTCATGAAACACGGATGTGGTGTCGAGTTCACAACGTATAAAGCTTATTATAGTATCTGCTGCCGGGGCCGGACAGGGCGGTAGAGCACAAAAATGACCGGTCAGTGTTCACCTATATCTGGTCCCGGGAAAGCTGGGAGACCACCAGTATGGCCAGTCACCCAGCTTTACTGGAAGTCCAATGGCATATGTGCCTAGGTGCTCAGAGCTGATATACCGACCCTCCTGACTGTCATCCATAATTCTCAATGTTTGGAAAAGCCGAGGAGGAACAATTTTTACACTAAGCCATGCCTCCAACCCTGCTCAATGCCCATCTATGCACCCCCAAATCCTGAGAAGTCCACTTAGGGCCCCTACACAGTAGAATAGCCCCTTGGTGCCCCCACACAGTAGTTATGGCCTCCTTACAGTAGTGCTGCCCCCTTAGTTCTCCTGTTACAGTAGTGCTGCCCCCTTAGTGCTCCTGTTACAGTAGGGCTGCCCCCTTAGTTCCCCCATTACAGTAGTGCTGCCCCCTTAGTGCTCCTGTTACAGTACTGCTGCCCCCTTATTGCTCCTGTTACAGTAGTGCTGCCCCTTAGTGCCCCGTTACAGTAGTGCTGCCCCTTAGTTCCCCGTTACAGTAGTGCTGCCCCCTTAGTGCCCCGTTACAGTAGTGCTGCCCCCTTAGTGCCGTGTTACAGTAGTGCTGCCCGCTTAGTACTCCTGTTACAGTACTGCTGCCCCCTTAGTGCCCCGTTACAGTAGTGCTGCCCCCTTAGTGCTCCTGTTACAGTAGTGCTGCCCCCTTAGTGCTCCTGTTACAGTAGTGCTGCCCCCTTAGTGCCCGTTACAGTAGTGCTGCCCCCTTAGTGCCCCGTTACAGTAGTGCTGCCCCCTTAGTGCCCCGTTACAGTAGTGCTGCCCCTTAGTGCTCCTGTTACAGTAGTGCTGCCCCCTTAGTGCTCCTGTTACAGTACTACTGCCCCTTAGTGCCCCGTTACAGTAGTGCTGCCCCCTTAGTGCCCCGTTACAGTAGTGCTGCCCCCTTAGTTCCCCCCATTACAGTAGTGCTGCCCCCTTAGTGCCCCCATTACAGTAGTGCTTCCCCCTTAGTGCCCCCCATTACAGTAGTGCAGCCCCCTTACTGCCCCATTACAGTGGTGCTGCCCCCTTAGTGCTCCCTTACATTAGTGCTGCCCCTTAGTTCTCCTGTTACAGTAGTGCTGCCCCTTAGTGCTCCTGTTACAGTAGTGCTGCCCCGTTAGTGCTCCTGTTACAGTAGTGCTGCCCCCTTAGTGCTCCTGTTACAGTAGTGCTGCCCCCTTAGTGCTCCTGTTACAGTAGTGCTGCCCCTTAGTGCTCCTGTTACAGTATGCTGCCCCTTAGTTCCCCATTACAGTAGTGCTGCCCCCTTAGTGCCCTGTTACAGTAGTGCTGCCCCCTTAGTGCCCCGTTACAGTAGTGGTGCCCCCTTAGTTCCCCCCATTACAGTAGTGCTGCCCCCTTAGTGCCTCGTTACAATAGTGCTGCCCCCTTAGTGCCTCGTTACAGTAGTGCTGCCCCCTTAGTGCCCCGTTACAGTAGTGCTGCCCACTTACTGCCCATTTACAGTAGTGCTGCCCCCTTAGTGCCCCGTTACAGTAGTGCTGCCCCCTTAGTGCCCCGTTACAGTAGTGCTGCCCCCTTAGTGCTCCTGTTACAGTAGTGCTGCCCCCTTAGTTCCCCCCATTACAGTAGTGCTGCCCCCTTAGTGCCTTGTTACAGTAGTGCTGCCCCCTTAGTGCCCCGTTACAGTGCTTACAGTGCCCTTTACTGTTAATAAAATAAAAAAAGGAACGCTCACCTAGACCCACTCCCCCGATAAACAGAGCACATCCTGCTCTCCTCAGCAGTAGGCACGGTGACGTCATCAGACGAGTGTGCAGGCTGATTCCCCGGCCTGTGCGCTCTCACTCACAGCCCAACAAGCGCGATGACATCACTGAATCACACCTACTGCTGGAGAGCACAGGCCGGGGGATGGTGGAGCACCACTGCATCACACAGATATAGTCGAAACTGGGCCATATCTCAGCCGTCCGGGGCTGCGGGACAGATGCCATAATCTGGGACTGTCCCACTGGATCTGAGGTGGTTGGGAGGTATGGTCACACAGGACCAGATGATGAAATGGTCTGCCCTATAGAATAGAGGAAGTTGTACTCTTCACATAAGATTAGTCACACGCATGTTCATTCAGATGCTGGAGCGTGTCCACACTTATCTTTCAGTTCACTCTGTGTAGACTAGAAACATTCTCATGCTATAGGGAAACCACCAGCAAGCTGCTGCTGACAGATCTGCGCTTCATATTTTATGTCTCTGTATATAGAAGATACTATGTATAATTAAATCACAGATGTTTATGGTATATCTACAGGGCAGGCCGGAAATGTCTGAAAGGTCTGGTCCCACCTATGGCACCATGACCTATCATCAGAATGGGGTCCCCGGTGAGGTATATCCAGGAGGAGTATTTCAGGGGTATTTCTAGAAGGGTGGTCACTGATAAGGTTTCTCCAGAACCAGGGGTCTCCAAGTGAGGTATTGTACTGGTACTGTATTGTTCTGTAATGGTACTGAGGTATCTTAAGAAAAGGGGTCTCTGGTGACTTATTTACAGAAGGGGTTCCCTGGTGAGGTATCTCCAGAATGGGAGCATTGGGTGAGGTATCTCCAGAATGGGAGCATTGGGTGAGGTATCTCTCGAGGTACGTTGAGGTATCTCCACAACACAGGTCCATGGTGAGGTATCTCCACAACACAGGTCCATGGTGAGGTATCTCCACAACACAGGTCCATGGTGAGGTATCTCCACAACACAGGTCCATGGTGAGGTATCTCCACAACACAGGTCCATGGTGAGGTATCTCCACAACACAGGTTCATGGTGAGGTATCTCCACAACACAGGTCCATGGTGAGGTATCTCCACAACACAGGTCCATGGTGAGGTTCCTCAAGAATCAGGGATCTCTGGTGAGATATTTCCAGAATTTGAGGTTTCTCCCGAGTGGGGGTCCTCGATGAGATATCTCCAGAATGGGGGTCCATGATGAGGTATCATCAGAACGGGGGTTGCAGTGAGGCAACGATTGCATATAACAGGGGAATTATCAGAGAGGTGTCCCTTCCGGGTCCCTCATTATGGTTTCATGACCTTTCTGCTGACTATTGAGATTCTATCTATCTATCTATCTATCTATCTATCTATCTATCTATCTATCTATCCATCTCATATCTATCTAATACATAAAAAAAGAATAAGAGCAGCACCGTAGAAAAACTCAAAAATGTAAGGAGTGCCAGTGGCTATGAGACTAAATCACCAGATAAAATAAAAAGTTCCACGGCACCTCCACATGGTGAACAAAATGTCCTTTATTCACCCATGCAACTTTTCAGTCCGCTCACTATCTATATCTATCTATCTATCTATCTATCTATCTATCTATCTATCTATCTATATCTCATATCTATCTATTTTCAAATCAAATCAAATAAGCTTTATTGGCAGGACTAAATACATTTTAGCATTGCCAAAGCAAGTGGGAAATAATTATGTAGGGTTGGGGGATGGGGACACATTTTCTATCTATCTATCTATCTATCTATCTATCTATCTATCTATCTATCTATCTATCTATCGCTATCTAGCTCTCCAGGATTGCTGTCTTCTCACCTTAGACGGTTGGCACACCTCAAGAAGCCACTCCAACACTGTAGATTCGGGTGCAAACTGGTCACAACTAGCTTTTCATAAATCCTAGGCCGTCTAGCCACTGACTACACAATATTGTCCCTCTCTTTTGGGATCTGGGTCTACCACCCAGCTCCCCAAAACACACCACAGTGCTTACCCCACATAAGGTTAAGAGGGTCCTGGCTCCCACAGGCCTTCTCGCAGCCTGCTCCTTCCCAAGACTGGGAGCCCTGATTGAGGAGCCCAGCCCACCTTTACCTGAGCTCCTCAGCTGGCTGATAATTACCTCTCATTAACAGCAAGGCTGATCCACACACTGAGGAAAAACACTATTTTCCCAGCCTTTCTTCTTCTCATCCAGCTTCCTCTGGGTGAGACACGCCATTTTATGGCCCTCATATGGCCCTCTGGCAGCTGCACTTCCACACTGTTTATCTATCTATATATCTATCTATCTATCTATCTATCTATCTATCTATCTATCTATCTATCTATCTATCTATCCATCTCATATCTATCTATCTCATATCTATCTATCTATCTATCTATCTATCTATCTATCTATCTATCTATCTATCTCATCTATGTTCTATATATAAGTGCACACATATTATATATAGTATCTTCTGTCCGGACAGTTTCACACTTCTGGCCCTTGCAGTCACCAGTCTCTGCTCTCAGTTTCCCCTTCTTCTTCCCTCCCCGTCTCTCCACCCATACCGCGCTCCGCTGTGTCCTTCTCAGCTTCCTTCTTGCGGTTGGAAAATTCTCTGCCCTGTTTTGAAATAATTTGTCACTGCATTTTCCATCATGTGACTTCTAACAACTCAACCGCACTACTGCCTTGTGCAAAATGCAAACTGCTCTGTGTGGCATGAGGACAGGTGCGAGCGGCGGCGGATTATTACGGTCTCCGATACAGAGACATACATACATCCAGAGCTGCATTCAGCACCTTGCCAGTTTGTCCTGTTGGCTCTTAGGCTGCGGAGCCGTACTCCGGGGGCTCCCTGCTGGTTCACTATATGTATACACATGGCTTTATATCACAATACAGTAGACTGATATAAGGCCTTTATACCCACAATGCATTGCAGCAGGAAGTCACAATCCTGAGCTCAGTGTCTGCCATTACATTACACAAAATCTCCTTCTGTTTTTCAACATATACAAGTTTAGCATTTAAGTTGGAAGGAGACACCAGTGAGGAAAGGGTAAAATTGAATTGCATTATTGTAATTCACATACCCTCAGCACTAAGTAGAAGTGTATACTGTATAATAGATACTGATGATGTCACAGCTGGGCTACATATTGGGGCTGATGCAACTGGGAGACATATGGCGTTGTAGTTTATTATGTGGAATGCACTGTAAATACTGTAGAAACTGCTCTGTTAATGAAAACGTACCTCACAGGATGGGGTTAACAACCAGGACGGGTCACCCCTGGGTCTTGATACTGGAGACCACATGAAATGATAAATAGCAGTACCCTGCAGACCTCAAGTCTAGAACCATTACGGCAAAGAAGGGGTAGAGAGACAGAAACCCAGCGTAACCTCGCATGGTAGTTAGCTAGTAAGTGGAGGTGTGGGTTGCTTAAAGGGGTTCTCTGGGAATTAAGAAAATGAAAATACTTAAATATTAATTTGTGATAATTTTATTGCCAGATACCTTACATTAGTTATAATGGCTTGTTTTGTCTAGGAAGCAATCATTAGGAGAAATAAAATGGCCGCTGTCCTATTAGTACACACAGAACCTGTCCTAATCATACAGGAGGACAAGTTACTTCACAGCACTGAGGTAAAGAGCTGCCTCATCCTCCTCTCTGCTCGGTTTGTCAGTATACAGCTGATAAGATCTTTAGCTTAATCTCTGTAGGAATGGAGTTCATGAGGAGACATGAAGTGCAGAGAGGAGGTGAGGGTAATGAGCAGCAGCACTTGTATGCAGTCTCCATTACCACAGTCTGTTCTGCCCGTCCTCTCTGTACTTAATGTCTCCTCATGAACTCCATTTCTACAGAGATTCAGCTGAAGATCTTATCTGTATTCAGGATCATAATCCCTGATAAACAGAGCAGAGAGGAGGATGAGGCAGCTCTTTACCTCAGTGTTGTGAAGTAACTTGTCCTCCTGTGTGATTAGGACAGGTTCTGTGTGTACTAATAGGACGGCGGCCATTTTGTTTCTCCTGATCATTGCTCCCCAGACACAACAAACCATTATAAATAATGAAAGGTATTTGGGAATATATTTATTATAAAGTAATATTTAAGAATTTTCATTTTCTTAACTCCCGGAGAACCACTTTAGCCACTTGACCTGAGGACCTTGCCAGGAGTTGAGAAGCAGCAAACCCTGAAGCAGCAGAAGAAGCCTACTTGCAGTTCCTAGCCCTTCCTTCCCTCGATGTTCCATGTTTGTACTTTATCAAGTGGTAAAGCTTGTACTCTAGTTACTTCCAAACCTTCATTCAGAATTATATAAAGCAACTTTTTTGTTAAAGGGGTTGATCCCATTCATGTGACTGTTGCACTCAATCAATGGCGACGTGTGCAAAAATGGCACAAGACCTCAGAGGCTCATCAGTCCCATGGCATTTGTGCACACATCACTGCTAAGGCCTGCGGTTGGCTGCAGCAGTTGCTTGACCATCTCCAGTTTGATGGGGAAGAGAGCGGCGGTGGTGGAACGGCAGGACTTTTGAAAAAATGCATTTTTTTTAGATCCATTTCACGGTTATTATTACTGTGTTCTGTGGCTCGTCTTGCGGTGTATCACCACTTGACTTGTGATCATGAGAGAATCTCACCTAACCATTTCTATTTTAACAGTTGTATTGTTATGCGCTGTGGATATTTTTACTCTACTTTGCATTCTGCTTATCAGAATCTATTAACGATCTGTGCTAGTTTTCCACTGGTCTTCATTTAAACTTCTATAGAGCGCCACCTAGTGGACAACTGGAGAAATAGTGTATTGGTATTGAGGGATGCTGGATATGGGGAAACTTTCAGACCCCCCAACTGATTATCTGCCATTAAAAGTTATCAAGCATTGACGAATCTCAATCTTTTTTCATCTTTCTCTGAAGATCATTTAGTCGGGGATCTCCTACAGGGTGACCTAGTGAAGACATTACGAACGTTTGTAGATATAGAATAAGATATCTATATGTTCAATATTTCCACAGCTGGTACCATGGCTATCTTTCTGGGCCAGATGCAGAGAAGTTGCTGCTGCAGAAGGGGGAAGCGTGGACCTTCCTTGTCAGAGAGAGTCGTAGTAAACCAGGAGATTTTGTCATCTCTGTCCTGACAGCTGATGTCAAAGATGGCAAACCCCGGGTGACCCACATCAAGATAATTTGTGAGGTAATACTAATATAAGGCTGCCCTATATATACACAAACATATTACTATAATACTGCCTCCTATGTATAAGAATATAACTACTATAATGCTGTCTCCTATGTACAAGAATATAACTACAATAATACTGCTCCTATGTACGAGGATATATCTACTATAATACTGCTCCTATGTATAAGAATATAACTACTATAATACTTCTCCTATGTACAAGAATATAACTACTATAATACTGCTCCTATGTACAAGAATATAACTACTATAATACTGCCTCCTATGTACAAGAATATAACTACTATAATACTGCTCCTATGTACAAGAATATAACTACTATAATACTGCCTCCTATGTACAAGAATATAACTACTATAATACTGCATCCTATGTACAAGAATATATCTACTATAATACTGCTCCTATGTACAAGAATAGAACTACTATAATACTGCTCCTATGTACAAGAATATAACTACTATAATACTGCGTCCTGTGTACAAGAATATAACTACTATAATACTGCCTCCTGTGTACAAGAATATAACTACTATAATACTGCCTCCTATGTACAAGAATATAACTACTATAATACTGCTCCTATGTACAAGAATATAACTACTATAATACTGCCTCCTATGTACAAGAATATAACTGCTATAATACTGCTCCTATGTACAAGAATATAACTACTATAATACTGCTCCTATGTACAAGAATATAGCTACTATAATAATGCTCCTATATACAAGAATATAACTACTATAATACTGCTCCTATGTACAAGAACATAACTACTATAATACTGCTCCTATGTACAAGAATATAACTACTATAATACTGCCTTCTATGTACAAGAGTATAACTACTATAATACTGCTCTATGTACAAGAATATAACTACTATAATACTTCTCCTATGTACAAGAATATAACTAGTATAATACTGCCTCTTATGTACAAGAATATAACTACTATAATACTGCCCCTATGTACTAGAATATAACTACTATAATACTGCTACCATGTACAAGAATATAACTACTATAATACTGCTCTTATGTACAAGAATATAACTACTATAATACTTCTCCTATGTACAAGAATATAACTAGTATAATACTGCCTCCTATGCACAAGAATATACTACTATAATACTGCTCTATGTACAAGAATATAACTAATAATACTGCTCCTATGTACAAGAATATAACTACTATAATACTGCTCTTATGTACAAGAATATAACTACTATAATACTGCTCCTATGTACAAGAATATAACTACTATAATACTGCTCCTATGTACAAGAATATAACTACTATAATACTGCCTCCTATGTACAAGAATTAAATAACTTAAACTATAATACTGTTCCTGTGTACAAGAATATAACTACTATAATACTGCTCCTATGTACATGAATATAACTACTATAATATTGCCTCCTATGTTCAATAATATAACTACTATAATACTGCTCCTATGTACAAGAATATAACTACTATAATACTGCTACTATGTATAAGAGTATAACTACTATAATACTGCTCCTATGTACAAGAATATAACTACTATAATACTGCTCCTATGTACAAGAATATAACTACTATAATACTGCTCCTATGTACAAGAATATAACTACTATAATACTGCTCCTATGTACAAGAATATAACTAATATAATACTGCCTCCTATGTACAGAATAACTACTATATACTGCCTCCTATGTACAAATATACTACTATATTACTGCTCCTATGTACAAGAATATAACTACTATAATACTTCTCCTATGTACAAGAATATAACTAGTATAATACTACCTCCTATGTACAAGAATATAACTACTATAATACTGCTCCTATGTACAAGAATATAACTACTATAATACTGCTCTTATGTACAAGAATATAACTAGTATAATACTGCCTCTTATGTACAAGAATATAACTACTATAATACTGCTCCTATGTACAAGAATATAACTACTATAATACTGCCTCCTATGTACAAGAATATAACTAGTATAATACTGCCTCCTATGTACAATAATATAACTATTATAATACTGCTCCTATGTAAAAGAATATAACTACTATAATACTGCTCCTTTGTACAAGAATATAACTACTATAATACTGCTCCTATGTACAAGAATATAACTATTATAATACTGCTCCTATGTAAAAGAATATAACTACTATAATACTGCTCCTTTGTACAAGAATATAACTATTATAATACTGCTCCTATGTACAAGAATATAACTACTATAATACTGCTCCTATGTACATGAATATAACTACTATAATACTGCTTCCATGTACAAGAATATAACTACTATAATACTGCTCCTATGTACAAGAATATAACTACTATAATACTGCTCCTATGTACAAGAATATAACTACTATAATACTGCTTCCATGTACAAGAATATAACTACTATAATACTGCTCCTATGTACAAGAATATAACTACTATAATACTGCTCCTATGTACAAGAATATAACTACTATAATACTGCTTCCATGTACAAGAATATAACTACTATAATACTGCTCCTATGTACATGAATATAACTACTATAATACTGCTTCCATGTACAAGAATATAACTACTATAATACTGCCCCTATGTACAAGAATATAACTACTATAATACTGCTCCTATGTACAAGAATATAACTACTATAATACTGGTCCTATGTACAGGAATATAACTACTATAATACTGCTCCTATGTACAAGAATATAGCTACTATAATAATGCTCCTATATACAAGAATATAACTACTATAATACTGCTCCTATGTACAAGAATATAACTACTATAATACTGCTCCTATGTACAAGAATATAACTACTATAATACTGCCTTCTATGTACAAGAGTATAACTACTATAATACTGCTCCTATGTACAAGAATATAACTACTATAATACTTCTTCTATGTACAAGGATATAACTAGTATAATACTGCCTCCTATGTACAAGAATATAACTACTATAATACTGCCCCTATGTACTAGAATATAACTACTATAATACTGCTACCATGTACAAGAATATAACTACTATAATACTGCTCTTATGTACAAGAATATAACTACTATAATACTTCTCCTATGTACAAGAATATAACTAGTATAATACTGCCTCCTATGCACAAGAATATAACTACTATAATACTGCTCCTATGTACAAGAATATAACTACTATAATACTGCTCCTATGTACAAGAATATAATACTATAATACTGCTCTATGTACAGAATATAACTACTATAATTGCTCTTATGTACAGAATATAACTACTATAATACTGCTCCTATGTACAAGAATATAACTACTATAATACTGCTCCTATGTACAAGAATATAACTACTATAATACTGCCTCCTATGTACAAGAATATAACTACTATAATACTGTTCCTGTGTACAAGAATATAACTACTATAATACTGCTCCTATGTACATGAATATAACTACTATAATACTGCCTCCTATGTTCAATAATATAACTACTATAATACTGCTCCTATGTACAAAAATATAACTACTATAATACTGCTACTATGTATAAGAGTATAACTACTATAATACTGCTCCTATGTACAAGAATATAACTACTATAATACTGCTCCTATGTACAAGAATATAACTACTAAATACTGCTCCTATGTTACAAGAATATAACTACTATAATACTGCTCCTATGTACAAGAAATATAACTAATATAATACTGCCTCCTATGTACAAGAATATAACTACTATAATACTGCCTCCTATGTACAAGAATATAAACTACTATATTACTGCTCCTATGTACAGAGAATATAACTACTATAATACTTCTCCTATGTACAAATATAACTAGTATAATACTACCTCCTATGTACAAGAATATAACTACTATATATACTGCTCCTATGTACAAGAATATAACTACTATAATACTGCTCTTATGTACAAGAATATAACTAGTATAATACTGCCTCTTATGTACAAGAATATAACTACTATAATACTGCTCCTATGTACAAGAATATAACTACTATAATACTGCTCTTATGTACAAGAATATAACTACTATAATACTGCTCCTATGTACAAGAATATAACTACTATAATACTGCTCCTATGTACAAGAATATAACTAGTATAATACTGCCTCCTATGTACAATAATATAACTATTATAATACTGCTCCTATGTAAAAGAAATATAACTACTATAATTACTGCTCCTTTGTACAAGAATATAACTACTATAATACTGCTCCTATGTACAAGAAATATAACTATTATAAATACTGCTCCTATGTAAAAAGAATATTACTACTATAATACTGCTCCTATGTACATGAATATAACTACTATAATACTGCTCCTATGTACATGAATATAACTACTATAATACTGCTCCTATGTACAAGAATATAACTACTATAATACTGCTCCTATGTACAAGAATATAACTACTATAATACTGCTTCCATGTACAAGAATATAACTACTATAATACTGCTCCTATGTACATGAATATAACTACTATAATACTGCTTCCATGTACAAGAATATAACTACTATAATACTGCCCCTATGTACAAGAATATAACTACTATAATACTGCTCCTATGTACAAGAATATAACTACTAAATACTGGCTCTATGTACAGGAATATAACTACTATAATACTGCTCCTATGTACAAGAATATAGCTACTATAATAATGCTCCTATGTACAAGAATATAACTACTATAATACTGCTCCTATGTACAAGAATATAACTACTATAATACTGCTCCTATGTACAAGAATATAACTACTATAATACTGCTCCTTGTACAAGAATATAACTACTATAATACTGCCTCCTATGTACAAGAATATAACTACTATAATACTGCCTCCTATGTACAAGATATAACTACTATAATACTGCCCTTAAGAACTAAATGCCCTATGTAACAAGAATATAACTACTATAATACTGCCCCTATGTACAAGAATATAACTACTATAATACTGCTCCTATGTACAAGAATATAACTACTATAATACTGCTCCTATGTACAAGAATATAACTACTATAATACTGCTCCTATGTACAAGAATATAACTACTATAAATACTGCCTCCTATGTACAAGAATATAACTACTATAAATACTGCTCCTATGTACAAGAATATAACTACTATAATACTGCTCCTATGTACAAGAATATAACTACTATAATACTGCTCCTATGTACAAGAATATAACTACTAAATACTTAATACTGCTCCTATGTACAAGAATATAACTACTATAATACTGCTCCTATGTATAAGAGTATAACTACTATAATACTGCTCCTATGTACAAGAATATAACTACTATAATACTGCTCTTATGTACAAGAATATAACTACTATAATACTTCTCCTATGTACAAGAATATAACTAGTATAATACTGCCCTCCTATGCACAAGAATATAACTACTATAATACTGCTCCTATGTACAAGAATATAACTACTATAATACTGCTCCTATGTACAAGAATATAACTACTATAATACTGCCTCCTATGTTCAATAATATAACTACTATAATACTGCTCCTATGTACAAGAATATAACTACTATAATACTGCTACTATGTAACAGAGTATAACTACTATAATACTGGCTCCTATGTACAAGAATATAACACTATAATACTGCTCCTATGTACAAGAATATAACTACTATAATACTGCTCCTATGTACAAGAATATAACTACTATAATACTGCTCCTATGTACAAGAATATAACTAATATAATACTGCCTCCTATGTACAAGAATATAACTACTATAATACTGCCTCCTATGTACAAGAATATAACTACTATATTACTGCTCCTATGTACAAGAATATAACTACTATAATACTTCTCCTATGTACAAGAATATAACTAGTATAATACTACCTCCTATGTACAAGAATATAACTACTATAATACTGCTCCTATGTACAAGAATATAACTACTATAATACTGCTCTTATGTACAAGAATATAACTAGTATAATACTGCTCTATGTACAAGAATATAACTACTATAATACTGCTCCTATGTACAAGAATATTACTACTATAATACTGCTCTTATGTAAAAGAATATAACTACTATAATACTGCTCCTTTGTACAAGAATATAACTATTATATACTGCTCCTATTACAAGAAATAACTATAAATACTGCTCCTATGTACAAGATATAACTACTATAATACTGCTCTCATGTACAAGAATATAACTACTATAATACTGCTCCTATGTACAAGAATATAACTACTATAATACTGCTCCTATGTACAAGAATATAACTACTATAATACTGCTTCCATGTACAAGAATATAACTACTATAATACTGCTCCTATGTACAAGAATATAACTACTATAATACTGCTCCTATGTACAAGAATATACACTACTAAATACTGCCTCCTATGTACAAGAATATAACTACTATAATACTGCTCCTATGTACAAGAATATAACTACTATAATACTGCTCCTATGTACAAGATATAACTACTATAATACTGCTTCCATGTACAAGAATATAACTACTATAATACTGCTTCCTATGTACATGAATATAACTACTATAATACTGCTTCCATGTACAAGAATATAACTACTATAATACTGCCCCTTATGTACAAGAATATAACTACTATAATACTGCTCCTATGTACAAGAATATAACTACTATAATACTGGCTCCTATGTACAAGGAATATAACTACTATAATACTGCTCCTATGTACAAGAATATAACTACTATAATACTGCTCCTATGTACAAGAATATAACTACTATAATACTGCCCTATGTACAGGAATATAACTACTATAATACTGCTCCTATGTACAAGAATATAACTACTATAATACTGCTCTATGTACATGAATATAACTACTATAATACTGCTTCCATGTACAAGAATATAACTACTATAATACTGCTCCTATGTACAAGAATATAACTACTATAATACTGTTCCTATGTAAAGAATATAACTACTATAATACTGCTCCTATGTACAAATATAACTACTATAATACTGCTCCTATGTACAAGAATATAACTACTAACTCCTATGTACAAGATATAACTACTATAAATACTGCTCCTATGTACAAGAATATAACTACTATAATACTGCTTCCTATGTACAAGAATATTAACTACTTATAATACTGCTCCTATGTACATGAATATAACTACTATAATACTGCCTCCTATGTACAAGAATATAACTACTATAATACTGCTCCTATGTACATGAATATAATCCTATAATACTGCTTCCATGTACAAGAATATAACTACTATAATACTGCCCCTATGTACAAGAATATAACTACTATAATACTGCTTCTATGTACAAGAATATAACTACTATAATACTGCTCCTATGTACAAGAATATAACTACTATAATACTGCCCCTATGTACGAGGATATATCTACTATAATACTGCTCCTATGTACAAGAATATAACTACTATAATACTTCTATGTACAAGAATATAACTACTATAATACTGCTTCCATGTACAAGAATATAACTACTATAATACTGCTCCTATGTACAAGAATATAACTACTATAATACTGCTCCTATGTACAAGAATATAACTACTATAATACTTCTCCTATGTACAAGTATATAACTACTATAATACTGCCCCTATGTACAAGAATATAACTACTATAATACTGCTCCTATGTACAAGAATATAAATACTATAATACTGCCGCTATGTACGAGGATATATCTACTATAATACTGCTCCTATGTACAAGAATATAACTACTATAATACTTCTATGTACAAGAATATAACTACTATAAATACTGCTTCCATGTATAATACTATAATAATACTGCTATGTACAAGAATATAACTACTATAATACTGCTCCTATGTACAAGAATATAAACTACATAATACTGCCCCTATGTACAAGAATATAACTACTATAATACTGCTCCTATGTACAAGAATATAACTACTATAATACTGCTCTATGTACAAGAATATAACTACTATAATACTGCTCCTATGTACAAGAATATAACTACTATAATACTGCCTATGTACTAACTACTATAAATATGTACAAGAATATAACTACTATAATACTGCTCCTATGTACAAGAATATAACTACTATAATACTGCTCTATTACAAGAATATAAACTACTATAATACTGCCTCCTATGTACAAGAATATAACTACTATAATACTATGCAAAGAATACTGCTCCTATACTACTACTGCCCTACAAGAATATAACTACTATAATACTGCTCCTATGTACAAGAATATAACTCTATAATACTGCTATGTACAGAATATAAACTACTATAATACTGCTCCTATGTACAAGAATATAACTACTATAATACTGCTACTCCTATGTACAAGAATATAACTACTATAATACTGCTCCTATGTACAAGAATATAACTACTATAATACTGCCTCCTATGTACAAAGAATATAACTACTATAATACTGCCTCCTATGTACAAGAATATAACTACTATATAATACTGCTCCTATGTACAAGAATATAACTACTATAATACTGCTCCTATGTACAAGAATATAACTACTATAATACTGCTCTATGTAACAAGAATATAACTACTATAATACTGCACTTATGTACAAGAATATAACTACTATAATACTGCCTCCTACTGTACAAGAATATAACTACTATAATACTGCCCCTATGTACAAGGAATCATACTACTATAATGACTGCGTCCTATATACAAGAATATAACTACTAATACTGGCTCCTTATGTACAAGGAAAAACTTACTAAACGTTCTATAAAAAATAAACTGCCTCCTATGTACAAGAAATACTAACTACTATAATACTGCTCCTATGTACAAGAATATAACTACTATAATACATGCACTCTATGTACGGGAATATAGCTACTATAGAATACTGCCTCCTATGTATCAAGAATATAACTACTATAATACTGCCTCCTATGTACAATAATATAACCTACTATAATACTGCCTCCTATATACAAGAATAATAACTACTATATACTGCACTCCTATGTTACGGGAATATATAAACTACTATAATACTGCTCCCTATGTACAGAATATAACTACTATAATACTGCTCCTATGTACAAGAATATAACTACTATAATACTGCTCCTATGTACAAGAATATAACTACTATAATACTGCTCCTATGTACAAGAATATAACTACTATAATACTGGCTCCTATGTACAGAAGAATATATACTTAATCTCCTATGACAAGAATATAACTAGTATAATACTGCCTCCTATGTACAAGAATATAACTACTATAATACTGCTCCTATGTACAAGAATATAACTACTATAATACTGCCTCCTATGTACAAGAATATAACTACTATAATACTACCACTGCAGTATGTAGAAGAATGTGAACACTGTCTCGCTGATAAGCTGTGTGTCTCTGTAGGGTGAGAAGTATACACTGGGGGATAAAAGGTTTGATTGTCTCACGGAGCTAATTGAAGCTTACAAGAAGAGTCACATAGAAGAAGTATCTGGAGCCTTCGTGTATTTGAAAAAGGTGAGTTATTCTGTCCACCCAATGTGCGTCTCGCCAACCTCACCGGTGATATGATGGGACCATTATCAGTGGGTTGACTAGTTGGGCAGAACGGTGGCACTTGGAAAGGTGAACCTGACTTACTGTATATGTCACAATGATATTCACCATTTTTATGCTGTCTCCAAATATCTTCTCTTTTGGGATGTCTCTTTACCATCTCCTCAGTCTCCTTCTCATGTCCCTGTCTATTTCTCCCGCAGCCCTACCACTCCACCAGAGTCAACGCAGCCGACATTGAGAGTCGCATGAAGGAACTAGATAAAAAGTCAGAGAAGGAGGAGTCTTCAAAGGCAGGATTCTGGGAAGAGTTTGATGTAAGTCTTTCATCCGTTACTAAACAAAACGTTCAAGAAAGAGTTCGCCTTGGGAGGTGGAAGTTTTGGATTATTATGGTGGATCCCCCTCCTTGTGTCTTGAAACCATACTTAAAGGGGTTCTCTGGGAATTAAGAAAATGAAAATATGTAAATATTACTTTATTATAAATATATTCCCAAATATCTTTCATTAGTTATAATGACTCGTTTTCTCTGGGTAGCAATCATCAGGAGAAACAAAATTGCCACCGTCCTATTAGTGCACACAGAACCTGTCCTAATCACACAGCAGGACAAGTTACTTCACAACACTGAGGTAAAGAGCTGTCTCATCCTTCTCTCTGCTTGTCAGGGATTATGATCCTGAATACAGGTGATAAGATCTTCAGCTGAATCTCTGTAGGAATGGAGCTCATGTGGAGACATGAAGTACAGAGACGACGGACAGGACAGACTGTGGAGACTGCACACAAGAGCTGCTCATGAACTCCATTCCTACAGAGATTCATGATCGCTGAAAGCAGAGTAGAGAGGAGGATGAGGCAGCTCTTTACCTCAGTGCTGTGAAGTAACTTGTCCTCCTGTGTGATTAGGACAGGTTCTGTGTGTACTAATAGGACAGCGGCTATTTTGTTTCTCCTAATGATTGCTCCCCAGAGAAAACGAGCCATTATAACTAATGAAAGGTATTTGGGAATATATTTATAATGAAGTAATATTTAAGTATTTTCATTTTCTCAATTCCTGGAGAACCCCTTTAAAGAAGAACTCCCGCCAAAAATGTTATTCCATGTCCTGCTAGAAATGTACATGATGTAATCTGTAGTGAATGTCATTTTCTTACCAGTGTCTGTATTTGTGAGTTATATCTCCCTGATGTTTCTCATCTGTGTCATGTGACCAGCAATCAGACTCACCAACTGACACATCATCTTATGTGTGGACAGGAAGTCTAATTTTCTATGTATTCCTATGGGAGCCTCACTTTCAGTCTCATAGGAATGAACAGAGCAGTAACTGGCTTCCTGTCCTGGGTCAGTTGGAGGTCAGGGAGTTGGTCACATGACCCAGCTACAATAAGAAGAGAGGTGATAACTCACAAATACAGTCTCTGTTAAGAAAATGACAATCACTACAGATTATATCATGCACCTTTCTAACAGGTCAGAGAATAAAAAATTTTGCGGGAGTTCTTCTTTAATCTATTCATCATTCTTTTATTTTAGATTTTATTATATTCTTTTTCTCTTCTATTCCATCCTATCGTCTTGGTTTGACCCTATTTCATATCCAACTTTTTTCCCAATTAGCTTGGACTTAGTTTGAAAAACCTCATTGTGCATGGAGTCCTCATATTGCTTATGTTGTCACATTTTGGCTTCAGTTTTGCGCCTATACTAAAGAGGGCACAAACACGGTGGGCGCCATGCTGTACAGGGTGGGCCATTTCTATTGATACACCTAAATAAAATGGGAATGGTTGGTGATATTAACTTTCTGTTTGTGGCACATTAGTATATGGGAGGGGGAAAACTTTTCAAGATGGGTGGTGACCATGGCGGCCATTTTGAAGTCGGTCATTTTGGATCCAACTTTAATTTTTCCCAATGGGAAGAGGGTCATGTGACACGTCAAACTTATTGAGAATTTCACGAGAAAAACAATGGTGTGCTTGGTTTTAACGTAACTTTATTCTTTCATGAGTTATTTACAAGTTTCTGACCACTTATAAAATGTGTTCAAAGTGCTGCCCATTGTGTTGGATTGTCAATGCAACCCTCTTCTCCCACTCTTCACACACTGATAGCAACACCACAGAAGAAATGCTAGCACAGGCTTACAGTATCCGTACTTTCAGGTGCTGCACACCTTGTATCTTCACAGCATAGACAATTGCCTTCAGATGACCCCAAAGATAAAAGCCTAAGGGGGTCAGATCTCTTCCCATTGAAAAAACTAAAGTTGGATCCAAAATGGCCGACTTCAAAATGGCCGCCATGGTCACCACCCATCATGAAAAATTTTCCTCCCTCCCATGTAATAATGTGCCACAAACAGGAAGTTAATATCACCAACCATTCCCATTTTATTTAGATGTATCCATATAAATGGCCCACCCTGTAGAGTAGGCCATAAGTATTAGACTTATGCTGGCCAAACCTGTCAATTTGTGCAGGACCTGCCAACCATCTAATGCTTGTGTATGGGTGGTGGTCCCAACTGTACTCCTGACTAGGGACTCAGATGATCACCTACCTCTGGATCCACTGAAGGAGTCCTACCAAATAGCACCAATGTGGAAATGTTGTATAGAACATACACAACTCAAAGCATCTGTCCTAAATTTGGGGGGTACCTATTGGGTGTTGGCCATTGGGAAACCATATTCATCTAGTTCCCAAGAACCTTTGACCAAAAAAGTCAAGATCTGACCTCTGCCTCAGTTGTGTCTTCGTGTGGGGTTTGGCGATGATGGCTGATGTCTTCTTCATAGGTGTTGTGTCTCCACAGGCTCTTCAGAAACAGGAATCCAACTTATTATACGAAAGAACAGAGGGTCAAAGGCCGGAAAACAAAAGCAAGAACCGATACAAAAATATCCTTCCATGTGAGTTGGTTCCATCTCATCTCCATTTTTGTGACCACATATAGTGTCTAGTACACCTCCTGTCAACATGGAATGGAGTAGCTGTCCAAACATGGCTGCCCTATTATCCATCAATCAACTGGTGGACACAGGAAAGCTAAGCTAGAAAACACATTTCTAGGGTGGTGTAGGGTGCATAGAGCCGGGTTAAAGTAGAACTCCCGCAAAATTTTTATTCTCTGACCTGTTAGAAAGGTGCATGATGTAATCTGTAGTGAATGTCATCTTCTCATCAGAGACTGTAATTGAGAGTTATCCCCTCTCTTCTTATTGTAGCCGGGTCATGTGACCAACTCACTGACCTCCAACTGACCCAGGACAGGAAGCCAGTCACTTCTCTATTCATTCCTATGAGACTGAAAGTGAGGCTCCCATAGGAATACATAGAGAAATAGAATTCCTGTCCACACATAAGATGCTGTGTGAGTCGGTGGGTCTAATTCCTGGTCACATGACACAGATGAGAAACATCAGGGAGATATAACTCAAAAATACAGACACTGGTAAGAAAATGACATTCACTACAGATTACATTATGTACATTTCTAGCAGGACATAGAATAAAATTTTTGCGGGAGTTCTTCTTTAACCTTGGTTGTTGGAAGGGCGGGTCCCACCACTTACCATAATTCTTCTAAAAAATGTCCCTCTTATCTTCCCAGTTGACCACACAAGAGTTATACTACAGAGTGGAGATCCAGATATTCCAGGCTCAGATTACATCAATGCCAATTACGTTACGGTGAGTGCCTTGGGTAGAAGGAGAAAAAGTTAACTTGATATCTTCAGGAAATACTCAGTGTTTAACCCTTTCACCCCCGGAGGTTTTTTTTTTTTCTTCCCGTTTTCGTTTTGTGCTCCCTGCCTTCACACAGCCATAACTTTTTTTATTTTTCCATTCACATAGCTGTATGAGGGCTTGTTTTTTGCGGGACAAGTTGTACTTTCCAACGCCACCATTTAATATTGCATATGGTGTAGTGGGAAACAGGAAAAAAAATTCCAAATCGGGTGAAATTGCAAAAAAAAACAACAACGCAATTCCACCACAGTTTTACGTTTTTTTTTTTATTTACGGCGTTCGATGTACATTAAAACTGACCAGTTACTTTCATTCTACAGGTCAGTATGAATCAGGCGATATCTAACATGCACAGTTTTTCTTGCGTTTTGATGAACGCAAGAAAATAATAAAATAATTATAAAGTTATTATAAAAGAAATTGGGAAATAAATTTTTATATTTTTATAATATGGGCGTTTTCACACATGGCGATACCCATGATGTGTTTTTTGTTTTTATTTTTTTAATACTTTTATTTTTATTTTAGGAAAAGAGGGGTGATTTGAATTTTTTTTTTTTTTTGTTTAATTTTTAAAAACTTTAATTATTTTACACTTTTTTATAGTTCCCATATGGAACTATAAGAAGCAGTCTTCTGATTGCTTATATCATAGACTCCAATGCACTTGCATTGGAGTCTATGAAGATTTTACTACTTTCCTATGGAGCCCTATTACACAGAAGGTCTCCATAGTAAAGTCTATGCAGCAGCCTCCTGTCATTCACTATGACAGGGGCTGCTGCATACACGTTCCGGCTCCTCCGATCGCCACATGGGGGAGCTGGAGCAACACCAGAAGCGCGCGCTTCCGGTGTTACATACGCTAAGATGCCGTGGTCAGGATCAAACACGGCATCTGAGGGGTTAAATGTACGCGATCGGCATTACTGCTGGTTGCGGACATCAGCCGCGGGTGTTTGCTGTATGAATCAGCAGTTCACCCACGGCTATGGCGCCCGCTCTCCTCAGGAGCGGGCGCCATCTTTAAAGACCCGTCTACTAGTACGGCACTGGGCGGGAAGGGGTTACAGAATATTTAAAGAACTTCAGATACTGAGGTAACTTGGGTGGAAGGTTTCTGGTTTCCTTCTATATTGTCCTAACACAGTACAAGGATCTTGAGTAATTCTGATTATTCAGAAAGGGGTCACAACCTTCTTCTGTACTAGGAGTTCCTTCAACATTTCTTCCCTTTCATAACTCAATGTTTCCCCTGTTTCAGGTTCCCCTTGGAGCCTGAAAGTTCCAAAAAATGAAGAGGTTTCTGTCACCAAGTTTGTCCCTATTAAACAGGATGACATTCTCAATGTGCCAATGTCACCTGATTCTAAGTCTGCTATTTATTTTCTTCTCAGTGTCCCCGTTTTTCTGTAATTTAACCTTTTATCATATGCTAATTAGCCTCCTAGGAGCAGGGGGGGGCGTTGCCCCTGCTCCTAGAGGCTCCGTTTGCCCACCTCAATCCACGCCCTTTTCTTCCTGAGTGACAGGGCCAGGCCAGCGTTCATCTCCTCAGGCTGGCCCTGTCTGCTGTCTCGCACCTGCGGCGTCCCGTGCAGGCACAGTGAGGGAGCCGGCGAGCTTCCTTCACTCACTGCGCCTGCACCGAATACTGAGCGGCAGACAGGGCCAGCCTGAGGAGATGAATGCTGGCCTGGCCCTGTCACTCAGGAAGTAAAGGGCGTGGACTAAGGTGGGCAAACGGAGCCTCTAGGAGCAGGGGCAACGCCCCCCCTGCTCCTAGAGGCTAATTAGCATATGATAAAAGGTTAAATTATAGAAAAACGGGGACACTGAGAAGAAGATAAATAGCAGACTTAGAATCAGGTGATATTGGCACATTGAGAATGTCATCCTGTTTAATAGGGACAAACTTGGTGACACAAAACCTTTAAAGGGAACCTGTCATCACCTTTATGCTGCCCATACTAACGGCAGAATAAAGTACAGACAGGTGAGTTAATTTCAGCGGTCTGTCATTTATAAGTTAAAAGTAAGTGGTTGCCGAGAACCAACATCACAATCATTGCAGATTAGGCCTGGAAAAGAGGCATGGCCGCCTGAGAAGAGTTCTCGTTATTCATGAATTCCTGCTCTCCCCGCCCACCTGCTGATGACTGACAGGCTTCTACCTAGTTTTCTCCCTTTCTCTCTCGGAGAGAACTGACAATCATCAGTAGATGGGCGGGGAGCGCAGGAGATTAGGAATAACCATGACTCTTCTCAAGTAGATTTGACTCTTTTCAAGGCCTGGGCTGCAATGATTATGATGCTGGTTCACGGCACGGCACTTAGCTCATGAGTGACACACCGCTGAAATCAGCATTTCTGTCACTAATTTATGCTGCCCTCAGTGAGGTCAGCATGAAGTTGATGACAGGTTCCCTTTAAGATCAGTTTCAGAAATGTAAAAAATGTCATTATAAATTTTATTTTATTTTTTTACGATCCAGAACCAACTGATTGGTGAAGATGAACCTTCCAAGCGCTTCATAGCATGTCAGGGGTGTCTAGCGTCCACCACTGGAGACTTCTGGCAGATGGTCTGGCAAGAGAACAGCCGGGTTATAGTGATGACCACAAAAGAGATAGAGAAGGGACGGGTGAGGCTTCTCATTTTTTATTTTTATTTTTTTTTAATACCGGTATTGCTCTACCTTGTTATCTTAATCAGAAAATTTAATTTCTTATATATTTCTAATATACAATGCATTTGGAAAATCTTCAGATCCTTTTACTTTTTTCACAATTGTTATGTTAAGGGCCTTGTACTAAAATCATTCTGCACCCAATACCTCATAATGTGGAAGTGAAAGCAGATGCTGAAAAGTTATTGAAAACAGGAAAAACTAAAATTTGGCCTGCACATAAGTATTCAGACCCGTTGCTATGACATATTTCTTGACCATCTTTGAGATGTTTCTGCACCTTGATTGGTGTCACCCTGCTCATCACCTGCCCAATATCACCGCTACAGTAGAACATGGTGGTGGCAGCATTATGTCCTGAGTAAAGGGTCTGAATATTTATGTCAATGCACGATTTTAGTTTTTCCTTTATGATAAATTAACAAAGATTTCTACATTCTGTTCTAATTTTGTAATTATTCATTTTTACTGAGTGCAGAATGATGGGGAAAAAGTGGAATTTTTTATTTTAGTAAAAGCCCACAGCCACCACTAGGAGGAGCATATGAAATGCGGTTTATATACTGAACTCAATGCATCCATCTCCTGAGCTCCCTCTAGTGGTGATTTCAAATATCTATATGCAGTAAGCTCCTCAGCTCCCTTTAGTGGTGGCTGTATATATCTGTATGCAGTAATCTCCTGAGCTCCCACTTCTGGTGGCTGTATATATCTGTATGTAGTAGTCTCCTGAGCTCCCTCTAGTGGTGGCTGTATATATCTGTATGCAGTAATCTCCTGAGCTCCCACTTCTGGTGGCTGTATATATCTGTATGCAGTAATCTCCTGAGCTCCCTCTAGTGGTGGCTGTATATATCTGTATGTAGTAGTCTCCTGAGCTCCCTCTAGTGATGGCTGTATATATCTGTATCTAGTAATCTCCTGAGCTCCCTCTTGTGGTGGCTGTATATATCTGTACGTAGTAATCTCCTGAGCTCCCTCTAGTGGTGGCTGTATATATCTGTACGCAGTAATCTCCTGAGCTCCCTCTAGTGGTGGCTGTATATATCTGTATGCAGTAATCTCCTGAGCTCCCTCTAGTGGTGGCTGTATATATCTGTATGTAGTAATCTCCTGAGCTCCCTCTAGTGGTGGCTGTATATATCTGTACGTAGTAATCTCCTGAGCTCCCCCTAGTGATGGCTTTATATATCTGTATGTAGCAAGCTCCTGAGCTCCCTCTAGTGGTGGCTTTATATATCTGTATGCAGTAATCTCCTGAGCTCCCTCTTCTGGTGGCTGTATATATCTGTGTGTAGTAATATCCTGAGCTGCCTCTAGTGGTGGCTGTATATATCTGTATGTAGTAATCTCCTGAGCTCCCTCTAGTGGTGGCTGTATATATCTGTATCTAGTAATCTCCTGAGCTCCCTCTAGTGGTGGCTGTATATATCTGTACGTAGTAATCTCCTGAGCTCCCTCTAGTGGTGGCTGTATATATCTGTACGCAGTAATCTCCTGAGCTCCCTCTAGTGGTGGCTGTATATATCTGTATGTAGTAATCTCCTGAGCTCCCTCTAGTGGTGGCTGTATATATCTGTATGTAGTAATCTCCTGAGCTCCCTCTAGTGATGGCTGTATATATCTGTATGTAGTAATCTCCTGAGCTCCCTCTAGTGGTGGCTGTATATATCTGTATGTAGTAATCTCCTGAGCTCCCTCTAGTGGTGGCTGTATATATCTGTATGTAGTAATCTCCTGAGCTCCCTCTAGTGGTGGCTGTATATATCTGTATGTAGTAATCTCCTGAGCTCCCTCTAGTGATGGCTGTATATATCTGTATGTAGTAATCTCCTGAGCTCCCTCTAGTGGTGGCTGTATATATCTGTATGTAGTAATCTCCTGAGCTCCCTCTAGTGGTGGCTGTATATATCTGTATGTAGTAATCTCCTGAGCTCCCTCTAGTGGTGGCTGTATATATCTGTACGTAGTAATCTCCTGAGCTCCCCCTAGTGGTGGCTGTATACATCAGTATGTAGTAATCTCCTGAGCTCCCTCTAGTGGTGGCTGTATATATCAGTATGTAGTAATCTCCTGAGCTTCCTCTAGTTGTTGTTGTAGACAGACAAAATGCTATAGTTTTGCTATATTGTGGCTGTTGCCTCTATGGTACATTTGGCCCTGACTGTTTCTTTCTGGTCACTGACCATTTCATTCCGTACCAGACTAAATGTGTCCCCTACTGGCCAGATGTCGGGGCTGATGGAAAGGAATTTGGCAACTTTTGGGTTGAAGTTCTTACAGAACACGAGGCCATGGAGTACAAGGTCCGGACTTTACGAGTGTCCTGCCTGCAGGATGTAAGTATACAGCTGATTACTAGAGAAGGGGCAGATTTATGATAAATCAAATAAAAATATGAAACAACTTTGCAAATAGCCTTGATTTAAAAATCTCCTACCGTCTTGAGAATACAGCTCCTATGCAGACCTATGTGTCTCCATGAATACAGACTGTGCAGTCTGATCCTGCACTATTTTCCATTTGCCCCCTCTTCTTCTGTCCGTAGGTTATGAAGAGAGAGCTGAGTAACACATGGCTGCAGGATCAGACTACACATGGTAAGTTTGTAGTCTGTAACCATGGAGACACATAAGTCTGTACAGGAGCTGTAAGCATAAAATGATTGGAGATTGGTATTGAAGACTGTTTTCAAAGTTGCTTCTTTTTAGAGGCTTTGGATCAATAAATATTAGTTTGCAAAAACAATCCTATCAGGGTTAGGGCTCATTCAGACGGCCGTATGCTGCCCGCAAACAAGCAGATCCGTTTTTTTTTGCGGATTAGATGTGGACCTATTCACTTCTATGGGGCCTTTTCTTCTGTTCTATGGCTCTGCAAAACAAATAAAACATGTCCTATACTTGTCAGTGAAAATCACATTGAAGTCTATGGGTCTGCAAAAACGTGGAATGCAATCTGTTTTTTGTGGACATGCTGAACTGTCTGCAAAAAAACGGATCCGCATTTTTGCGGACAGCATACGGCCATCTGAATGAGCCCTTAAAGATGTTTTCCATGAGTTTTTTTTTTTTTTTTTTTACTGACGATCTATCCTCAGGATAGGTCATTAGTATGTGATCGTTGGGCGTCCGACACCCGGAACCCCTGCTGATCAGCTGTTTGAGAAGACACCGGTGCTAACGGTAGTGCCGCGACCTTCTCTTACCTCACTAAGCACAGCGGCTGTGCTTGGTATTGCGCTCAGCCTCATTCACTTCTATGGCGCTGAGCTGTGCCTAGGCCATGTGACTGATGACTGTGGCGTCACATGACCTAGGAAAAGCAGAGAGAAGGCTGCGGCGCAACTGCGAGCACCGGTGCCTTCTCAAACAGCTGATCGGCGGTTGTCCTTTGTTACCTACAGATCAATCCTCTATAGATCCAAGCCTCTCATGGGTCGATTTTTCCCAATGTACAACCAAAGGTTTTGACAAGGGGTACGGAACAGAGAAGAGAACAAACTTCAGCCATTTTAATTATAATCACACAAAGATCCACACCACATGCGTTACTCGCGGTTTTGGTGCAGATCTCACCCACCCATTGACGAGTAAAATCTGTACTAAAAATCACACAAAGAGTTGACATGCTGCAGATTTTAATATCCACACGTCAGGTTGTCACTGAACAAAAAAACTAATCCGCCAGATGTGCCAATCGTGGTGGAAGATCAGTGTGTTACTTCACAGAAGCTTAGCTATTTGGAGCTCTGCTTCTATACGACTGTTTCAATAGTTTGCAAAAGTCTAGACACCCTTTTAGAAGTTTTTGTGGTAAAATAAAGTCCAGCATGATCTTCATCCCTCTATCGTAAAATCCCATTAGCGGCAGCACGGATCCGGCTGGTGAACGGTGCCGCCGGATCCGTGCTGCCGCAAGTACACGTGAGGAGCCGGACTCAGTGCTCCGGCCCCACACGTGTCACATACATATACACACACACACACACACACACAGACACACATAGACATACACATAGACAGACATACACATACATACTTACATGCTCCGCACAACACAGGAGGACGGCACGCACATAGGAAGATTCCCCACAGCGCCCTCTGCTGGAGGGAGAATCTTCCTATGTGCGCGCAGTCCTCCTCCTCCTGTGATGTGCGGAGCTGCTGGGAGCATGTAATGTCTGTGTGCAAGTATGTCTGTGTGTATGTGTCTGTGTGTATTCCGTTGTCTTCAGTTCAGTTTTGTCCCCATTGACAATGAATGGGGACAAAACTGAAGCGTTTTTTTCCGGTATTGAGCCCCTATGACGGAACTCAATACCGAAAAAAGAAAACGCTAGTGTGAAAGTAGCCTATTATCCAACGTTCTACGTCAATGGAGATTTGTGAGTTGCCAGATTATTCGGGAAAAAAAAAATATGTATAGAAAACAATATAAACCTCACTTGCAAGAATGTAAAACATGTATGAAGTAAAAAATATGCAATAGGGTTCCACCGAAATTCCAGATCTAGAGTTGCTCAGATTCTCTGTCATGAAGTGGTTTTGTCCTGGATTTCTGATATGTGCCGGACTATTGGGATTTCCACGTGACTGTACCGCAGCCTCGGGCTATAGTTTGTGTCCCCGTCATGGCAGGGTCTTTTATGTTTTTTCAGAGTGGCAGGACCCGGGATATCTTTCACTACCAGTACCTGAGCTGGCCGGACCATGGCGTGCCTGCCGACCCCGGAGGTGTCCTGAGCTTTCTGGGGGAGGTCAATCGCGTGCAAGAGAGCATTCCTGGAGCGGGACCCATCATTGTACATTGCAGGTAATGTCGGGCCCAGCACGTTTATGAACTTCTGCTCCAGTCACATTCAAAGCTGCATACAAATCATATTGGCTTCTAGTTAGCCCTAAGACTCCTTGAACTGAAGTCGCCTTCCTCCTGCTCCAGTTTATGTACAGACCATGCTGTGATGTGATGCGGCCGGGGGTGTTTCTAGCAACATTTTTGGCAGGAGAGCATTTAAATGCAGCTCTGGATGGGGCTGGAGTAGTAAACATGAGTCAAATATAAGGTAAAGCAAGTTACTTACTGAACAGCAGATGTAGATAAGTTGTAAAAAGACAGTAAGAAGTCGAGATCTACTAGACGAAAGCCAAAAAGCGCCTCATCTGTCGTCTCCTCTGCTCCGTTCACAGCGCCGGGATTGGCCGTACCGGGACCATCATTGCCATTGACATGTTGGTTGACACCATCCAGACAAAAGGTAAGAAGGGAAATAACTCGGTCTTCCTGCTGAGATTCTGCTTATATACAACAGCCAAATGGAGCGATCAGAGCTGCAGTGTAAAGCATAGAGGAGGAACAGAGCAGCAACCTTGAGCCTCTGATGAGACGGCAGGTGGATTTCAGACTGCCACAGACTCGATCAGATAATGTCACTAGGCTGTAGTCACAGCTCATTGCTATCTATAGACATGGAAGCCCCCAAACAGACACGCACTTTGTGCCCCCTTTGGCAGATCAGCTGTAGGTTCTGTCCTGCATTGGAGCCTTGTAATGTAGGACGTAGGATGCGTAATTGGTAAGAACAAGGGGCGCGGATAGTGTCACATGTCCTGCCCTAAGTCAGTGAGATGTGTCCTGACATGGACAGCAGGCCCATGACAAACCAAGAAGTAGGATTCAAGCATGGGGGATAAGAGAAAACACAAAAGGAGGAAATAAAAAAAAATCCAAGGAAGAATGGGAGCTGGAGTAATTGATGAAAATACACTTTAGAGTGAAAAGTAGCTTATGGCACAACACCTTTAAAGTGATTAGAACGTAGGTCATCAACCTCCGCCACTGCAAACTACAACTTCCAGCTGGAGTGCCGGGGGTTGCTGATCCGTGGATCAGAACATAGCAAAGTGTTTCCACAAACTTCCCTTAAAACTCTGTTTTTTAAAAACTTTTAAATGGCGGGGATAAGCGTCTAACACGCACTGGTGCCGCTTATCCCAAGGAAAGGTTACTAGGATCCAGCCTGTGACCGCTCATGTGTCTCCTACAGGACTGGACTGCGACATTGACGTGCAGAAGACCATCCAGATGGTGAGGTCTCAGCGCTCAGGGATGGTGCAGACGGAGGCTCAGTACCGCTTCATCTACGCCTCTATCGCCCAGTACATCGACTCGGCCAAACACAAACTGCAGGCGCTAGAGGTACAGGAAGTATGGTCGGTGGAGAGTATGGAGGCTGAAGCCCCACTGATATTACAGTCCCATTATTCTGACGGAAGAAGATGCCGTGGCACTCCAACGTCTTCACATTCTTAAGTATTTATTCAGCAAACACAAATAGCGACGTTTCGACCTAGAGAGGTCTTTATCAAGCCTTGATAAAGACCTCTCTAGGTCGAAACTTCGCTATTTGTGTTTGCTGAATAAATACTTAAGAATCTGAAGACGTTGGAGTGCCACGGCATCTTCTTCCGTTACTATATTTGGGGGCCCAACAGGCTGGAGCCCAACACTGTAGGCACCACCGCTAAATGGCTCAATTGCATGGCAATACAGGGGAAGTGCTGTCCTATCTTTCTTTTTTCCCATTATTCTGACCCACCGAGCCAGCTTACCACACCTTATATACCCACCGAACCAGCTCACCACTCCTTATATACCCACAGAACCCACTCAGCACACCTTATATTAATCACTGAACCACTCAGCACACCTTATATACCCACCAAACTAGCTCTGCACAACTTATATACTCACTGAGCCAGCTCACTACTCCTTATATATCCACCAAACCAGCTCAGCACACCTTATATACCCACTGAGCTAGCACACTACTCCTTATATACCCACCAAGCCAGCTCACCACTCCTTATATACCTACCGAGCCAGCTCACCACTCGTGACTTACTTATAAGCTACGAGCTGCTGGCATCTAAAGTTGGAAGTGGTCAGAATAATGGGGCTCGACCATGTGTAATGATATTCCTTTAGTGCGGCATCTGTTAATCCAGAGTCTGATAATCCGGCAGTGTAATTCTCCAGTTAGGACCAGACTATCAGAATTTCCGGACTATCAGATCGGGGATTGAAGGAATTTGCATTAACAAAAATCTGTGTCCAACAGAAAACAAAGGCCGGAGAATCAGAATACGGAAACCTGGGTCTGTCTATGGCCAAGATGAAGGTTTCCCGGAGTTCCTCCAAGTAAGACGTCCGTCTCCTCACGTGTAACGTTCGCCCCCTGACAGTGCACGCCTTCTCACAACCATCTCGGCTCTGCTGTGTTTCAGGACTAAAGACGAAGGAACAGTTTATGAAAATCTGAACGCCAGGAAAGATAAAAAAGAAAAAGTTAACAAAAAAGTGTCAGCAGAACGGGAGAAACCCCGGACCTCTCTGAGGAAGAAGTGACAGAGGTGAGAAGGTCTCCAAGCTGCGGAAGGTGAGAGTTGTAGTTGAAAGGCATAGATTTGAGATATCGCTGTTCAGTTTAAAGGGGAGATCCACAGTGGGTTCTCAGAGAATATCAGGCTTAGATACACAGACTCAGCAGACAGAATTATATCAACAGACTCAGGAGACAGTATCACACCTGAAAGGATTAGATACACAAACTCGGGCCACAGTATCACACCTGAAAGGATTAGATACACAAACTCGGGCCACAGTATCACACCTGAAAGGATTAGATACACAAACTGAGGAGACAATATCACACCTGATGGGATTAGATACACAAACTCAGGCCACAGTATCACACATGAAAGGATTAGATACACAAACTGAGGAGACAGTATCACATCTGATAGGATTAGATACACAAACTCAGGAGACAGGATAGTGTTATATGAACATACTCAGTAGGCCGTATCACACCTGATGGGATTAGATACACAAACTCAGGCCACAGTATCACACATGAAAGGATTAGATACACAAACTGAGGAGACAGTATCACATCTGATAGGATTAGATACACAAACTCAGGACACAGTATCACACATGGACCTAGATGCACAGCTCAGTAGACCATATCACATGAAATGATTAGATACGGCAGCTCAGTAGACAGTATCACACATAATGGGCTTATGTATGAACCAGCTCAACAAACCGTATCACACTACAGGATTAGATATACTAAGCTCAGCAGACAGTATCACACATGAATGGCTTAGATACACAGCTTAGTAGAGAGTATCACACATGATGGGGCTTATGTATGAACCAGCTCAACAAACAGTATCACACTATGATTAGATACACTGAGTTCAGCAGACAGTATCACACATGAAATGCTTAGATACTGCAGCTTAGTAGGCTGATCACTAAGCACCACATATGCTTAGATACAGCAGTTCAATAGACAGTATCACACATGGTAGAGTTAGATACACTGGCTCATCAGAAAGCATCTCAAGATAAGCTTGGAATCCATACACAGAATCGACAAAGTATCACACTTGATAAAATTAGATAACGAGGCTCAGAAGACAGCATCATGCATGATAAGCTTAGATACAGCAGCTCAGCAGACAATATCACACAACAGGCTTAGATACACCAGTAAACCAGAAATGGTTGATATTGTACATTCATTCGCTGTGTACAGGTGGGGTATAGTGGGAGGTCTATATAACTGTATATCAGTCATCGCCCCCTAGTGGCCAAATAATGAAGATTAATGAGACCCTTGTGTTTTCTTCTTTCCTGACAGTTCGGATCTCCTCGGTATTCCTCCAGCATCCAAAACCATTTTTACAGATCTAAGACTACCCTGCCCCCTCCCGGCATCACCACTGCGTACAACCTGGACAGTTTTGCTAGAAAATAATGTGAAATTACTGATAATTTAATAAAGTGTTATGCATGCAGTGACTACCGGGCATCACTCTACTGTATATATGCGCCGTCGTCAGTGCACGGCCCGAAATGTGCCCCTTGGTCATAAAGTATAATCATTTTTGTCGCCACTTTTACAAGAAATGAATAAAGTTTAGAAGGTGGGGGCACATTGATGTGGTGTGAACACAATGCTTGTACCAAATTATGGAGTACCACCATTTTTGGCCCAAAATCCTGGTGTATGTGTACTACGCCCCTGGTAGTCTAAGGAAGAGGACGAGCCGCCAGTCATTCTGCTGCAATTTACGTCAGTCATAGCATTACTGCTGTTTGTGCACAAACCCTATGAATCCATAGCAGAATTTGCGTGATTGACATGTGACATCCCTCCTGGATCCTGTAAAAAAAAAAAACGGATCAGTTTAAATCCTAAGCATAACTGATGCAACAGGATCCATATTTTTACAGGATCCAGTTTTTTTTTCCTCTCTTCTTCTGACGGAACAGAAGAACGGAAAGCTAAACGATGATGTGAATGCACCCTAACAAAACGGATCCCAGACAGAAATGGCTCAAACGGATGACAACTGATGCAACAGGATCCGTTTTTTTTTTTTTTTGTTTCCTCTTTTTCTGATGGATCAGAAGGACGGAAACCTAAACGGTGATGTGAACTCAGCCTGAGGCTGCATTCACATGAACATTGTGTTTTGCGGATCCGCAAAATGCAGATACCAGCCCATGTGCGTTCCGCAGTTTGCAGACCGCACATTCCGCGGCTGTCATAGAAAATGCCTATTCTTGTCCACAGTTACGGACAAGAATAGGACATGTTCTATTCTTTTTGCGGGGCCGCGGCACAGAGCAACAGGGTGCTGTCCGCATGTTGTGCGGCCCCTATAGAAATGAATGGGTCTGCACCACACACCCATTCATACGGTTGTGTGAATGAGGCCTAATTCTGTTGTTTGCACCATATTTGTTTCATCACCAGCCGGTCCTTGGGCTCATGTTCTGCTTCTAATATCTTATAGTCCAAGAGGCAGCAGAGAGACAGTGAGGAGATCCTGTATGTGTTATATTACAGTCTCTACAGCTGCAGACTGTCAGGGCATGATGGGAGTAGTAGTTCTGCAACAGCTGAGGAGACACAGGTTGGGGAACTTTGCTCTACAGGGTTAAATACAGGCAGACAAGCATGCTCCACATCCCACAGATGGAGACAGGCAGCCGCAGCTTCCAGTAAGAAATCTATAACATAAATGGCGTAATCTGTACGTTGTTGATTGTCAGACGTCTGGCGGAGCTTTGTTTGTGTGCGGTGCACTTGACTCGTCAGGTATAAAAATCTCTCATGGGCAGAGACTGGATGATTCCGACTACCCCTTATGTTCGACAGACGCACAAGGAACTGAAGGTTACTCCAGATACCCCAGATCTTATTAGATGCCATGTATAAAGGGCCTACAGACACATGGTGCGGTACACTAACGATTACTGTATGCAAAAAAAATCTGATTAATAAAGCTATAAAAGAGTGAGTTACTGGGTCAGAACAACCCCGACCTCTTCTCTCAGGTTCATATGGCATGAAATAGGGCAGAGAAGACTGGCAGCAACCACATATCATCCATCTTAAAGGGGGTTTCTATGAATAATTACTTTTTATCCAATGCTCGCAGCCTGCTTCCCTAAACAGAAGATTCATAGTTACCTGCTCCGCACCGTGACAGTCCTCCGCTGAGTCCATGCTCCTTTCCCCGCAGTGTTTACATCCAGCACCGCATGGGGATAGTCACATGCTCCGCTGCAGCAGTGATGTGTCGCCTGCAGCACCGGATGTCAACACTGCGGATACTGGACAATAGACACATGCGGAGCAGCGGGTAACTATGAATCTTCGGTTTAGGCTGCAGGCACTTGCTAAAAACTAAATATTTCCAGAGAACCCCTTTAAGCTGCACTATTAATCAGATTTTATTACATTGACACTTATCAGTGATTCCCCTTCACAAATCTCAAAGGGAGAAGAAAAACATGGATGCTCTCTTCCAGAAACAGTGACACATCTGTCCACAGGTTGGAGGTGGAATTACAGCTCGGTCCCGTTCCCTTCAATGGAGTGGAACTGCAGTACCAGACACAACCCATAGATGGGCGTGGCGCTGTTTTAGGAGAAAAAGCAGATATTTTTTCTTTTTATCATGGAGAACTCCTTTAATTTGCAACCCGGCCTTTGAATACAGACAAAAACTATAAACACATGCAGATCACCAGGTGCTGCAACCATTTCGAAAAAAAAACTCTCAGAAATGTTCAGAAGTGTCAGAATTTTTTTTTAATAAAGTTCACATGTCATTGTGTCCCCTTTTTCCGGGGACACAGTCCACTCAGTGTTATCCAGCCTGGGGTAATGTCAGCGCAGCCTGTGTCCTGCCCAACAGTGCGTGTGGGGCAGACTCCGATCGTTCTGGGGGTGAGGGTGGATAGATGGAGGGAGGGGGTTGGGGGAAATTACATGAGGTCTTGGGCAGCTTTGGTCCCGTTCATCATTTCTTGCCTTTCTGTGTTAGGAGATTGTCACTGCAAAGAGAGAAAAGCGTGAGAGTCAGGAAAATGATAGAATTACAGCAAAAATTGTGAGAACTGATTATCTATCACCACTAGAACACCCTGCTTATCACTGTATATAGTATAAGGACAGGAGAGAACACAGGAGAGGTGAGAACTGATTATCTATCACCACTAGAACACCCTGCTTATCACTGTATATAGTATAAGGACAGGAGAGAACACAGGAGCGGTGAGAACTGATTATCTATCACCACTAGAACACCCTGCTTATCACTGTATATAGTATAAGGACAGGAGAGAACACAGGAGAGGTGAGAACTGATTATCTATCATCACTAGAACACCCTGCTTATCACTGTTTATAGTATAAGGACAGGAGAGAACACAGGAGAGGTGAGAACTGATTATCTATCATCACTAGAACACCCTGCTTATCACTGTGTATAGTATAAGGACAGGAGAGAACACAGGAGAGGTAGAACTGATTATCCATCATCACTAGAACACCCTGCTTATCACTGTATATAGTATAAGGACAGGAGAGAACACAGGAGAGGTAAGAACTGATTATCCATCATCACTAGAACACCCTGCTTATCACTGTATATAGTATAAGGACAGGAGAGAACACAGGAGAGGTGAGAACTGATTATCTATCACCACTAGAACACCCTGCTTATCACTGTATATAGTATAAGGACAGGAGAGAACACAGGAGCGGTGAGAACTGATTATCTATCACCACTAGAACACCCTGCTTATCACTGTATATAGTATAAGGACAGGAGAGAACACAGGAGAGGTAAGAACTGATTATCCATCATCACTAGAACACCCTGCTTATCACTGTATATAGTATAAGGACAGGAGAGAACACAGGAGAGGTGAGAACTGATATCTATCACACTAGAACACCTTGCTTATCACTGTATATAGTATAAGGACAGGAGAGAACACAGGAGAGGTAAGAAACTGATTATCCATCATCACTAGAACACCCTGCTTATCACTGTATATAGTATAAGGACAGGAGAGAACACAGGAGAGGTGAGAACTGATTATCTATCATCACTAGAACACCCTGCTTATCACTGTATATAGTATAAGGACCGGAGAGAACACAGGAGAGGTAAGAACTGATTATCATCATCACTAGAACACCCTGCTTATCACTGTATATAGTATAAGGACAGGAGAGAACGCAGGAAGAGGTGAGAACTGATATCTATCATCACTAGAACACCCTTGCTTATCACTGTATATAGTATAAGGACCGGAGAGAACACAGGAGAGGTGAGAACTGATTATCTATCATCACTAGAACACCCTGCTTATCACTGTATATAGTATAAGGACCGGAGAGAACACAGGAGAGGTGAGAACTGATTATCTATCATCACTAGAACATCCTGCTTATCATTGTGTATAGTATAAGGACAGGAGAGAACACAGGAGAGGTGAGAACTGATTATCTATCATCACTAGAACACCCTGCTTATCACTATGTATAGTATAAGGACAGGAGAGAACACAGGAGAGGTGAGAACTGATTATCTATCACCACTAGAACACCCTGCTTATCACTGTGTATAGTATAAGGACAGGAGAGGTGAGAACTGATTATCCATCATCACTAGAACACCCTGCTTATCACTGTGTATAGTATAAGGACCGGAGAGAACACAGAAGAGGTGAGAACTGATTATCTATCATCACTAGAACACCCTGCTTATCACTGTATATAGTATAAGGACCGGAGAGAACACAGAAGAGGTGAGAACTGATTATCTATCATCACTAGAACACCCTGCTTATCACTGTATATAGTATAAGGACAGGAGAGAACACAGGAGAGGTGAGAACTGATTATCTATCATCACTAGAACACCCTGCTTATCATTGTATATAGTATAAGGACAGGAGAGAACACAGGAGAGGTGAGAACTGATTATCTATCATCACTAGAACACCCTGCTTATCACTGTGTATAGTATAAGGACAGGAGAGAACACAGGAGAGGTGAGAACTGATTATCTATCACCACTAGAACACCCTGCTTATCACTGTGTATAGTATAAGGACAGGAGAGAACACGGGAGAGGTGAGAACTGATTATCTTTTACCACTAGAACACTCTGCTTATCGCTTATTTTGATAAATAAAGGCCTCAGATTGATTGAACATAAAAATATTTAATTATTAACATTTCTAAAATCCTATGAAAATGAATTACACAATATAAATTTTTGCTAAAGGGTCACTGTCAGAGACATATCAAAAGTTTAGATCGCTGGGGGTCTGAGCGCTGATAGCCCCAACGATCCCTAGAACAAGGGAAGAGAAATGCTCGCCCAGGGCGTTCTCTCTCCTCGTTGCTGAAGATGGAATCGAGACGGGCCCAAAGACTTCTATGGAGGCTGTCTCGTGCCGTGAGGAGAGAGAGCCGACTATGCGCGCGCTTCTCTCTCCTCGCTCTATGGATTGGTTGGGGTCTCAGTGCTCAGACACCCACCGGGGGTCTTTGGCTCATAGATATGAAGTCGATTCTTTCAGGTCTTCGTTTTTAATGCCGGTTCCGTACAGCATTAAAATGTATTGGCTCCGTGTAGCCTAAGTTCGTATCGCCCGAAGTTGCACAAGACTTCCTATCTTCCTATTCCTATCTGCGTCTTTAAAAAGATTTTAAAATAGGAATCCAAAGTGGGCTTTGGTACTGGCAGGTACCTCATTATCAAAACCCACTTCGGATTCCCATTTTAAAATGTAATTCACCGAAGTCTCGCACAATACGAATTTTGCCTACGCGGAGCCAATACATTTTAAGGCTGTACGGAAACAGCATTAAATACAACGTTTTTGAACTAATCGACTTTGGATCTGTGATCCCAAGCTCGATTCGCACAAGCCTGATCAAAAATTTTGTGAAAAGTTAGTGACCCCTTAAGCTGGAGTCAGTACATTTCTACCGACTCCACAGCCCTGCTATACAGTGCCTTGCAAAAGTATTCAACCCCTCTTAATGTGCCCTGAAAGTAAATTTCAATCCGAGTCACTTCTAATCTACAGAAATCTAGAGTTTCTCAAGAGGTTGAATACTTTTGCAAGACACTGTACAGGGCATAATGTCACATGATACGCGCTACATGGCGCTTCCGGGCGGTCATCCAATAGGGGCTCACTACAGGCAGCGTCTGCCCATCCTGAACTGGCTGATAACAGGGAACAACAAACTGAATTCCACAGTTCTAAGAGGTGCGACGTATCCAATAAACAGGGACTTACCTCCCTCTGCAGGGTTCACATCATCCAAGGTAAGAACAGCAAAAAAAGAAAAGAAAAAAACAAAGCATAAAATCAGTGTATGCAATAAAAACCAAGATGATCAACACGTGGGCGTCCAGGGGTTCACATACTTTTCGACATGTAATGTATATAACTCAATGAGGACGTATAAGCAGGACATTATATACACATGGTGAGGAGCATTTAGAAAGATGGTCAGACACACTGGCGGCCATCTTGTGCAGGTTTTCCTCGGATCGCCGGGCCTCTCCAGCTCAGAGCACTGATTTTGTGATTCTTTAAAGAGTCAATGTACTTTCACACAATTTCATTTAGAGAATGGTGTAACTAGCAAACTTCCCCCTCATTATCTGGTCTGTGAGCTCTGAGGCTGAAAACATACATAGTGGGAAGGAAGAGAAAGGTTGTCACAACAGTACAGTGCTGACAAACTTCACAGAAGGGAGATGCCCCCTGCTTCTGAGTGAAATGGATCTAGCTGTGCAGCTAAAACAGGGCATAACATGGCTTAAGAGAAGCCCAATATACACCTGTTCTGATTCTATGATTCTATAAAAAAGCACAGCCATCATGCAAACGTTTTTTCTTTTTCTTTTTAAGGCTACATTCACACGACCGTATGTGTTTTGCGGTCCGCAAGTTGCGGATCCGCAAAACACGGATACCGGCTGTGTGAATGTAGCTGGCCCTATGATAGAACTGCCTATTCTTGTCCGCGATTGCGGACAAGAATAGGACATGCTCTATCTTTTTTGCGGGGCCGCGGATCAGACCTACGGATGCGGACAGCACATTGTGTGCCGTCCACATCTTTTGCGGCTCCATTGAAATGAATGGGTCGTGTGAATGCACCCTAACTTGGGCACGCTTTATGCAGCTCCAACCTACAGAGCTTTCACTATATTCTCATACATTTATGCAACACATTTAACAATCATCTGGTAAATTGTGCGGCATTTTTACTGAAACATTTTACGGCACCTGGTGAAGGCATCATCCTGGAGATTGAGGAACAGGTTGTCAGCGTTCAGGTATACGCGGTTCTGGGATGCAGCGATCTGAAAGAAACAGGAAATTTACCTCAGAGAAAATGGTTCCCCATAGTGGTGGAGCATAGTGGTATGGTCCACCAATAGAAAGTGGGCAGCTTGTGATCTTCCTAAAAAACTAAACAAAACAAAAAAAAAAACACGAACCCCAAAACGAACATGCCACATACAGAGCTCCGTCCCTCATATCTCATGTATATTAGCCCCTGGTGGTGGTCTCTATCTATATACTCTACTCACCGTCTTCGCTATGCTCTGTGCCGCCCGGATCCGCCTCAGTTTCAAGTAGCCGGGGTTTTTACTGAGAGCATCACCAATGTAATAGTCGGTCAAAGAAAAGTGAACACAGAGGACGGCGGCCATGATAAATATTCCCCCATCTCCATGATACTTAAAAGTAATGGCTCCTACCCAGGGCTGTGGAGTCGGTGACCATTTTGGTGGAGTCGGAGTCCGTATAAAATGGACCGACTCAGACTCCTAAAATATATAATAAATTGGTACATTTAGTTCAGTACAGTATGTGCTGAATATATTCTCATAAGAATTTGGGAACATGATGAAATGTCCTATAAATGTCTGTTCTATTCCTGATCTAAGGATCTAGGCTTTTAGCTGAGATGACTGTGTGCTGCCCTTCATGTAGATGCTCAGTAGAGAAGCTCCTCTGCTACAGATCAGAGGAAAAAGGCACTGGGAAGGAATGGCTGCACTCATCTCAGATCTGCTGGAGAAAACAGGATTAAAAGGGGTTTTCTCACTAGTTACAAAGATTAGCTTTCAACATAAAGGGGCATTTAAAAGAAGACATTTTCTAAATACAGTGGTCAGTAGATTTTACTTTAGTCATAAACTATGTTCAGCAGGTCTCTCACTGTACACAGGTTTCTATGGTAACCTGCAGAGCACTAAGACTGTTATCTGATTGGCTTAGAGCAGGAGTGACCTCAGTAAGCAAAATGTGTTGTGAGGACTGAGAAGCTTTACCTGTAATTGTGTTAGAGATCACAACCTCCTGCTCTGTCAGAGTAAGTTAATATATGCTAATAACTGCTGGAGACCCCCCCCCACAGCCTGAGGAGACAGAGTAAGTGCAAACTGCCTGTCAGCCAGTGAATCAACCTGCTGAGAAAACCCCTTTAAGACAAGTACTTCTTAGTATATCTAAACTTTCAATAAAGTGTGCATAAATCACTTGTCCAGTGCATGTTCTCTCTGCTTTATGTTTTAGTTTACTTTTCCTCTGATATAAAACACCTCGGGCCTTATGTATGAGAACTCTCTAGGGGTAGAAGTTTCTTTGTTGCCCATAGAAACCAATTAGAGCTCCTCCTTTCATTTCATATAGTGCTCTGGAGAAATGAAAGGGGAGCTCTGATTGGTTGCTATGGGCAACAAAGAAAGTCTTAGAACTAGACAGTTTTCATACATCAGGCCCTTAGTGAGCTGTACCCAGAGAAGCCTGATACTGAAAGTTCACAGAAAAGATATCAGTAACACATGGATTACAGACATATCTGTACTATTGATCTATGCAAAGTTTGTTTAAAGTTATCACTTAAACATGCGCCATGTATGAGGGAGTCGGAGTCAGGGGAAATTGAGGAGTCGGAGTCGGGGCTTTGGCTTACTGACTTCACAGCCCTGCTCCTACCCCCACCCACCAACAGAAGCCCCTCCCCATCAGTAACAGTGTCTATGGGAGAAGATGTCACGTCTGGCTGGAAGGATATCATCTTGGCAGCTGTAGCTTCTCCCTCGGCCTGCACAATCTTCTGTTTCTGGTCCTGCTTGGCTTTCTCCACCAAAAACTGAGCTCGCTGCGCCTCCTGCTGAGCTGTGAGAACAGAAATGATCAGATTGCGGAAGAATTCTTTACCAGCTTTATAGCTTCGACTTTCTGATATAAAGTTCCAAATCCTCCGCAAAGACGAGAAATATTAACATGATCCCTTCCTGCGGCCACCACCAGGGGGAGCTCACTGCAGATGGATTATCCAGTTCTATCAACGTGCAGTGAGCTCCCTCTAGTGGTGGCTGCAGACAGTCAGAATTTTCCTACCTGTGTGAAGGTTCGCAGGGGATTTGGAGCTCAGTAACAGAAAACTGATGAAAATTATATAATAAAAAGACCCAGCACAGAATTCTGGACATATTAACAGGCGATAGGAGTAGAAGATCCTGAAGGAGAAGGTGCTGACGTCACTTACCAACTTGCTTGGACTCGACGGCCGCCGTGTATTCCCTGCTGAAGCTCAGCTCGGTGATGGCCACGTCATCCAAGATCAGACTGAAGTCCTTTGCTCGTTCTGTCAGCTCCCGACGGATCAAGAGAGAGACCTGAGAGGACAGAAAACACCTAAGGAACCAGCGAGACATACGGGAGAAGGATGCTTCATGTGACACACCAGGCACAGAGCAAAGTGTGCGTCCTTCAAATACTTCCCCACCTTCTGTCATAGTGAATCTGCACTACTTCCCCTGGAGACAATATTACAGGGGTCCTCTAACAATTTAAAGGGGTCATCTCGCTGATGGCCATGGCTCCTTGAACCCCTGGCAGGGGTGTGGGAAATTTTGACTAGCTGGTCATTAAAATGATTGGGAGAACATTTAAAGAGCCTCTGCTAGCATGACCAACCATATTAAACTAGCCAGGTAGGGCTGATCATGCTGATTACAACGAAACCTTTTTGTCTGTATGTTAAACTGCTGCAGAAATCTGTGATTTTGTTCATATGCAAATTAGCATGATGGAGCACCAGGGGGCAGGCCGAATCCTTGGAGCACCGCTTTTGTTACACCCCTGTGCTCTACACCCCCCCACACACCTTTGCTACAAAGTAACTGACAACCTCCTCCTCACATTACCTGTATGACATGTCCCAATACGCCCATCCCGCCACAATCCCCATCCCCCGCTGTAGGGGGCGTTACCTGGGCTCTCTGTGTGATGAGCTGGGAGGCATTGAATTTGGCCACCACGCTCTTCAGCACCTCATTAACAATGGAGGGAAGGACTCTCTCTTCGTAGTCCAGGCCGAGTCGCTGGTACAACTGGGGAAGCTCAGAGGCCAGGGGGCGAGACAGGACACGGAGGGTGATGTTCACCATCTGCAGATCTGGGAAAGAAGAGCGCAGCAGCTGCAGCATTAAAATCTGCACGCAGACCAGCACCACACAAACACTGCTGCATAACGTGTGCTAGAGGCAGCTAAACAACACTGGACACGCTGACATAATGATGAGGGAGGTCTAAAATGATGTGCACTGTGTGTTACTCCAATCACATCCAGAGCTGCATTCAAAATTCCACTCAAAGCTATATGAAATGCCTGCTCACAGTGCAAAGAGGAAATCCTACTCACATACATATATAACAGCAGAACATGCCTGGAACAGATAAGGAACGACCAATGGGAGATGGGAACATGAAGTTCTGAATGTCTAAGGGGACTAACAGGAAATCAGCAGAATTCTCTATACAGCTCTGTACTGATCCTGAGTTACATCCTGTATTATACTCCAGAGCTGCACTCACGATTCTGTTGGTGCAGTCACTGTGTACATATATTACTTATCCTGTACTGATCCTGGGTTACATTCTGTATTATACTCCAGAGCTGAACTCACTATTCTGCTGGTGCAGTCACTGTGTACATACATTACTTATCCTGTACTGATCCTGGGTTACATTCTGTATTATACTCCAGAGCTGAACTCACTATTCTGCTGGTGCAGTCACTGTGTACATACATTACTTATCCTGTACTGATCCTGAGTTACATCCTGTATTATACTCCAGAGCTGCACTCACTATTCTGCTGGTGCAGTCACTGTGTACATACATTACATTACTTATCCTTTACTGATCCTGAGTTACATCCTGTATTATACTCCAGAGCCGCACTCACTATTCTGCTGGTGCAGTCACTGTGTACATACATTACTTATCCTGTACTGATCCTGAGTTACATCCTGTATTATACTCCAGAGCTGCACTCACGATTCTGCTGGTGCAGTCACTGTGTACATACATTACTTATCCTGTACTGATCCTGAGTTACATCCTGTATTATACTCCAGAGCTGCACTCACTATTCTGCTGGTGCAGTCACTGTGTACATACATTACTTATCCTGTACTGATCCTGGGTTACATTCTGTATTATACTCCAGAGCTGCACTCACTATTCTGCTGGTGCAGTCACTGTGTACATACATTACTTATCCTGTACTGATCCTGGGTTACATTCTGTATTATACTCCAGAGCTGCACTCACTATTTTGCCAGGAACAGTCAGCAAACCTGTCACCACACACGCAGTTGAGTTCTTATAAGGCACTGGGGTGGGGGGCGAGGGGAGTTTTAGTCATTTATCAGATCGTGGTACTGTCTATGTTGTGAAGCTTACACTTCTCAGATGACCAGAGCAGGCTGTGTGCAGACGCCGAACAAGCAGGGAACGTTGGGAAATTCACACACACACACACACTTTGGCATAATCCAGCAATGTGGGGACACTACTCAGGGATGCACTGTTCTAGGTTCTCACCTTTGGACCCAGTAGGGGAGGAGATTTTTCGGGGTTTGGCTCTGATATCATAGATAATTGGATACTGGAACCAGGGAATCCTGCAAAATACAAGACACGTTACAGAGTGATACAGGGCGAGGAGGAAACAGTCAGCAATATCCTGACACTCCAGCCTTATTACTGCCGTTATCCAAGAAGAGAGCATCACCAAGTCCCATGATACTTACTGACAGGTCCATAGACCACCAGATTAGTTATAAAGTAGTTTTCTTCCTCTGCTACCCACTGTGTTCCTCATGAGTTACCATGGCACTGACCTGTAGTTCTGAGCCTTTGTCAGGTCAGGCATGCTCAGTGTGTTGCTATCAATTCTCTAGCTAAATGTTAGTGTGCTGCTGATTGGTCAGTAGAGGGGGCGTGTTTGGACTGGAATGTCAGGCAGCCAATCAGTGATCATCAACACTCATGAACAAGCAGAAACTCACAGCAGGAAAGCTAGGGATTGTGGGGATTGTACAGGGTGGGCCATTTATATGGATACACCTAAATAAAATGGGAATGGTTGGTGATATTAACTTCCTGTTTGTGGCACATTAGTATATGGGAGGGGGGAAACTTTTCAAGATGGGTGGTGACCATGGTGGCCATTTTGAAGTCGGCCATTTTGGATCCAACTTTAGTTTTTTCAATGGGAAGAGGGTCATGTGACACATCAAACTTATTGAGAATTTCAGAAGAAAAACAATGGTGTGCTTGGTTTTAACGTAACTTTATTGTTTCATGAGTTATTTACAAGTTTCTGTCCACTTGTGTCTCCCACTCTTCACACACTGATAGCAACACCGCTGAAGAAATGCTAGCACAGGCTTCCAGTATCCGTAGTTTAAGGTGCTGCACATCTCGTATCTTCACAGCATAGACAATTGCCTTCAGATGACCCCAAAGATAAAAGTCTAAGGGGGTCAGATCGGGAGACCTTGGGGGCCATTCACCTGGCCCATGACGACCAATCCACCTTCCAGGAAATTGTTCATCTAGGAATGCTCGGACCTGACACCGATAATGTGGTGGTCACCATCAATGTGCCAGCTTCAGTGCATAAAGAGGGAAACACATCATCATGTAGCAGCTGAATGGCCCCCAAGGTCTCCCGATCTGACCCCCTTAGACTTTTATCTCCTGAAGGCAATTGTGTCACATGACCCTCTTCCCATTGAAAAAACTAAAGTTGGGTCCAAAATGGTTATATGTACAGGTCTGGGTTCTGGTTCTATGTACAGGTCTGGGTTCTGGTTCTATGTACAGGTCTGGGTTCTGGTTCTATGTACAGGTCTGGGTTCTGGTTCTATGTACAGGTCTGGGTTCTGGTTCTATGTACAGGTCTGGGTTCTGGTTCTATGTACAGGTCTGGGTTCTGGTTCTATGTACAGGTCTGGGCTCTGGTTCTATGTACAGGTATGGGCTCTGGTTCTATGTACAGGTATGGGCTCTGGTTCTATGTACAGGTATGGGTTCTGGTTCTACAGGTATGGGCTCTGGTTCTATGTACAGGTATGGCTCTGGTTCTATGTACAGGTATGGGTTCTGGTTCTATGTACAGGTATGGGTTCTGGTTCTATGTACAGGTATGGGTTCTGGTTCTATGTACAGGTATGGGTTCTGGTTCTATGTACAGGTATGGGCTCTGGTTCTATGTACAGGTCTGGGTTCTGGTTCTATGTACAGGTATGGGTTCTGGTTCTATGTACAGGTATGGGTTCTGGTTCTATGTACAGGTATGGGTTCTGGTTCTATGTACAGGTATGGGTTCTGGTTCTATGTACAGGTATGGGCTCTGGTTCTATGTACAGGTATGGGTTCTGGTTATATGTACAGGTATGGGTTCTGGTTATATGTATAGGTATGGGTTCTGGTTATATGTACAGGTATGGGTTCTGGTTATATGTACAGGTATGGGTTCTGGTTATATGTACAGGGATGGGTTCTGGTTATATGTATAGGTATGGGTTCTGGTTGGGTCACAGCTTGCAGCCTTAATGCAGTTTATAAAAAATTAAGTTACGTTACTGGAATACCCCTTTAATGATCTACAGGTGGAGAAGGGTAACGCGGCATGGGCCGCACTCACAGGGCATTTGTAACCTTGTACTAACTACATCTAGTTCTAATAATGCCTATGCTTGACGTGTGTCTTTTTCTTATTTTTATAAAACATCTCCTTTACTATTGTTCCTATTAAAATATTATTTTACCTCAAACTTGTGATTAAAACTATAAGTGTGTCCTATCCTCTATTCAGGCACACCATTTGCGGACACTGTTATTATCAGTCATTGAGACTTAGGAGACTGGTAACTGGACGCTAGTACCAGCTCCTTACACTTCTTAATTAGTCTCTGCCTCTCGGTTACGTGTATAATGCTGAATGGATGGGCACAACTGCTTAAAAATACCCTCAAACGCTGCTCCCCCAACATGTTTGGCCAAGAGATTTGGCGTCTTCGGGGGTTAGGGCAGTGAACCATGTAGACACATACGAAGGTCATTTATCAAACTGCTGTAAAGTAGAACTGGCTGAGTTGCCCATAGCAACCAATCAGATTCCACCTTTCATTTTTGACAGCTCCTTAGGGAAATTAAAGGTGGAATCTGATTGGTTGCTAGGGGCAACTAAGCCAGTTCTACTTTACACCAGTTTGATAAATGAATCCCCTTGGTTCTGTATATATTTTTTAATCAAGATGATTCGCAAAGTTTTATTTCTTATTTTTAAAAAAATTGGTTGCAAAAGTCGACATACTAGGAACTATGGGCAACATAAGGATTGCATTGACTGAATGCCTGTGCATTCAGTTTATCCCGTGATCCTATACGGCGCCTGGTAGCATTTCCAGCACTGCTACATCTCACAACAAACCAGTCCTTGAGGCAGATGTTTCTCAGCTCGGATTCTGGGAAAGCTGGATGGCATCCCCGACTGCTTCTTCAATATCAATGCAGTTCTGGACCCTAGGAAAGCTGGGTGGAAACGTGAGAAAACGGCAGCAGCCCTGCTAGATGTCACCCCTACCTGAAGTGAAGCCCCTCGGAGAAGATGGTGTCCTGCTGCACGCCGCCGATCCGGTTGAAGAAGATGGCTCTGTGACCGCCGTCCACTGCGGAGAGACAGAGAGGGGTGAGAACAGCGCAGGATCCGGGGGTAGGAGGCTTCTGGGGGACACTTACCTGTAAAGACAGACTCCTTCACGGCATAGGCCACAGCGCCAGCACCCAGCAGCAGCTTCAGACCCGTCCCCAGACCCCGGGGCCCAGCGGGCAGACGACCAGCAAAGTCCTTCAGGTTCTGAGCCATGATCTGCCATGAAGAAAAATAAATATATTACCAGCATGGTGACAATAATAATAATCTTTATTTCTTGGGGTAGAGCATCCAGAGAACCGGTGCAGCTCGGGAGAAGTCAGTCGGAAGTCACTGTCTGAACAGAGAGCACGGGTGGGGCGATAGACAGACATGAGAGAGGAGATGTAGGAGTGCAGCACTGTGGAGAGCACAAGTAGGGCGGTAGACAGACATGAGAGAGGAGATGTAGGGGTGCAGCACTGTGGAGAGCACAAGTAGGGCGGTAGACAGACATGAGAGAGGAGATGTAGGAGTGCAGCACTGTGGAGAGCACGGGGGGGGGGGGGGCGGTAGACAGAGATGAGAGAGGAGATGTAGGAGTGCAGCACTGTGGAGAGCACAGGTAGGGCGGTAGACAGACATGAGAGAGGAGATGTAGGAGTGCAGCACTGTGGAGAGCACGGGTGGGGCGGTAGACAGAGATGAGATGTAGGAGTGCAGCACTGTGGAGAGCACGGGTGGGGCGGTAGACAGAGATGAGAGGGGAGATGTAGGAGTGCAGCACTGTGGAGAGCACGGGTGGGGCGGTAGACATGAGAGAGGAGATGTAGGAGTGCAGCACTGTGGAGAGCACGGGTGGGGCGGTAGACATGAGAGAGGAGATGTAGCAGTGCAGCACTGTGGAGAGCACAAGTAGGGCGGTAGACAGACATGAGAGAGGAGATGTAGGGGTGCAGCACTGTGGAGAGCACAAGTAGGGCGGTAGACAGACATGAGAGAGGAGATGTAGGAGTGCAGCACTGTGGAGAGCACGGGGGGGGGGGGGGGGCGGTAGACAGAGATGAGAGAGGAGATGTAGGAGTGCAGCACTGTGGAGAGCACGGGTGGGGGGCGGTAGACAGACATGAGAGAGGAGATGTAGGAGTGCAGCACTGTGGAGAGCACAAGTAGGGCGGTAGACAGACATGAGAGAGGAGATGTAGGAGTGCAGCACTGTGGAGAGCACGGGGGGGGGGGCGGTAGACAGAGATGAGAGAGGAGATGTAGGAGTGCAGCACTGTGGAGAGCACGGGTGGGGGGCGGTAGACAGACATGAGAGAGGAGATGTAGGAGTGCAGCACTGTGGAGAGCACGGGTGGGGGGCGGTAGACAGACATGAGAGAGGAGATGTAGGAGTGCAGCACTGTGGAGAGCACAAGTAGGGCGGTAGACAGACATGAGAGAGGAGATGTAGGAGTGCAGCACTGTGGAGAGCACGGGGGGGGGGGGGGCGGTAGACAGAGATGAGAGAGGAGATGTAGGAGTGCAGCACTGTGGAGAGCTTTGTGGATGAGAATAAGAAGTTTAAAGGGGTTTTCCGGGAATTAACTACTGATCGGTGTGGGTCCTACACCCAGGACCCCCACGATCAGCTGTTTAAGAAGGTACCAGCACTCTTGTAAGCGCCGAGGCCTTGTTGCAGCTCACCAAGCACAGCACCGTACATTATATAGTGTTCATGCTTGGTATCGCGCTCAGCCCCTTCACTTGAATGGGGATGAACTGCTCCTAGGCCACGTGACCGATGAAGGTGATGTCACTGGCCTAGGGAAAGCTAAGAGAAGGCTGCAGCGCTCATTGAAGTACCGGTACCTTCTCAAACAGCTGATCAGCAGGGGTCCCAGGTGTCCGACCCCCGCTGATCAGATACTGCTGACCTATCCTGAGGACAGGTCATCAGTAGTTAAATCCCGGAAAACCCCTTTAAATTGGATTCTGTACTGTGTGGGCAACCAGTGCAGTGACTGGCAGAGGGCGGAGGAATCGGAGTAGCGGTTGGACAGATAGGTGACCCTGGCTGCTGCGTTAAGGATAGATTGGAGCAGGGAGAGTCCGGTGAGGGGGAGACCTATTAATACTTAGTTACAGTAATCAAGGCAGGAATAAGAGTTTTTGTTGTTTGCATAGTGAGAAAGGGGCGGATTCTAGAGATGTTTTTGAGGCGCGGGCGAGAGATTGAATATAGGGGGTGAAGGAGAGATCAGTGTCAAATGTCACCCCGAGATAGCGGGCGTGCTGCCTAGGGGTGATGATGGTGTCGAAAACTGAGAGGGAGATATCAGGTTTGGGTAGGTAAGGCTACTTTCACACTAGCGGCAGCACGGATCCGTACTGCCGCTGACACATGTGTGGAGCTCCGGCCCCACACATGTTGACACATACACACACATACACATACAGACTTACATACTCCAGCCCGGGACGCCGGCAGCACGTCTTCACACGCCTCCTGCGCGCAGTGATGACGATTCCCCACAGCGCCCTCTGCTGGGTGCAGTGGGGAAACGTCATACCTGCGCGCAGGAGGCGTGTGAAGACCTGCTGCCGTCGTCCCTGGCTGGAGTATGTAAGTCTGTCTGTCTGTCTGTAGCCGGATCCGGAATGACCCCCCATTGCAAGTCAATGGAGGGCGGATCCGGTTACCATTGTGGTCACACCAAACGGATCCGTCCCCATTGACTTGCATTGAGGGTCATTCTGGATCCGTCTTGGCGGTAATCAGCATAGAGATGGTACTGGAGAACAAATCTGCTGATGGTCTGTCCGATGGGGGCTGTGTAGAGAGAGAAGAGGAGAAGGCCTAGGACTGAACCCTGAGGAGCCCCAACAGTGAGAGGAGAAGAAGAAGAAGAGGAGCCAGCGAAGGAGCGACCACAGAGATAGGAGGAAAACCAGGAGAGGGCCGTGTCCTTTAGGCCGATAGACTAGAGCATGGTGAGGAGGAGATGGTGGTCTACAGTGTCAGAAGCGGCAGAGAGATGAGAGGTTCTAATGTACAGATCTCTGCTGGCTGTCAGTGAAAGAAAATCGTTTATTGTTAAAACATAACTCTTTACATGAGAGAGCTCTGCAACACTCCCTGTGGGAGCAGCACTTGGTCAGGACGGGTGTGACAGCCTCTGAATGTACCCTGGGCGTTACTGTTCACTGACAGCAAGCAGAGGGGATTGAAACACAAAGTATACTAGAAAGTCGCAGCCATTTTCATCATACAGGGACAGTGACGTCGATGGCCTGATTGATAGATGGGGGTCTCAACGGGTCACCACCAAACATCAAAAATGGCGGGGCCGTGCGGCGTCTACAGATGTGTCAATACATCCGTCTGATGATGGGGCCAGAGGATTACATCAGACTGGAGAATGGCGAATACACCGCCTCCCCCCGACCCTCCCCAACACTCACCTCAGCCCCTCCCAAACCTTTACCCCCTGATAACCCACATCTGAGCAACCGCAATCCTCAGACCTACCCCATCCTTCACCCCCCACATCCAACCCTTATCTTCAATCCTCCTCTGAGTCCGTTTACTTCCTTACCCCCCAATGTCAGACACTAACCTTTACCCCCTGACCCCCCCAATCCAACGCTAACCTTTACCCCCTGACCCCCCAATCCAACGCTAACCTTTACCCCCTGACCCCCAATCCAACGCTAACCTTTACCCCCTGACCCCCCAATCCAACGCTAACCTTTACCCCCTGACCCCCCAATCCAACACTAACCTTTACCCCCAGACCCCCCAATCCAACGCTAACCTTTACCCCCTGACCCCCCAATCCAACGCTAACCTTTACCCCGACCCCCCAATCCAACGCTAACCTTTACCCCGACCCCCAATCCAACGCTAACCTTTACCCGACCCCCCAATCCAACGCTAACCTTTACCCCCAGACCCCCCAACCCAACGCTAACCTTTACCCCCAGACCCCCAACCCAACGCTAACCTTTACCCCTGACCCAAGCCAACGCTAACCTTTACCCCCTGACCCCCCAAGCCAACGCTAACCTTTACCCCCTGACCCCCAAGCCAACGCTAACCTTTACCCCCTGACCCCCCCAAGCCAACGCTAACCTTTACCCCCTGACCCCCCAAGCCAACGCTAACCTTTACCCCTGACCCCCCAAGCCAACGCTAACCTTTACCCCCTGACCCCCCAAGCCAACGCTAACCTTTACCCCCTGACCCCCCAAGCCAACGCTAACCTTTACCCCCTGACCCCCCAAGCCAACGCTAACCTTTACCCCCTGACCCCCCAAGCCAACGCTAACCTTTACCCCCTGACCCCCCAATCCAACGCTAACCTTTACCCCCTGACCCCCCAATCCAACGCTAACCTTTACCCCCTGACCCCCCAATCCAACGCTAACCTTTACCCCCTGACCTCCCAATCCAACCCTAACCTCTACTCCCTGACCTCCACATCCAACTTTAACCTTTACCCCCGACTAGTGTTGAGCGAACTTCTGTTTTCGTTTTCAAGTCCGGCGTACAAGGTTCGGGTTATCTAAGATTTCCGTTATGGATTCCGCTATCACGAACCATAAATTGTGTAATCCGACCCCCCCCCCCCCAAAAAAACAAAAAACAAAAACATAAAACTTCAATTCTCATCACGGGACGTTTACCCCAGCTCCATCTATCAACCCCCTCCAATCCTAACCTTTACTCTCTGACCTCCCCACATCTGACTCTGAAAGGCACCAACAGACTGAAGGGCATGCGATTTTTTAAAGGAAAAAACAACAACCACATACGACAAAAAACGCACGAAATCGTGCACGCGATCAGTCAGATGACAGCCTGCCGCATGGCGCCAGTCACTGCGGTGCTCACATACATGACACATACATGTAGACAGACCCCTACGTCCTTACCCCTCTTCTACTGCTCTTTCACGTGTACCCTCCTGTATGTCAGCCCCGGCAGTAGAAGGACACCGGAAACGTACACCCACCTGTCAGCTCCGGGCAGCCGCTTCTCACCCTGCACTATAGTTCCGCTCGTCCCGCCTCACGTGACTCGCCAGCCAACCACAACATGGCGCCGGCACCGGAAGCTGCTCTCTCGCCATCCGCGTCCCCAGCAAACATGGCTGCGCGCAGGGGACCCACGAGTGTAAACCACACAGAGGAAGAGGGGCCTCAAATAAAGCGGCGGAAAGACAAGAGGCTGATCGTGTTACTGGAGGGGGCCAGCCTGGAGACCGTGCGGGTAATCTATGTGGAGAACTAGAAGTATCAGCATATCCCCAGCTGCTCATGGTTTGGGGGATGCTGGTGAAAAGGTCTGAGCCTGGAGCAGTTATCATGTGTGGTCTTTTCAGTGATTATAGAACTCCGCATCAGTAGTACCCCCACAATCAGCAAAATGGTTTGGCCCATTTCTCTTTAGAATGTATGTGTGTATCTCCGTGGCACGTTCCATGGTAGTCATAGGGGGGTATGGACAGCTGAGCAGTGTCTCTGGCTATGACTTTCCAGCTGTTGTATAACTACAATTCCCAGTATGCTGGTAGTTGTAGTTTTGCAGCAACTGAAAGGCCACAGTTTGAGCCCCACTGGTCATAGGCGGCAGGTTTGGGGTACTGGTTCCACTTGAAGATGAGGCTTTTCATCTGCTGTGGCGAGTCCCCCATGACATGTCTTAGGACTTGGTTTGATAAATCCATTTCTCGTTCCAGGTTGGGAAAACTTATGAATTATTAAATTGTGACCAACATAAAAACATCCTGGTGAAGAATGGGCGAGACCCTGGCGAGGTGCGGCCGGACATCACCCATCAGGTAGGTTGACACCGGCTTCAAGGAAATCTCCATTTGTCTCCTGCTACAACTATTGACTTCATAGACCGCTGCTCCGGCCGCCACAGGGAGACACATGCAGCTGACCCCCGGGGGGGCCCCTGGTGTCTGTTTTTAGCTAATGTTTATGTGTTTTTAGGTTGTAGTGACTGGTATGTTTTAACCCCTTGGTGACGTGCACTGGACACGTATGTGCGGCTCAGGGTTGTTTAACCCCTTGGTGATGGCCACTTGACACTTATGTGCGGCTCAGGATCTCATCCCTCTATATATGCAGCGGGTGGCGGCTGTTTTACACAAGTGACTCTGATCCCGGCAGATACCCTGGTCACTAGTGACCATTGAACCTAAGCGGGTAGATGGAGGGGTCACGGCTGTGTGCTGAGAGGTGGTCATGGCAGCTGGGGGCCTACTGAAGACCCCCCCCCCCCCAGATCTGTAATAAGACTTTCCCTTTAATCATACACTATATGGACAGCAGTATTGGTAACCCACCGCCTCCAGACGCTTTTATCCCATTCTAAATCCATAGGTATTAAAGGGGTTCTCTGGGCTTTGGGTTCTCGGCTCACAGTCTCCATTCTGGTGCTGGATGCGGTGGAGGTCAGGGCTCTGTGCGGTCGGCCAAGATCTTCCACATGAATCTCCCCCCAGCCATGTCTTCATAGACCTTGCTGCGTGCACTGGGGCGCAGTCATGGAGGAACAGAAAAGGGTGTTCCCCAAACTGTCAATGGGGCCTGGGGAACGGGGGGACATCTGGCATTGATCATCTTCTTTGCTGCTTCTGTTCAGAGGTGAAAAAACTGCATTTTTACAAAGCAGCCACTAGGGGGAGCTCAGTGCAAAGACATTATAATAGCTTCCTTTGCACTATACATTCCTATGCACTGAGCTCCCCCTAGTGGTAGGTGCAGGGAATCACCTTTGTAATATGTGAAGCTGGAGAATTTATCAAAGTATTTAAGTCGGTTTTCTGCTGTAAATACATTCAGGATGAGCACCATATTTTGATGCACCTGTTGCACTTTAAGATTTCCCTTCAA
>ONZH01029887.1:0-40032 GCA_900303285.1 Rhinella marina | reverse complement strand
GTTCCGAGCGGCCCCATTGAAAATGCCTATAGTTGTCCATGCGCACAGACAACTATACATTTCTTAATAGGAGCCACGGCATGTAGCTAGCTCCCTGCCGCCGCTCCCGGCCCCATAGAAGTGAATGGGGCTGTATCTATCCTCAATTTTGCAGATAGATACGGCCTCCATTCACTTACAGTCGTGTGAGGGCACAGAAAGTAATTAATTGCCTGGACTTATCTTTTAAAGTGGGTAGGGGAAAAACCCCTGATGGGGTATGGGAGTGACCTTTCCGCCCTCTCTTTGGTCACTCCCAAAAAACCTCACCCTATGGGTACCTTCACATGTGGCTGTAGGTCTGCTATGTAAAATCCACAGGGCATTTTTATACCGTTCACCAAACGGCGTTAAGTACTATGGTGCTGTCCGGACATACGCAGTTCTGCGCTGAACTGGGTATTTGCGTCCAGCCCCATAGTACTGAAGGTGGCATAAAATCAGCCAACGATGCGCTGTGGATTTTAGGCAGCAGAGAACCCCAAAAAAGCATCCCATTGTAAAGGCACCCGTAAATAAGGCAAGTTAACCTGCCTTTCAGCAACTGTTTGTTGCTGTAACTAACTGTTCTTTGGCACGGGTGCCAGGGATAGAACCCCACGGCTATAGTTCACAAAAGGTGAAATCCCCACTTTGTGAAGCATAGTCGTGGGGATTATTTTAGGGATGGTACTGTTCTTGGGGTATGGGTTGGACGGTGCACCGGTGTGAGGCATTAAGCTGGTGTGGAGATGTTAAATGGCCAACACACCATGGGCATTAAATTTGGAGATGGGGTTCTGTTTATTTAAATGTATCAGAATGAAGTAGGGAATTTTTAAGGTGATTTTTTTTTTAATTTGGGGTCTAAGGGGGGGACATTACTTAATAAGTTAAATTACGGATTTTTACGTTGGGCACATACTTGGAATCTTAAGGTCATTTTCTTGGACACACGGATTGCCATGCAAGACGGGTGACTGATGACTTAGTCATTCACATCAGGCAGGGGGGTGGTATAATCCGATGTAATCCAGGCACGATTCATCTTTATAAAAGTCATCATCTCAACACTGTGGCAAGAGAGCCTCGTTCTTTGCGGTGTTACGATGTTACCCACCACACTGCAGAGCCAAAGAAATTTCTGCCAGTTGAGGCCAAATGTCCAGTTTCTCTGCCCAGTACTGCACGGGGTCGGTGACACTACGGGGCAGGGTACAATCCAGGTAGGCAGTGACCTGGTGGGTGAGCTCATACTGGTCCACACCATGAGTATGGTGTTGTGTCCCCTCTTCAGCAGCTGGCTGCATAAAATCGCTCATCAGCGATTGGAGGCTGTAACGACTTCTCATGCCTCCACTAGTGGTGGTGATAGTGGAGTGAGCTGGTTCCCCCCCGAGCGGATGTTGTCTGGGAACCTGGCTGGTCTCGATGGTAAGTAGAGACCAGCTGTCTGGTGAGTAGGTCCCGGTAGTACCCCAGTTTTGCCTCCCTCTTTGATGGCAGAAAAAATTCAGCCGTTTTTGCGGCGGAAGGGAGGGTCCACCAGGGTGGCCAGCCAGTATTGGTCCCTCTGGCGGATGTCCACAATCCGGCTGTCACTCCTCAGACACTCCCGCAGGCACCTTCCCATCTGCACCAAGGACAATGAGCGCCTCTCCTCTACACTGTCCTCGGTATAGTTCCAGGGTCTGCTGGGGTCTTCCTCCGCTTCCTCTACCACCTCATCCTCCACCTCCTCCTGTGATTGAGAGGCAGAGAACCCAGGTGGCGGTGTGTGGAATGGCTGGGCATGGACATCTTCCTCCTCCTCACCCTCCATCTGCACTTCATCCATCTCTGGGCTCAAGGCGATGTTCAGCCTTGGAGTGGTGGCCTGGGAATCCTCGCTGATGATGGTTTTCAGCGCACTTTCCAGAACATGGACGAGTGAGATGATGTCGTTGATCCCATAGTCATTCCTGCTCACAAACAAAGTTACGTCCTCAAAAGGGATCAACAATTGGCAGACTTCACGCATCATCTGCCAGTGTGTGACTTGGAAGTCGCAGTGTGGCGTGAAGCTGCCTGATTGCCCCATGAGGTAGTCTGTAACGGCTGACCTTTGCTCGTACAGGCGGTCCAGCATATGGAGGGCAGAATTCCAGCGTGTTGGCACGTCGCAGATTAGCCGATGTTGGGGCAGACTGCGCTGTCTCTGGATCCTGAGCAGGGTGTTCCTTGCAGTGTAGGAGTGGCTGAAGTGTTTGCACACTCTGCGTGACATCCTCATAAGGTCTTGTAGTGCAGGAAATGATCGAATAAACCTGTGCACTATGAGGTTTATCACATGTGCCATACAAGGTGTATGACTCGGCCCTCCCTGCTGCACTGCAGAGACAATGTTCCTCCTATTGTCTGCTACCACACTTCTCACCGTTAGTTGATGTGGGGTCAGCCATTGATCTACCTCCTCCCTGATGGTCCGGAGGAGCTCCTGCCCACTGTGTCTCCTTTCACCCAGGCTCACCAAATGGAGGACAGCCTGAGAGCGCCGGGCCTGACATCGGTGGTAAGACACCGGGGCAGGTTGGACTGCAGTAGAAGCGGCGGATGTTTGCAAGGTGGTGGAGGCAGAACTTCTGCTTCCCACTGCTGGCCCCCTAAAGCACCGTGGAGGTGACAGTGGCAAGAATGGGCCAACTTTCCTGATGGTATTCTGGGAGGATGTTGACCCAATGGGCAGTAACAGACATGTACTGCCCTTGCCCATAATTTGAGGACCAGACATCAGCACTCAGGTGCACACTCTTGGACCCAATGAGAGTCCCAATGAGTCGCCCACCTTTTTCTGCACATAACTGTGCAGTGATGGGACAGCTTTTCCAGAGATGTAGTGGCGGCTGGGGACTCGCCATATGGGTTGCGCACACGCCATGAATTCCCTGAAATGCTGGGAGTCCACGAGGTTGAAGGGCAGGGACTGAAGCACCAGCAGCTTAATCAGGTGTCCGGGGTCAGTTTCTGGGCCATGGGATGGCTGCTGGAATACACCTGACGTCTGCCCATGGACTCAGTCAGGGATTGCTGCCTCATTAGCGGTGTACATGGCAGTGACACTGTACTGCTGCTGGTAACTGAGCCTGGCGAGCCCTGAGTTCCAGTGAGTGGATGCTGCATGATGGGATCTGCAGTGTATGGTGCATCCTGACAGGAGGTGGTATTGGGGTCACGGTTCTTCCAGGCCTGTTGGTGTTGCCTTTCCATATGCTATCGCATGGATGTTGTCCCGAGATTATCACCCCTACCACGACTGACCCTCTCATTGCACAGCAGGCACAAAGCAATATGCTTATCTGTCCCCAGGCGGAAGAACTGCCAGACGACTGAGGACCGTGGTTTGCTGACAGCCACGGGGGGTCTTGCTGGCTGTTGACTGCCACTGCTGCCTGAGGGTGCCCTCTCAGGACCAAGGCTTTGAGAGGGTGATCTCTGCCTGGTAGCTTCTCTTCTACCCCTCCCTCTTGTGCCTCGGTTGCTTGCAACAGTGGGATGTTGCTGCGTCGGTGGCACCTCTATTTCCTCCACCGATGATGCTGAGGATAATGCTGCTTGAGGGCACCACGTCCGATCAGCGACATCATCATCAAAGTCAGGACCACTTCTACTTTCCTCCGGTGGCTGGGACAGGATATCAGGTGTGGCACTGGATGCCCCTCCTTGGCTCTGTTGACTGCTTACAGCCAACACCTCCTCTGGAGTCTCAGTACGTTCCACCCGCTGACTTTTAAGGCGTACGCTAATGCGTGTACACATTAGTGAACATTCTCAAATATGCGTATATTTAGGGTATGGAATATGGCATATTCCATACCCTAAATATACGCATAGTTGAGAACGTTCGCTAATGTGTACGCATTTAATGAATTCATACGCATTAGCGTACGCATTAGCATACATTCTCAATAAATATGCGTATATTTTGCGTCGCCGTTACTTTAACCAGATTCGTTACGAACTTTCTCAAAATTCGGTTCGGTGACGAACCGAACTTTTGGGAAAGTTCGTAACGAATCTGGTTCGTTACGGTTCGGTTCGCTCATCCCTATTTTCCGGAATTGAGATCCAGCAGAGGATCTTAATACCAGAAAAAAACTGATCAGTTTTGTCGCCATGCATTCTGAATGGAAAGAGATCCGTTCAGGATGCATCAGGATGTCTTCAGTTCAGGCAGCTTTCAGTTTTGTGAGCGGACACAAAACCGCAGCAAGCTGTAGTTTTGTGTCCGGTCATAAAAACTGAAACAAACTGATCAGGTACTGAAACCAATGTAAGTCAATGGTAACGGATCTGGTTTTTTAGGAGACTAAAAAACCGGATCCGTCACCCATTGACTTCTCAATGTTTTTAGTGCCTGATCCGTTTTTTTTCAGTCTTGATATCACACAACTGCATCCTAACTGAACTGATGCATCCTGATGTGCAAAATCAAAATGGATCAGTTTAATTCAGGTATAGAGATCCTCTGCTGGATCTCAGTACCTGAATTAACAACGCAAGTGTGAAAGTAGCCTAATAAAATATAATTCTGTACTAACTATTACTGTGCTAATTACAATTGGGTTATCTTGGAGCTTAAATCAGCATGTGCTGCTGTGTGCTTTCTGTGCATAGCATGGTTAAAAAAAAAACACACTAAAAATTATGGAATCACTTTTTGTGATTTTTTTTTTAATTGTCTATTGTCATTATAGCACCAGACTGAATTTTTGACTATTAATACGCATTCAGTGTCTAGGGAGTCAGGATTCTAACATATAAAGTCAACCATCACATCCTCATATAAAGTATGTCCTGGGCTCTAATCAGAAAGACATTTGCATTAGGCTACTTTCACACTAGCGTTAGTACGGATCCGGCGGGTGAAGGGACCCGCCGGATCCGTACTGAATAATACAACCTTGTGGATCCGTAATTCCGGATCCAGTTGTATTATCTTTAGCATCTTTTAAACGGATCCGGAATAACTTCTATTGAAAGTCAATGGAGGAGGGATCCGTTTACAAGTGTGTCCACACCAAACGGATCTGTCCCCATTGACTTGCATTGGGGGTCATTCCGGATCCGTTTAGGTGCGGATAACTAGTACGGAGAGCAAACCGCAGCATGGTGTGGTTTGCTCTCCGGTCTGAATACGGAATGGAATGCTTTCAGGAGCATTCAGTTGTCTTCAGTTCAGTTTTTCCCCCATTGACAATGAATGGGGACAAAACTGAAGCGTTTTATTCCGGTATTGAGCCCCTATGACGGAGCTCAATACCGGAATTCCATAACGCTAGTGTGAAAGTAGCCTTACACAAGTTGATTTAATTCATGTAAGCAACCACAGTATATTACTTTTCACAATAATGTGATCATTATATTTTATAACTACAAGATACTGAAATTACATGAATAAACAACATTCCATAAGTTGCCGTCTGTACTAAATCAACGAATTAGTTGTAAAGGGTGTGGAGAAATGTTATGGTAATGGTAAATGTTAAATAAGAATGCATAATGAATAAGGCTAAATATCACTGACTTACAGTTTGATGTATCAAAAACAGAATCACAGCAACGAATGAAGTAGGGTTTTCATAACCTCATGACACGCTTCCTTACTTATGAAAAATAATTGCGCGGTAGTTTATTACTTTGGTCTTCTCAAATTAATTTTACTTTTTATGTCTACCCTCTACACAGGTACTGTACAGTGACACCTAGATTAGTTACAGGCCTCATAGGAAGCGTGTGTTGCTGTATAGTGCATCTTTGCATACCTAAACACCTAGACAGTTTGGAGCGTGCTGAAGGGCACCACAATTTGAGAGAAAAATTCCTCATAAGTACAGTTCAGGTCTATCACAGGTTAAGGGTTCACAAGCTGTGCACACAAATGACAAAGGAAATGAAGATCTGTGCAGAAGATCAGTTACGAGATATTTGACACAGCATGATGCTAGAAAAGAATCATAAATTTTTGTAGCTTAACAACATGACCAAAGTTGTTAAATATTCCTGAGTGGGGAAAATATAAATTTTCATGCACAAAATTAACTTTTGCCTTTCAGGATCAAGGAATACAATGTACACATCACCACATGTATGCATTTGCTCCGTGAACAATATTAAGACTATGAAGTGACTATGAATGCACAGACAAATGGCAAATAACATGAAAAACTCTATTGTCTTTTTTTTCTTTTTTTCCAGGTGCTCTCATTTCAGTCATATTATGACCACTAGGAACAAATAAATCCCTCCTTACTGATAATCTTAGTGTGACAATTAGAAAACATATTTTTCAGACTACCACCACCATTAGAATATTTATTTATTGTTTATTTTTTACACATTTGACATACACTGTAAAGAAAAAGAGAATACGGTTCTTTAAATACATACACTGACAAAGAATAAATCTCTTACCTATTTACAATGTATTTCAGTAAAATAGAAAAACAGTGACATCCAGTGTCAGGATTTGTTAATAGAAAGCTTCTGCGAATATAACCTCAAAACTATAGTATCATTACATTCATTAGCAAATTTAAAAATACAAGCTAACTTATATAATTCTAGAAAATATCAGAAAATATCATACCTTTGTTTTTACACATAAACAGGAAATATCACGTACACCCGTTATTCAAATGAAAAATGTGAAATCTTTCATCTCAAACTGCTTGAACACAAACGCTGAAATGTTAGCTATAAACAAGAAATATCATATCTAATATATAAAGCTGAGTGTATGTGTGTGTGTGTGTGTATGTCTGCTAAAGGAATCCGCACCGCTGCAGCTACAAGCACAAAATTTGGTACACATGTACATCAGGTGTCCGGGAAGGTTTTAGAACAGTTTTCAACTCTCCAGGACGTACCGTTCCTGAGATATTCCCAAAAAATGCATTAGCCAATAGTAGCCTGGTCACATGACCCTTATCAGTTAATAGAAGCTCACAGGCACACATCAGGTTTCTATGACAACCTAGCCAGTTCACTGCTTTAGGTCTGCATTAAAGGGGTTGTCTCATCTTGCCTAATGGGGGCATATCGCTAGGATATGCCCCCATTGTCTTATAGGTGCGGGTCCCACCGCTGGGACCCGCACCTATACCGAGAACGGGGCCCCGAAAGCGAACGGGGGCGCACTGCGCATGCGCAGCCGCCTCCATTCATTTTCAATGTGGCCGGCGAAGATAGCCGAGCGCTGGCTCGGCTATTTCCGTCGGCTCCATAGAAATGAATAGGAGCGGTGGCCGCGCAAGCGCGGTGCGCTCCCATTCATTTCTATGGGGAGCCGGCTTGGTGGTGGCCGGACCGGAGTCCTCCAGCCACCACCTTGCGGGGCCCCGTTCTCGATATAGGTGCGGGTCCCAACGGTGGGACCCGCACCTATAAGACAATGGGGGCATATCCTAGCGATATGCCCCCATTAGGCAAGATGAGACAACCCCTTTAAGGAGGCAGAGCACTGTGGATGACAACGGTAAATGGGTATTCCCGGTTACCATAACTATAACTTATGTTTTAGACTAACTCATCATCAATCATTACCTCATATAATGTAAATTTTACATATTTACTGTTCAGTAGTAATAAAAGATGTTTTCTTCCACTGCTACCCACCTTCCTCCTAAATTACTATGGCATCGACCTGTAATTCCGGCCACCGTCAAAAGAAGGACTTAAAAGCACCACCCCCAAACCCCACTAAGTCACGCCCCTGACTCAGTCAGGCCACGCCCCTTCCATGCTGCATTTGACCGGGATTAAAAATATTGGTAAAAATCACCTTCTGTCAGCTGAAGGGGTGGGGGGAGGGTGACTTTCTCCCTGCAGCTCATTGCTCAGACTGCACAGTGCTGCTGCTGAGAGTGCTGCTGCTGTGTCCATCCAGGCCCTGCGCATGACAGAGGACAGGGAGTCTGAAAGCCAGACCGTCCAGCCTAAAACAAGACCTCTGGCCACCCTAGGGGCAGGCTGCTGTTAGGGCGGCCAGATGTCCGGCTTTAGGCTGGACAGTCCAGTTTTCTGGCTACCTGTTCTCCGTCCGACGCAGTGCCTGGACAGACACAGGGATGTCCACCCTTTCAGTAGCTCACACTCAGACAGCTTCTCCTCCATGTCTTCACGGAGCCAGGAGGGGCGTGGCCTCATGTTTAGTGATGTGTCTTCATGGGAACTGGGGGCGCTGTTTCATGTTTGGGGGAATGGCCGGTGAGGTCTGGCTTTCTGGGGTGAAGACAGTGGCCACTCTAGCTGCTGTGGAGGTCACAGTTAAAGGGGCGGGCTTCTGTAGAGGTCACTGTTAAATGGGTGGGCAGCTGTAGAGGTCACTGTTAAAGGGGCAGGCTGCTGTAGAGGTCACTGTTGAAGGGGCAGGCTGCTGTAGAGATCACTGTTAAAGGGGCGGGCTGCTGTAGAGGTCACTGTTAAAGGGGCGGGCTGCTGTAGAGGTCACTGTTTAAGGGGCGGGCAGCTGTAGAGGTCACTGTTAAAGGGGCGGGCTGCTGTAGAGGTCACTGTTAAAGGGGCGGGCCGCTGTAGAGGTCACTGTTAAAGGGGCAGGCCGCTGTAGAGGTCTCTGTTAAAGGGGCGGGTCGCTGTAGAGGTCACTGTTAAAGGGGCTGGCCACTGTAGAGGTCACTGTTAAAGGGGCGGTCCGCTGTAGAGGTCACTGTTAAAGGGGCAGGCACTGTAGAGGTCACTCTCGATATCTTTTAATGACACACACACACAAACAGTAAAAGAAATAAATTAAATATACCCGGGCGAAGCCGGGTCCTTCAGCTAGTATACAATATAAGAGAATAAAATATTTGATAAAATCATGTTTTATTGTTTCTCCAAAATTGTCATCCTTGCAACTGTAAAAAAATGATAGGTGAAAAAAAGAAAAATATAATTAGAGATAAGCAAAGTTCTTAAAAATTCGATCCGGCTGCTATGCCGAATTTTCCCAAAAAATGACTAATTACCTTGTCACGAAGCGCATTTCTTTGTAAGTAGTGGGCTCAATGATAGGGAACGGCAATTGCGCCATCTCTACTTCATTGAACCCCTCAGATGCCACATTTACTGCTAATTGTGGCATCTGAGATTAATATTAAGGCCTTTCAGAGGTTAGTCATTTAAAAAAATAAAAAATCGTACTTTATCCATTATCCAGTACCTTATTCATTTGAATGCAAAGAGGCTGCTGTGGTGCGTGAATCACGTTGGCTAGCGTGGTGTCATATGTCACCAGGCACAAGATTTTGTTTGGAGTCTTCAAGCAAGATGGCCGTGGTGGCCTCTTCCCACTCAAAAGGATGAGGCGAGTAAGATTTTTTCTTTACCACTATTTCAGGGAAAACTGATTTGTTACCATGAAGCATGAGGAAATTCGGCTTCACAACAAATCGAATGTTCCCTGAAATTCGTATCGAAGTCCACTTCAGATATTTCAATTTGCTCAAAACTAATAATTATCATCTTTAGTGGCTCATAATAGTCAAAGGGTTTATCTAATGAAAAATATGGTTTATAAGTAAATCTAGCTTATTGTAAATATTTAACTTTACAATAAATATTGCATATAATTATGTATACTTATGAATATTGTTTTAAACATTTACGCTTACTTAAAGAAGAAAAGCTTATATGACCAGTAGTGTTGAACAAATCGAAGTTAACAAAGTGGACATCAATCTGAATTTCAGGAAAAACTTTATTTGTTAGGAAGCTGAATTTCCTCGCACTTTCGTAGTAACTAGAGATGAGCGAGCATACTCGTCCGAGCTTGGTGCTCGTTCGAGTATTACGGTACTTGTAAGTGCTCGCTGCTCGGACGAGTATCTCGCCATGCTCGAGGAAATGGCAACTTCCGCATCGTGCATTTTTGGCGCCTATAAACTCAGCCAATCACAAGCCAGGAGAATCTGCGGTACACCCAGCATCACGTGGGGCCCTTACATGTCGATAGCAGGGGTTGGCTGGCCTGATCAGGTGACCCTGGAATATACTAGTGACTGGCCTCGGTGCTCGGCTCAGATGCTGTCTGGATGTCGTTAGGGATAGAGCTGCTGCGTTTCAGAGAGAGTGTTAGGGCCTGCATTTAGTTCTCTGTTAGGCAGGAATCACCCACAAAGAACCCAACAGCCCTTCTAAGGGCTACAAGAATTTTTTTTTTTGTCTCCTGGCTTGGCTGGCTGGCACTAGTAGTGCAGCTATCGCCATATATAACCCCTTTTTTTTATTGTTATATCTCAGTGATACAAATCCATTTCACACAGCAGTGTGGAACCATTCTGTGTGTCACAGTTCAGTACACTCACTACAATCCGTATTTTCTGTCCAGGTGACACTTTCTGTACGTCACTTAATACAACCAGGTCTTTTGCGCTCACGTATATACCTTGATCCCAAAAATCTCTGTGCGACATTTGTCTGGGTCGTAGTCAAAATAGCCACCGTCAGCAGGGTGTCAGTTAGCTCTACGATAGTTTCTGCACGTCACGTTCCAAAAAAAACAAAACTAACAAAAAAAATATAAAAAAAATAGTATTTTGGTTGTTTTAGCTCAGTGATACAAATCCATTTCACACAGCTGCGTGGAACCGTTCTGTGTGTCACAGTTCAGTACACTCACTACAATCCGTATTTTCTGTCCAGGTGACACTTTCTGTACGTCACTTAATACAACCAGGTCTTTTGCTCTCATATAGCTTGATCCCAAAAATCTCTGTGCGACATTTGTCTGGGTCACAGTCAAAATAGCCACCATCAGCAGGGTGTCAGTTAGCTTTACGATAGTTTCTGCACGTCACGTTCCCAAAAAAACAAAACTAAAAAAAAATATCTAAAAAAAATAGTTTTTTGGTAGTTTTAGCTCAGTGATACAAATCCATTTCACACAGCTGTGTGCAACCATTCTGTGTGTCACAGTTCAGTACACTCACTACAATCCGTATTTTCTGTCCAGGTGACACTTTCTGTACGTCACTTAATACAACCAGGTCTTTTGCTCTCACGTATATACCTTGATCCCAAAAATCTCTGTGTGACATTTGTCTGGGTCGCAGTCAAAATAGCCACCGTCAGCAGGGTGTCAGTTAGCTCTACGATAGTTTCTGCACGTCACGTTCCAAAAAAAAACAAAACTAAAAAAAAAAATATATAAAAAAATAGTTTTTTTGTTGTTTTAGCTCAGTGATACAAATCCATTTCACACAGCTGCGTGGAACCATTCTGTGTGTCACAGTTCAGCACACTCACTACAATCCGTATTTTCTGTCCAGGTGACACTTTCTGTACGTCACTTAATTCAACCAGACTGAACAAGTTTGTGGGTTTCAGTACAGCAGGCCCATTTATTTTTTATTTTTTATATAATACACTTATATACAGAAAATGTTGAACCCCAGGGCTAAGGATCGAGGACGAGGGCGTGGGCGTGGGCATTCAATTACTGCAGGGGGCAGAGGCCGTGGTCCTGGGCAGGGTGAGACAGTACCTGCTGATGAGGGAGCAGGGGAACGCCGCAGAGCTACACTCCCTAGCTTCATGTCTCAACTTACAGGGACTGTTGAAACCACAACAGTGCGAACAGCTGATGTCGTGGATTGCGGACAATGCTTCAAGTAATTTGTCCACCAGTCAGTCTTCCACGCAGTCCACCCATGTTACCCAAGGGAGCACTCCTCTGGCTCCTCCACCTCAACTTCCTTCCCCCCAGTCTGCCCCCTCCCAGGAAAATTTGGAATGCGATCCGGCATACTCTCAGGAACTGTTTTCTGGACCCTTCCCAGAGTCACAAACCACTTCTCAGGTTGCTGCTGACCTCGTTCCCGATGCCCAAGTTTTCCAACTGTCGCAGTCTGTGGGCGATGATGATGATGATGATGATGACAATGTTGAGTTTGTGGAAGAAGTTTGTAAAGAGGTGTCGGACGATGAGGAGACACGGTTGTCAGACAGTGGTGAAGTTGTTGTCAGGGCAGGAAGTCCGAGGGGGGAGCAGACTGAGGAATCGGAGGATGACGAGGTGACTGACCCAAGCTGGGTTGATAAGCCGAGTGAAGACAGTGCTTCTGAGGCGGAGGCGAGTGCAGCACCAGAACAGGTTGGAAGAGGCAGTGGTGTGGCCAGAGGGAGAAGCAGGGCCAGAGCTGGTGCATCAGCAGCAACTGTTTCACGTAGTTAAGCTCCTGTGGCGAGGCCTAAATGTTCGCAAGTCTGGAGGTTCTTTAAAGAAAGTGAGGATGGCCGACGGACTGTGGTGTGCAACATGTGCCACACCAGGATCAGCAGGGGTGCCACCACTACTAGCCTAACCACCACCAGCATGCGCAGGCATATGAGTGCTAAACACCCCACTCAATGGAACCAAGGCCGTTCACCACCTCCTGCGGGTCACACCACTGCTCCTTCGCCTGTGTCACTCGCTGCCTCTGCTAGTCAACTTCCTGCCCAGGACCCCGGCACAAGCGCCTCCCGCCGGAAAACCACACCTTCGCCTCCACGATCCTCCACAGTGTCCACCAATGTGTCCCGCCGCAGCGTTCAGCAGACGCTGGAGCGCAAGAGGAAATACAGTTCCACCCACCCACATGCCCAAGCCCTCAATGTCCACATCTCCAAATTGCTGAGCCTGGAGATGCTGCCCTATAGGCTGGTAGAGACCGAGGCCTTTCTCAATCTCATGGCGGTGGCTGCCCCTCGGTATTCGGTCCCCAGCCGCCACTATTTTTCCCGATGTGCCGTCCCAGCCCTACACCAGCACGTGTCACAGAACATCATCCGTGCCCTGACCAACGCTGTTTCTGAGAAGGTCCACCTAACCACGGACACGTGGACAAGTGCTGCCTGGCAGGGACACTATATCTCCCTGACGGCACATTGGGTTAACTTGGTGGAGGCTGGGACCGAGACTGACCCTGGGGCCACTCATGTACTGCCCACACCGAGGATTGCGGGGCCTACCTCGGTCACGGTCTCTCAGACGTACTATGCCTCCTCCTCCTCCACCTCCTCCTCCGAATTACCATCCATGGGCACGGCGCCTTCAGTCAGTAGCTCTAGGCGCAGCAGCAGTGCCGTGGGTAAGCGCCAGCAGGCGGTGCTCAAACTGCTGAGCTTAGGTGACAAAAGGCACACCGCCCAAGAGCTGTTACAGGGCATCACGGCGCAGACCGATCTGTGGCTGGCACCGCTGAACCTCAAGCCAGGCATGGTTGTGTGTGACAACGGGAGTAACCTGGTGGCGGCTCTGCAACTTGGCAGACTGACACATGTGCCATGCCTGGCCCACGTGTTCAATCTAGTAGTTCAGCGGTTCCTCAAGACATACCCCAATCTGTCTGATTTGCTCACCAAGGTGCGCTGCATCTAAGCGCATTTCCGCAAGTCCACCACAGATGCTGCCACTCTCAGTGCAGCGCAGCGCCGCCTACAACTGCCCGCTCACCGACTGTTGTGCGACGTGCCCACGAGATGGAATTCGACATTAAACATGTTATCCAGAGTTTACCAGCAGCGCAGAGCGATTGTAGACTGCAAGATGTCAACTTCCACCAGAACTGGTAGTCAGGTCAGTCAGATTCCTCAAGTCTACAATGAGGAGTGGACGTGGATGTCTGATATCTGCCAGGTGTTGAGCAACTTTGAGGAGTCAACACAGATGGTCAGCGGCGATGCTGCCATTATCAGCCTCACCATCCCGCTGCTTTGCCTGTTGAAAAACTCACTGCTCAGCATCAAGTCGGATGCTTTGGCTTGTCACAAGAGACGGTGGAGGAAGATACGTCGCTTGATAGCCAGAGCACCCTCCAGTCTGTTTCTCAGCGCGTATCGGAGGAGGGGGATGAGGATGAGGAGGAAGAGAAGGAGAATGTCGGCGAGACAGTAGAGGGTACCAGTGCTCAGTCCTTAACTCTTGAGCGTGTATGGGCTGAAGAGGAGGACTTGGAGGAGGAGGAGGAAATGGAGAGTCAGGCCAGTGAGGAGAGGGAATTCTTACGTGTTGGGACCCTGGCACACATGGCAGACTTCATGTTAGGCTGCCTATCCCGTGACCCTCGCGTTAGAAGCATTTTTTCAAACACCGATTACTGGGTGTTCACTCTCCTGGACCCACGGTACAAGCAGAACCTTTCCACTCTCATCCCTGCAGAGGAAAGGAGTATGAGAGTGAATAGATATCAACAGGCCCTGGTGCACAAGCTGAAACAATCCTTCCCATCTGACGCTGCTAGCGACAGAGGGCATGGTTCTGTGAGCCAAGTAGCGGGGGAGAGGAGGCGAGCAGGCAGCTTGTCCAGCACTGGCAGGGGAACGCTCTCCAAAGCCTTTGCCAGTTTTATGTCACCCCAGCAAGACACTGTCACCTGTCCCCAGTCTAGGCAGAGTAGGGGGGAGCTGTACAGAAAGATGGTGAGGGAGTACCTAGCTGACCATACCAACGTCCGGACCGATCACTCTGCTCCATACAACTACTGGGTTTCAAAGCTGGACACGTGGCCTGGACTGGCGCTGTACGCCTTGGAGGTGCTGGCCTGCCCTGCCGCTAGCGTGCTGTCAGAGCGGGTATTCAGTGCAGCTGGTGGCGTCATCACCGATAAGCGTACACGCCTGTCAACTGACAGCGCTGACAGGCTGACGCTTATTAAAATGAACAAAGCCTGGATATCACCGGAATTCAAATCTCCTCCGGGGGAAAGCAGCTAAAGATTAACATTACTTATGTATCCGATTCCTCTTCTCTACTCCTCCTTCTCCTCCTCCATGTTGTCTTTGCCTAACGCTGACAAAAAAAACGCCATTTTTTAGAGGTCCAACTGGCACTCTTTTACCACAATTTTTCAGGAGGGCCCCCTACAGGCCCTCTCTTCAAACAATTTTTCCAGAGGTCCACCTACAGGCCCTCTCTCCAAACAATTTTTCCAGAGGTCCACCTACAGGCCCTCTCTCCAAACAATTTTTCCGGAGGTCCACCTACAGGCCCTCTCTCCAAACAATTTTTCCGGAGGTCCACTAACAGGCCCTCTCTCCAAACAATTTTTCCGGAGGGCCACCTACAGGCCCTCTCTCCAAACAATTTACGTCTTTTTCCTATCTTTCTCTCTCTCCAAACTATTTTTCCAGATAGCTGCCATATATGGTAATAAACTGAGAAGAATACAGAGAACACATGCCACACTTGATCAAGCTCATAATTTACGACTGTACCGGTTGATGCTAAATTTTTAAGTTGGGGTCCCCCGTCGTCATTCACTGAATTTCACTGATCTCCTCAACGTCTCCTCAAAGAACCGAAAGACCATTGTGGAGAGAGCGGCACAGCTCGCCATCAAAGTGACGAACCCCAACGCCAGACTGCGCAGCAACGAGAACGAATACATATATCTGTGGTTATTTGTGCTAAATAAAAGTTAAATAAACACAAAAAAAAAATTGATCTGTTCCTGTGCCTGATCCACCCAAGTTGAATCTGTCCCATCATGAGAAAGTCCCCCCAAGGAGTCCCCACTGTAACTTGCTTCCCATACAACTACCTCACCCCCCGACACCTGTGTCTCGCCATTGTCCACCACCTCCTCAGACAACACTGGTAAATCCCCACTGTCAGCACACGGAGACTGCAAAAGGTCTTGCGAATTGGGGCAGAGAATGTTCTGGGGTAGCACATCAGAGAAGGGGTGACTATGGGGTTCCAGGGAGTACGGGACCACATGCAATCTCCATCTAAAAAGTCATACTGAGGCTCACCACCATGCTTTACACTGCAATCGTATTATTGAGGCTCACCACCATGCTTTACACTGCAATATTATTGAAAGACAGACAATCAGGGGTTCACCGCCACCGCCAGGTTGTCAGGCAGCATTTTTAAGTGGGTCACTATTACCGTGTCCCTGAAAATTGGCGGTGATGGACCTTCGTTGCACCTAGTTGGGTGCTTCCCTAACATGTGATGGGCATGTGCCTCGCCTTTCTTGGTCTGGGTGAGCACAATTGCCATGAGGGTAACCACCAGGCTGTTGCCTGAGAATTTGGGGTAATGGTGGGATTAGGCAGCCTCAGAGGCATCCATGCATGCTGCCCCTGCTGTTTCCTGTCCATTTCCGTGGTGTTTCCATCATTTTCTGAGGTTTCCAGGTTTCCACCCAGCCTTCCCTAGGCAGAGCCTTGGTCCCCTGCAAAAAATGCGCGAGTCTCCCATTGACTTCAATGGGGTTCGTTATTCGAAACGAGCATCGGGAAAAGTTCGACTCGAATAACGAGCACCCGAGCATTTTAGTGCTCACTCATCTCTAGTTTTTACCTTTCAGCAATGTTTTCAAGTATGTTGCCCACTGTGTGTATTTCTTTACAGGTACCGCAATGGGTTCTCATATTCACTTTATAGTATTGTGGATGATTGTACTATGCCCAGAGGCGTAGCTAGAGGTTCAGCACAGGGTGGGCGAAACATACTTGAGAGGGCCCCCCACTTAGTGGCTTCCCAAATGCACGTTTCCAACTTCACAGGCATATACTACTAGTTGTGGTTATAATATTGTATTAGAAAGATGACTGTATAAACTGCTAGATCATCTATGCTGTTAAGTACAGTACAATAGACTTTCTACATACCCTACTGTAAATACTCTACCATATAATGCAGTAAAATATAGGAGTAATAGGAGTAAAAAACAAGGGGACTCCTATGTTAAAGGAAACCTGTCCCCAGTTTTTACATCACTAAACTAACAGTCCCCTGCCCCCATCAGACCTCAGATCAGCGTATTGTGCCTTCATCAGACCTCAGATCAGCGTATTGCGCCCCTTCAGACCTCAGATCAGCGTACTGTGCCCCCATCAGACCTCAGATCAGCGTATTGTGCCCCATCAGACCTCAGATCAGCAGAATGTGCCCCCATCAGACCTCACATCAGCCTACTGTGCCCCCATCAGACCTCGGTTCAGCCTACTGTGCCCACATCAGACCTCAGATCAGCCTACTGTGCCCCCATCAGACCTCAGATCAGCCCACTGTGCCCTCATCAGACCTCAGATCAGCCTACTGTGCCACATAAGACCTTAGATCAGCGTATTGTGCCCCATAAGACCCCAGATCAGCGTATTGTGCCTCCATCAGACCTCACATCAGCCTACTGTGCCCCATCAGACCTCAGATCAGTGTATTGTGCCCCATCAGACCTCAGATCAGCGTATTGTGCGCCATCAGACCTCAGATCAGCGTATTGTACCCCCATCAGACCTCACATCAGCCTACTGTGCCCCATAAGACCTCAGATCAGCGTATTGTGCCCCATCAGACCTCAGATCAGCAGAATGTGCCCCCATTAGTCCTCACATCAGTCTACTGTGCCCCCATCAGATCTCAGCTCAGCGTATTGTGCCCCCATCAGACCTCACATCAGCCTACTGTGCCCCATAAGACCTCAGATCAGCGTATTGTAACCCCATCAGACCTCAGATCAGCAGAATGTGCCCCCATTAGTGCTCACATCAGCCTACTGTGCCCCCATCAGACCTCAGATCAGCAGAATGTGCCCCCATCAGACCTCACATCAGCCTACTGTGCCCCATCAGACCTCAGATCAGCGTATTGTGCCCCATCAGACCTCAGATCAGCGTATTGTACCCCCATCAGATCTCAGATCAGCAGAATGTGCCCCCATTAGTCCTCACATCAGCCTACTGTGCCCCCATCAGACCTCAGATCAGCCTACTGTGCCCCCATCAGACCTCAGATCAGCCTACTGTGCCCCAATCAGACCTCAGATCAGCCTACTGTGCCCCCATCAGACCTCACATCAGCCTACTGTGCCCCCATCAGACCTCAGATCAGTGTATTGTGCACCATCAGACCTCAGATCAGCATATTGTGCCCCCATCAGACCTCAGATCAGCAGAATGTGCCCCCATCAGACCTCAGATCAGCGTATTGTGCCCCCATCAGACCTCAGATCAGCGTATTGTGCCCCATCAGACCTCAGATCAGTGTATTGTGCCCCCATCAGACCACAGATCAGAGTATTGTGCCCCCATCAGACCTCACATCATCCTACTGTGCCCCATCAGACCTCAGATCAGCGTATTGTGCCCCATCAGACCTCAGATCAGCGTATTGTGCCCCATCAGACCTCAGATCAGCGTATTGAACCCCTATCAGACCTCATATCAGCAGAATGTGCCCCCATTAGTCCTCACAAAACCCTACTGTGCCTCCATCAGACCTCAGATCAGCGTATTGTGCCTCCATCAGACCTCAGTTCAGTGTATTGTGCCTCCATAAGACTCAGATCAGCGTATTGTGCCCCATCAGACCTCAGATCAGTGTATTGTGCCCCATCAGACCTCAGATCAGTGTACTGTGCCCCCATCAGACCTCAGATCAGCGTATTGTACCCCCATCAGACCTCAGATCAGCAGAATGTGCCCCATCAGACCTCAGATCAGCGTATTGTACTCCCATCAGACCTCAGATCAGCAGAATGTGCCCCCATCAGTCCTCACATCATCCTACTGTGCCCCCATCAGACCTCAGATCAGCGTATTGTGCCTCCATCAGACATCAGATCAGCGTATTGTGCCCCCATCAGACCTCAGATCAGCGTGTTGTGCCCCATCAGACCTCACATCAGCGTATTGTGCCCCCATCAGACCTCAGATCAGCGTATTGTGCCCCATCAGACCTCAGATCAGCGTATTGTGCCCCCATCAGACCTCACATCAGACTACTGTGCCCCCATCAGACCTCAGATTAGCCCACCCAGCCACATAAGGTCTGATAGGGGTCGCTAAATACAAGTGAGCGCTTCCATAATGGAAGCGCTCACTTGTATTCGCCTGATAGTCATCCTTGCTGGGCCCCCCTGACTCACTGGGCCCGGAGCCGTCGCCCCCCCTGCCCCCCCGGTAGCTACGCCTCTGACTATGCCCATAGCCGGATAGACAGCACCTTACTTGTTCTACCTCAAATATACATACTGCCTCTAAGGGCGATTTCAGATCTGACCATTTACACTGGATCTGGCCCGGAGTCCGCAAGGTGTCAAAACTATGGCGCAAGCCTCGGATCACCTGCTGGATCACCGACCTTTTATGCTGGTTCGGGTGGCGGTGTGTGCCATCGTAAATCGTAATCCTGGCGGTCCATCAGCCGGACTATGTATTTCAGCTGTGCAGCAGAGCTAAATGATGAGGATCGTCTGGATGCCATTTTCGAATATTCGCTCTGCCTCTGAGGAGTGCACGCCGCGGCCTCTCGTTGTACGTGCCTGCGTATTACGTAATCGCGTACACAATAGTTCGCTTAGGATTCGTAAGCTATTTGTACGCTCATGCGTACGTCTTCTAAGAAGTTGCGTACATTTTTTAACTGTATGTTCGTTATTAGTGCGCGAATGTTCGCTAATAGCACATAATATCGTATATTTTGTACGCAAATACAATGAATCTATTCGTCGAATATACGAATCTTAGGAAAATTTTGGCGAATGCTCGGCAAATAATTTTTTCAATGATTCGCTCATCTTTAATAATAACGTATATTTTGTACGCAAACACAACAAATCTATTCGTCGAATATTCGAATCTTAGGATAACTTCGGCGAATGTTCGGCGGATAATTTTTTGAATGATTCGCTCGTCTGTAGTTGCTATTTTATATTATCCATGTTGATTACATGTTACCTGTTTGGATTACACAATTACCTCACGTGGATTACAATTGAATTTTGGACTATGTGTTCCAGTGTTTTATGCCAAGCACCCAAGAAATGAGACTCAAACATATATGATGATGATGTCATATATGCATGTCTTACTTTGCAACTAGAGATGAGCGAATCATCCAAAATTTGCTTCGCCGAATATTCGACGAATTTCTGACAAGATTCGTTCTTAATACGAATTTATTCGGTCGAATCTACGTTAAATAAACAATCGTTTTGTGAACATTTCTGCACAAATTACGGACGAACAGTCAGCATAGTTAAAAGTACACAATACGTAAGCATTACCGTACAAAAGTGTGCACGAATCCTTAGCGTACTATTTACTCGCGAATGCGTCATATGCACGAGGGTATGCCGCGGTATGCAGTCTTTAGAGGCAGTCCACATGAGGTAGAAGAGTAAGGAGCTCTCTGCTAGCTATCCAGCTAAGTGCATTATTTACTAAAAACACTATACAATAAATGCATAATAGGAAACATTGCAGTACCAGAAAAAGAATACACACAATGGGCTAAAGTGCTGAACCAGTAAAAACAGTGTAGCTAAAATACAGCAAAGACATAAGTATGCAAACATTTTAGTGCAAGCAATTTCACATTTGCAAGGATAAAAGGCTCAGATACACATTTGAGTATCTCCTCGTGGCTCCTTGGCATGATAAAACACTGGAACACATAGTCCAAAATTCAATTGTAATCCACGTGAGGTAATATTGTAATCCAAACAGGTAACGTGTAATCCACATGAATAATAGAGAATAGCAGCAAATAGAGAACCCTTTTTGCAAAGGGGGCTCCCAAATAACCTGAGAAGGGGGGAAAAGGAAAATAGGCGCGGTTAGGCGCAACTGGGAATTTTCTGCAGCATGGGGGGTAGTCCTGACAGCCATATCCATCTGGGTGAGAGTCAAACGGGGACAATACAAACTATGAAACAAACACAAAAAGTGCCAACAAGCTCTCATCCGTCAGGTGCAGTCCATGGTGTGGCTCCCATAGGTCCTCTTGAAGTGTCCTTGAGACAGCCAGTAGTTGGGTTCCTCAGATGAGGGACCTGAAGTCCTCCTCGTTTGAGCTGCTACTAAACGACATCAGAGGACGCTCCAGCCTCTCTTAGGCTCCACTGCCCTCTTCTTCCGGAAGTCGGACTTGAACGGGTCCGGGTGGTGGTCACGCTGGTGAGCGCTGCAGCCACTTGTGCTTTCCCGGATCCTCCTGCCAGGACAGCAGGGGTAAGGACTTCTGGCTGCAGCGGTGGAGGCAAGGTTGCATCCAGGGAAGAAGCCTCAGCTCCCCTGGCTGTTGCTGACTTCATCTTCCACGGTAGTTGGCATTTGTGGATCACCGTGGATTGGAACGTAAATGATGACATTGTCAGCTGACCCAGCTGAAAGGACTGTGGGGTGGTGGTGCTGGCAGTTCAGGGATCAGAGGCTCCGGCTGTGGCTGTGGCTTCTCCCTGAAGTGGACTAGCATAGTGCAAACATTTTAGTTCATGGAATATCACAAGCATAATAGGCTCAAGAATACGCTTGAGTCTCTCTTTTCTTGTGACGCTTAAGTTGGCATGAAACTGGAGTCCCGAACTTCAATTGTAATCCACATGGGTAAATTGTAATCCAATCGGGTAATAAAATAGCAGCAAATAAATTAAAAGGGAAATAACCTGGGGAAAAAGGGAATTGGCACATTTAGGCGCAACTGGGACGTTACTTTTTCTGCTGATGGGGGAGTCCTAACAATCCGTGTCCATCTGGATGAGAGCAAACGGGGCAATAAAAACAAGTTAACTTAAAACAATGGCCAAATAGTTCTCACCCGTCAGCCACGTTGTGGCTCCCATAACTCCTTGTAGTTTCATTGTTTAGCAAACTGTTGAGGGGTCCCTTAGATGAAGGATTGGAAATCCTTCTCACTGCTGCTGCTACTAAAACACATTAGAGGTCGCTCCTGCCTCTTGTAAGCCATGTTAGCTGATGTAGTGAAGCTCCCCTGACCTTTAGTAGCGGATTCTGGCAGTGACTGGGTGGCCACACTGGCAAGTGTTGTGGCGGCAACCCGAGCCTTGATTTTGCTGGATCCTCCAGCCGACGCGACGGGAGTAAGAACCTCCGGCTTCATGGGTTCAGGTAGTGGTCTTCCTCTGGCTGCTGCAGCTGTGGCCTCCATCTTCCAGGGAAGCTGGTACTGTACTACCTTCGGCTGGTAGGAGAAGGTAGTTGTAGTTAGCTGTCCCACTTGAAGAGAGGTGGTGGTGGTGGCAGACCCGGGATCAGGAGCTCTGGGTAAGGTTAGCGCTTTTTTCCAAAGTGCAGGGTGCCATCTTCCATCTCCTGGAGGCAGTGTACGTGGCCTATGGCTGCCGTATCTTCTGGCCACACTTCAGGGGGTGACACTGGTACCAGAGGCTTGGCTTATAGCATCACTCCAGTGGTAAAGGGCCCCTTCAAAGGCTTTATAGGGGTGTACTCCACTTGGTCACCAGCATACAGGCTATGGTGGGGTTGTGGCAAGTATGGGCGTTTCACAGAACACCGGCCCACAAAGTACTCCTCTGTGGTCTCATCATCAGCGAGGAACCCACTTCCCAGTTCTATGAAAAACCAGATGACGGTGCCTTTTCTCTGTTCTAATTTCGGATCCCCTGGCCTGGGATGATCCAAGACGTGTATTACCTACTCCTCGACAGCCTTTTTGTAATCCCATAATGTCAAGGCATTTGCAGTCACCGTGGCTGGAACAATATCAATTTGCCTCAAGGAGTAATCCTTCTTCTTGGGCAGCAGAGCGGGAGCCCCAGGCGCCTCCGGTGTACCAGCCGGCTCGGCGAACACCACAGGTGTCTTCTTCTTTCTTGGCTTAGGAATCCATTGGTCCACAGAAATCTCTTCTGGCTCCTCTTTAACCTCTGGGATATCGCTACCCCAATCCATTTCTGCCCAGTTGGGGGCGCAGCTGCTTCGCCATCTTGCACAGAACACTTGCTCTGGGTCTCAAAATGGAGATGGAGGCGGAGCTACAAGGGAGGAGTCTTCACTCTCTATACTTTCAATGGTAAGCTCCCTGGAGTCCCGGCTTACCGAGCCTGTGAGCCAATCAGAGCAAGCCCTTCCCACTAGGTCAGGTGACCACTTTCTTCCCAGGCTTTTTGCCGCACGAATAACGAACTCACAGTAAAAGTTTGCTAATTAACTGAATTCGTACGCATCAGCGTATAAAGTTACTTATACGTAGCATTAGTGTACAATTAAGCGTACGAGTACGTAGCGAATGCTTAGAAAGCTTTAAGAAAATTTTCAAATTTAACGGAGCGAATCTCAAAAAATCCGGATTCGCTTTGCAACAGAAAATTTCCAAAATTCAATACGAATCTACGAAGCGGCGAATAGATACGCTCATCTTTACTTGCAACCAAGCTTAATTATGTGCAATAGTATCACTTTATGGTATCGAGGCAAATCAGTATATAAATAATTTTTACCAACGGCAAAATAGATTTTAAATAATAAGATTAACCCCTTCCCGACCAGTGCCGTACATGTACAAGAGCTGCGCCGGCCCGATCAGCTGTGCCCAGTAGCCGGACCCCTGCTGCGTACGCCCGCATCGGTGTTTTCACCGATGAGGGCGTATTAACCCTCGATGTGCCACGGTCAGCGCTGACCGCGGCACATGCGATGCAGGCGGGAGGAAGGGGAGTCCATCAGGTTCCCGCGCTGCTGTGACTGGGACCCGATGGCTTTGATCAAGCCCCCTGGATCGCACAGGAAGCAGGCTGTAAGTGTATTACATTGAGTAATACACTTATAGCCAATGCATTACAATACAACAGTATTGTAATGCATTGTTAAGGGGATCAGACCCCCAAAAGTTAAATAAAGTTAAAAAAAGTGAAAAAAAAGTTAAAAAAACAATAAAGTTTTACAAAAAAATAAAAGTTTCATGTAAAAAAAAGTACACTTTTCCCAAAATAAAGTTGAAAAAAATTGTAAAAAAAAGGGGAAAAAAGAAAAGTATACATATTAGTTATTGCCGCGTCCGTATCGACCAGCTCTATAAAAATATAACATTATCCACCTCGCCAAGTGAACGCAGTAAAAAAAAACAAAAAAACAGTGCCAAAACAGCCATTTTTTGGTCTCCTTCCCTCACAAAAAGTGTAATAGCAGGTGATAAAAAAGGCGTATTTAACCCAAAATGGTACCAAACCGTCATCTTGTCCCGCAAAAAATGAGACCCTACATAGTGAAATAGTAACATAGTTTATAAGGCTGAAAAAAGACATCTGTCCATCCAGTTCGGCCTGTTTTCCTACAAGTTGATCCTGAGACAATCTCCCAAAAAATAAAAAAAATATGGCTCTCAGAAAATAGCAACACAAAAAAATATTTTATTCTGTTCAAAAATAAATCTAATGTGTAAAATTTAATAAAAATAAAAATGGTAGACATATTGGGTATTGCCGCGTCCGTAACAACCTGCTCTATAAAAATATCACATGATTTGCCCCCTCAGGTGAATGCTGTAAAAAATGTCTTTAAAAAACTATGCCAAAACAGCTATTTTTTTCACCTTGACTCACAAAAGGTGTAATACAAAGCAATCAAAAAGTCTTATGTACCCCAAAATGGTTCCAAGGAAAACGTCATCTCATCCCACAAAAAATGATCCCCCACATAAGACAATCACTCAAAAAAATAAAAATCAATGGCTCCCGCAAACCAATCCATCAAAATCTGTTCTGCAAAATCCATATGGCGCTTGTTCTATTCTGCCATGTGCCCCCACAGCAGTTTACCACCACATATGGGGTGTTGCCTTATTCAGGAGAAAATGAGGAACAACTTATGGGGTGCTTTTCTCCTGTTACCACTTGTCAAAATGAAAAATTTGGGGCGAAAGCAACATTTTATTGGAAGAAATGAAACTTTTGATTTTCACAGTCAAGTGTTTCCAAATTCCGTAAAACGCTTAGGGGGTCAAAATGGTCAGTACCCCCCTTAATATATTCTTTGAAGGGTGTAGTTTCTAAAATGGGGTCACTTTTTGAGGGTTTCCACTGTAGGGGTATGTCAGGGTCTCTCAATTACAAAATGGTGCCTAAAAATCATTTTAGCAAAATCTGCCTCCAAAATTCGTATGGCGCTCCTTTCCTTCTGACCACTGCCACAAACCCATAGAGACATTTACCACCACATATGGGGTATTTCTGTAAACTTCAGAATCAGAGTGATGTATATTGAGGTTTAGTTTGCTGTTAACCCTTGCTGTGTTGCAAGAAAAAAATTATTAACATGAATAATCTACCAAAAAAGGAAAATTTTGAAATTTCACCCCAATTTTCCTTTAATTCTTGTGGAACACCTCAAGGGTTAACAAACTTTGTAACATCAGTTTTTTTTATAATTTGAGGGGTGTAGTTTCTAAAATGGGGTCATTTATGGGTGGTTTCCATTACATATGCCCCTCAAAATCACTTTATTTTTGAATTGGTGCTTAAAAAAATGGTCTTGGACATTTTGTTGAAAATTTGAAAAATGGCTTCTAAACTTAATGGGGAATGTAAAAAAATAACTATTTTTGGAGGAATTACTATGTATTTTGAATGTAGAAAAATTGAAATTTGCAAATTTTTCAAAAATTTTGCTAAATTTGGTGTTTTTTTAATAAATAAAAATGAAATATTTTGCCACAAATTTACTACTGTCATGAAGCACAATATGTGACAAGAAAACAATCTCAGAATGGCCTGGATAAGTAAAAGCGTTCCAAAGTTATTACCACATGAAGTGACACATGTCAGATTAGCAATAAATGGCCTGGGTAGGAAGGTGAAAACAGGCCCGGTGTTGAAGGGGTTAATTGGTAGGGCTTTTATTTTATTTATTTCTATATGTATTGTTTTTAAGGTGCTATCTATTTTAACTTGAATTGTATGCTCACAATTCTGTTTCCTGTGCTTCTTGTACAGTGAAATAACATGGTGTCTCTTGTCCTAAAAATTTCTACATCTATTTCTATTTTATCCAGCATATCATACTTGACTAAGTGTATGCCTTATCAAATTTCCTTGCTGCCTTTTATTTCCAGTCTAAACAAAGGTCCATGCTGATCGTAATTAACTATTGGTTCTTTATTGTAGTTTCGTTGTTTTCTGCCTTAGTCATGTTATATTCTCATACTGTTAGGGTTTCCCCTGTTCCTGTTGCCTCTGTGCAGCAGCAGTGTCCTGTTGCTGGGGGAACCAGGTCTGCAGGTTGGCCCTCATTTATGTTGGAGCCAAGGGACAATGAGGAAGTGCTCCGGGGCTCCCAAATGTCAGGGTGTGCAGGCAGCAGCTCTGTCCGGCATGCAGGCAAGCCAGTGTGAGTTGCCTTTCCTCCAATATAAAAGCTGGCACCTACAGAGTACAGGTGCTTGTGAATTTCTGGCCTTTGGCTCATCCTACTGGTTCCTTGTGTTATAGAAGACTTAAGGCTACTTTCACATCTGTGCTTTCCCTTTCCGCTATTGAGAGTGGTTTTAGAGACAGATCTGTCTTGGTTATTTTAGAGATCATACAACTGGATCCGTTCAGAACAGATGCAGATGGTTGTATTATCATGATGGAAGCGTTTTTGCTGATCCATGATGAAGTAGCCTTAGATTTCTGGATTAGGCTTTTGTGACTATGGTTTTGGCTTCTGGCGTACTAGTATCATATTGATCTCTATTGGTGCTAACTATTTGGCTTGCTTTGGTGTTCTCATTTGCCTCTGGCGTTACTTGTACTTTATTGTCCGACTGGTATTTGACCCTTTTTCCTCACGATGACTCTCATTGTGTTTATTTTTGTCCCTGTTTGTGTGTTGTCCTTCACATCGCAGAATAGGGATAGTCACCCAGTTGTGGGTCACTACCTAGGGTGATTGTGCAAGTAGGTAGGGATAGTGGGTCTAGATAGTTTAGGGCTGCACTATCCCTGTTTGAGGGTGATGGTAGTTGCTATCCTGACAGATACTGTTAGTAAGCTGAACTACAATCATGTAGTGAAATAGCCTCACTGCTAGTGTTGAGCATTTCGGATTGCTCTATACGAACCCAATTCATTTAAATATTTCATTTACAATATCTCCTCCTCAGTATGCCAAAGTGTATGGGCTCTGCTGAGGCCTTGAAAATCTTGCAGCAAAAAGATGCGAGGAAAAGCAATTCTCACATTATAATGTTACACTTTAGTTGTGCATATAAATTACTTTCAAAATTTGAATCTATACTCTGCTTCGACTTATTTTGCCCAGCACTAGAGATTAGCAAATTAATTTTAACAATTTGATTTGTCTTATCAGCAAGACTTCAACTGTGGGAGCTGGGCCCTCATGCCAAGAAGCATCCACTTGCCACTAGATTGATAGGGCGAGAGCATTAACCTTCCTCTACATTGATTGGGCCATACATTTAGCCTGGCCCTGACAATTTCCTGCCTGTGCTGCTGCTCTGATTGTCCCAGCAATGGCAAGGCTCTCCTTTGACTTTGGAGCTGCAACTGCTACAGCAGTGCCTGCACAGACACTACTCTGAAGATGAGAAAAATCCTCTGCCCTTACCCTGCTAATCGGAGTAGTAGCACAGACAGTACATTCTCAGTGCCAAGATAAATGTCTGGCCCAATCAATGTAGAGGAAGGTGTGTGACTCTTCACCCCCCCGCAGGTGAAGAAGTCCTGCTGAACAGACAAATCGATTTGTTAAATCAATATGCTCATCTCTAGCCAGCACCAATCTTATGTTATACTTGGAAGTCCATTTGAACCTTGTCAACAAAGTAAGACGCTGATCATTTTCATTTTGTTTTGTGTTTGTTGCTTAAAAAAGTAAAGACAAATAAAAGTACAACCCTAGCTTTACTAAGATATTAGTTCCATTCAATTAACTTTACCTTCTCTTGTCATGGTTCATATTGGTTCTACCAATATACAATTAGAGATGAGCGAATCGATTTGTCGATTCGTATCGAATCTTGGGAATTTTTAGCTGCGAAGCGAATCCGAATAATAGGTGATTCGCTTTGGCTTTGTACGCATTCACTACGTAGTTTGTCCTATAAATTATGCGCTATTGCTACGTATAAGTTACTGTATACGCTGTTGCGTACGAATTCAATTCATTAGCGATGAAGACTCCTCCCCGGTAGCTCCGCCCCCTTCTTCAGTGCGAGAGGAACTCAGGCAATTAAGATGGTGACACAGCGAGGCCCTGACTGGGGAGGCATGGTGTGGGGCACCAACCCCTATGAGGAGAAGGAACCGGAGGATATCTACGTCTCTCAACTTGTCCGGCAGCCTAAGAAGTCAGTTTAGGTGCCCGCTGAGGTGTTCACTCTGCTGGCTGACACGGCGGAGGCGGCAGGAGTTCCCGCTCCGCCGCGAAAGGACTACTCCCTTCGGCAAAATTCGATGGTCCCCGAGGCTGTCACCCGGAACGCCCTGACCATCTGGGAATACAAAAAGTTGATAGAGGAGTGGGTTGTGCAGGTGTTGGAGCACCCACGGTCTGGTGACCCCAAGCTGGAGCGCAGAAAGGGTACCGTTATGTGGTTCAGTGTCAAACAGGGGTGTGTTTTATCACCGATGAGGAGACGGCAGAAGAATTATATGTGAACCGCCGTTCTGTAAAGCGGCCGTATCTTCCACCCGTCCGTCACAATCTCCACACAGGGGATTACGTGGAGTATACCTCTATGAAGAGCCTCCAAGGCCCCTTTGCTACTGGGGTGAAACTCCTTAAGCGACCAGCTACTCCTGCAGCCCCCCCGGAAGACTGGACTGAGGAGGCCCAGGCCGCAGAAGAGGCTTGGTGTTCCCATGAGACCAATGATGGGACTCTGAAGAGAAATCCCAAGCTCAGTTGGAACCCCTTATACCAGATTTGACACCACCGCTGATCCTTCATGTGGGACAGATGACCACCAACAGTTTCGTGTACCAGCCATTGGTGGTACAATACCAACTGCCATGGCAGGTGCTGGCCGCACAGTCCGCCGCTCGTGGAAGACCGTTACCAGAGCCCTTACAGCCGGAGATTCTGTCGCCTTGTATGCCGGCAGGAGGATCTGGCCCCTACAAGGTAATGGGCAAGGCCCAAGTTGCCATGGCCCTTGCCAGTGTGACCGCCCGGTCACTACCAAGACCATCCCTGAGAGGTCGGTGGAGGTCTGCTGCCGCAGCAGCCAGTGTAGGTTTCATGAGGCAGGAGCACCCTCTCATGTCTTTTAGCTCCAGCAGCAGTGAAGAGGACCTGCTGGCCCTTAAGTAAGGATTCTGCAGCTTTTATGGGAGCCACAACGTGGACTTAACTTGAAGGGTGAGCAAGTTGGCGTTTGTTTTTATTTTTGTTGCCCTGCGTTTGTCCTCACCCAGATGGACATTGGATTGTCAGGACTCCCCCCATCGAAAAAAAAGTTTTAACCAAGTTGCGCATACGTGCGCCTCATCCCTTTTTTTCCCCTTTTCAGGTTATTGGGGAGCCCCTTGAAAGAGGATTTTTTAAGGAACCTTTGCTGCTATTTTTTACCCATTTGGATTACAATTACCTATGTGGATTACAAATTACAACTGAGTTAGGGACTCTGTTCCAGTTGTATGACAAGTGTCAGAAGAAAAGAGACTTAAAAGTTTCCATGAGTATACTAGGTAGGTGATATTTAAAATGTTTACATTATACCTATAATGTATTTGCACTATATTGTTTGCACTGGATTGTTTGCACTAATGTTTTTACCTTTCAGCAACGTTTTCAAGTATATTGCCCATTGTGTGTATTTCTTTACAGGTACCGCAATGTGTCCTCATATTCACTTTATTGTATGGTGAATGGTTGTACTATACACTTAGCCGGATAGACAGCACCTTACTTGTTCTACCTCAAATATACATACTGCCTCTAAGGGCGATTTCAGATGTGACCATTTACGCTGTATCTGGCCCGGGGTCTGCAAGGTGTCAAAACGATGGCGCAAGCCTCAGATCACCTGCTGGATTACCTCCTTTTTATGCTGGTTCTGGTGGCGGTGTGTGCCATCGTAAATCGTAATCCTGCTGGTCCATCAGCCAGACTATGTATTTCAGCAGTGCAGCAGAGCTAAATGATGAGGATCGCCTGGATGCCATTTTCTAAAATTCGCTCTGCCTCTGAGTAGTGCACGCCATGGCCTCTCGTCGTACATGCCTGCGTATTACGTAATCGCGTAGACAGTAGTACGCTGATGATAATGCGAACGTCTTCTAAGAAGTTGCGTACATTTTTTAAAAGTGTTTGTTATTAGTGCGCGAATGTTCGCTAATAGCACATAACAATGTATATTTTGTACACAAATAGAACAAATCTATTAGCCGAATATACGAATCTTAGGAAAAGTTAGGCGATTGTTCAGCGAATAAAATTTTGAATGATTCGCTCATCTCTATATACAATGAAAAGAAAAAAAAATGAAATGAAAAAAAAAATACAATATGTGGCTATGACTAGTGGATGGCTCTAGATATCCAAGTCCTTTTCAGATGGTAGAATACAGCCATTTAGGTACTTGTCAGTAGAATTAGTGCAAATATCCAGAAATACAGAGGTATGTAAATGTATCTTTCTATACAATTTTGTCTGAGAAAATAATAGCGAGTAGTCTAAAATTATTATGATCGCTACTATCATTGTTAGTAATCCTGCCATTTTTTCATTTAACTGTATGGATTAAATAAAAGATTTCATTATCAGAAAAATATATAGATAGTATTTCTTTTATTTTCCTGTCAGAAAAGCTATCCGGTTTGTTATAGTGCTTCCATTCTTTGTATTCTTTCTTTTGTTACTGTATTGTTTATTGTATTTCCCAGTTGCTGTGCAATACATGCCAACAAGTAGAAGCAAGCTCAATTACAAATTCTCTCTGGAACCAGCCAGTGCTTAGCCTAAGGATTAGCTGAATTCATAAACTGAAGTTTTTTTTTTCTTTTCATTGTATACTCTACAGGTTAGAAAAGAAAGAAAAACAACATTTAATAGTTGAGCCCAAAAGACTTCATGCAAAGCCTCTAACATGCTCCTTAAAAGTGTCTGCCAGACTTCCTAGAAAACAATGTACTGAAAATGTGATAGACGTAATATGCATATTAGATCTACAGTTGTCGAATATGTAACCCACACTATAACAGAACTTTGAACATTTTAAATAACCAATTGTTAATTGTATTATTATGCTAGAACCAGAAAATGAGGCAATCAAGCTAATGTCTTACAATTATGGTCAAGCAAATGATTCATTCAAGATGTCCTATGGAAATCAGTATATATAACCATTTCCTCAGCAACATAATAGACAGCTGCTTCTTTCATGTTGTGTGAATGTAATTTTAATACTTGTTCTGCAATGTAAAATTGTTTATAAATATGTATAAAGACTTGAAGGGGGGGGGGGGGGTTATTGGCATAACTGGTCCCCACTATTTTAGTTCACAACATTCAGAGTGGACATTTAAGTACAACTACTGGATAGTTTGCTTTTCTTTGTGAGAATTATTAGAAAACTGAATAGGGGTTATCTTTATTTGCCAGCAGGATGTACGGGTCTGTATACAGTAAAACATATATGTCTGGCATTGACTTGAGGCCAAAGAAACTTAACCAAGCAAAGTTATACAGAGTTGGTACATAATGCTTTATTTACTGTATGTGACTATGCAATGTGAAATGAAAATAAAAAAAAAATTCTGCCGCAGTTTTATGTTTTGTTTTTTAAACTGACCTGTTACTTTCATTCTCCAGGTCAGTACGATTATAATAAGAATGTATTTTTCTTGTGTTTTAATACTGAAAAATAAATGAAAATTTAATTCAGCATCAATAACAGAATAGGGTCTACAAGACCAGACCATCCCTTCATCTTGGATATGTCAGTGACTGATCATGGCATGTCTTGAGTGTCATGGCAAAAGGTCACTATGTCAGAAGTATGCAAGGTTTTGTCTAATCAGTTTACAATGAGCCAAAAAAAAGGCAATTGGAGGAGCAACTTTTGGCAGCCTGTACAGCTTTACATACAGTGGCCACTAAAGCTTCAGCCGGTCACTTTCACACAGATCTTCCAATAGCTCATATGTTAGTTGCCCAGAAGAAGACTTTGCAGCAGTTGAAATGGTATTTGCAAGAAAGAGAACAATAACCTGAAGAGCCCCCACTCCAAGTTAAAGGAGGGTAATTAATAGAAGCTGCTCCTCGGGTCCAGTTATCTGATGAACAAAGACGACAATGTTGGTTCACAGATAGATCAGCCAATGTGACATACAATGGGCATTCCTGGACAGCTGCAGCTATTCAACCCTCCACTGAAACTATTTTGTATGAGAGAGGTGATTCTGGATGAATTCTGCTAGCAGAGCTTTACTAATGGTCCTTGAGGAAACCAAAGGAGAAGTGTACATCTACACTGATAGTTTGGCTGTATTTTAAGGTCTCGCCATTTGGATACACACATGGCATCAACTTAACTTAGAATAAAAGGCAATGCAATCTGGGGAGGAACAAGCTTTGGGAACAAGAAAAAAAAAGGACAATTTATGTAGGTTTGGTCAATAGCCACACTAATGTCCTTGGGAACCTTGTTGGAGAAAGGTTGATATAATTGAGAAATAAAGAGCTAACAATCCTAGGAGGTGGGTGCATAAAACAAAGTGGTCACAGTGGAGCTCAAGCCACTTACATCTGGGCAAAACACAAAAGAATGTCTTTTACTTTGAAAGACAAAGAAAATACCATAGTAAATTATCCAGTGTGCCAGGAAATCAAGCAAAGACAATCGAAACAACCTCCAGGACAGGTAAATAGGCTGAAGGTCAAGTTTGGCAGCCTCATTTCAAAATTTGAGAATAGGCTAAACAAAATGATGTGCACCTATCACACTCAGGCAGCAGAGCTCATTGAGAGGATGAATGGCTTGCTGAAACAACAAATACTCAAACTTACACCCACACATATACACACTGAGATGGGTACATGGGGAAACATTTTTTTTTAAATAACTGGGTAATAAAAGTTCATACCCCATATCAGAGATTCACAGGTCTGCATGAAGACACAGGGGGCAAAGTATTATCTTTTCCTCCTTCTCCCGGTCTCCCTTGCGTCAGCCAGGCTGCCTCAACAGGCATTACGGTGTCTTTCAGGGTCATCCTCACTTTCTCCCTCTCTCACTCAGACTCTGCCTCCTCCATCATCAGCCATTGATTATGGAGTGCAGTGGTGCACAAGCTTTATTGCCACCTGACAAAGTTGCTGGCAGTGCAGTCACTGTCTTAACATTTAGTACAGTCTGCTGCCTTTATGTTGTACACTTAGCCTTGCTAGAAGATACCTAGCTGAAATTATTTCTTCCAGAAAGCCATCGCTGTCTTCTACTCTGACAGGACAGAGATCCAAGACTGCTGATTGTAATTTTCGCTGTGTAGCAAGGTGCATGCCACTGTGGACACCTGGAGCAGCTGTTATTGACAAGGATAGCACTTTTATTTCATGGTCCACAATGGTGAGGCAGCACCCCAGCAACAAGGCCAGGTCATTTTGACATCTCCACACCAGGCCCTAATTTGCCTCCTCCACCTCCATCTCCATTGTCATCTATTCCCAATAGCAGTAGGGCAGAGAGTCTGTAAAAATCAACTTCTGTCAGCTGCAGGGGTGGAAGAGAGGGTAATTTTCTCCCTGCAGCTCACGCTCACATTGGTGGTAAAAAGTGCAATGAATAATTCACTTGAGAAAAGGAAGCATTGATCAGTCTTTTTAACAATGTTGTTTTATGTATAAATTTTTGTCTCTGATTATTATTTTGAAACACACATCTTTTTATTTAGGATGCATCACTGTAAAATGTCCCCAAAGGCAATTTTTAGGCTGGTTAAAATGATAGAAATATGAAACTTCTGGGATTCTGAAGTCAGCATATAAGTATCAAATATTGAATCCCTGAGATAGAGGTTTCATAGCAATTAATCAATTATACCATGCTTCTCCTATTACTGTCAGCACTCAGTGTTATATTGATTAAGACTTGTGGAGGAATGTACACATTTCATGTGTATCTGTCATGTTCACTACTAAAAAGCTTAGCAAGCAGCAGAACAAATTCAGCTAGAATGAAGCTGTGGGCCAGAAGATATTGTTTTAAAGTTAAAGCCAAGGTTAAAGTTCAAGATTTTTATTTTTATTTATTTTTTCCTTTTATTTCAGTAAGTTTTCAATAATAGGACCTTTACAAGCTTTCTATGCTAAGGATCATTGACAAATGTAATTATTTATGTGTATTTCACCCAAAATAATATGCTATTACTTTTGATTGGCAGGGGTTTGATCTCTGGAGTTCCACCAATCCAGAGAATAAAGGGTCCAATGCACTAATTTTACTGTGCATCTTCTTCACTTCACTTCACTATAGGTGTCCCCTTTCCCCTCCAAGTCATCTCATGTCCACAGAATGGCAACACATATGGAGTCATTTATCAAACTGGTGTAAAGTAGGACTGGCTTAATTGCTAGTGTTGAGCGAGCATGCTCGGCCGAACTCGCTGTTCGGCCGAGCATGCCTACGCTCGGGTCCGCTCGGTGTTCGGCCGAACACCGAGTGTACTCGTGCGCAATGCTCGAGTCTCTTCCCCGCATGTTTGTTCGCTGCTACGCAGCAAATAAACGTGCCGGAGAGTACTGGCATTCACTGTAATGTTGATTTGTACGCTAATGCTACGCATTGTATGCTAATGCGTACGAATTTGTATGCTAATGATACGCATTGTACGCTAATGTGTACAAATTTGTATGCTAATGCTACGCATTGTACGCTAATGCATACACATTTGTATGCTAATGCTACGCATTGTATGCTAATGCATACAAATTTGTGTGCTAATGCTACGCATTGTACACTAATGCGTACAAATTTGTATGCTAATGCTACGCATTGTGCGCTAATGCGTACAAATTCAGTTAGTTAGCATACTTTTACGAGTGAAAGAAGTAAAAGAGGAGAAGTCGCGATTCTGACCTTTTTCTATTCACCAGACTCCCTCCCCTCTTCCGAGCGGGGGGTGCCTGGTTTAGTCCCATTGACTAACATTATGCTCGGATGCTCGGCCGAGCACTCAAGCACCTCCTAGTGCTCGGCCAGAGCACCCGAGCATACGAGCACAGAGGTGCTCGCTCAACACTATTAATTGTCCATCGCAACCAATCAGATTCCACCTTTCATTTTCCAAAGGAGCTGTCAAAAATGAAAGGTGGAATCTGATTGGTTGCTATGGCCAACTAAGCCAATTCTACTTTACACCACTTTGATAAATGACCCCAATACTCTTTCAAGTGAATGAGGCTGTCATGTAGTTCACTGCAAAGGCAGCTAGCCTGGTGCACCCATGGGTCATACCACTACAACCACTACAATCATTTTCTGAGATGCAGAATACTGTGACGCTTTACGAATCATTGACAGTAATAGCCACTTATAGCAATCAGATACGGCCCATCAAGGTCATACTGAACTTTATTTTTCATCTTTGGCCATTGACCATTTGTCTACCATCACAAAGAAGGTAAAAAGTCTGCATAATAAAACATAATAATAGAGGCCAACATGGGAAAGGAGTTAGTACCATCTTCATCCTCTTGAAGCCAATGTTTAGTGGTAAGCTTTTAAACTAAAAGATCTATGTGTATGGAGAGATTAATTAGTTTATTGAACTGCAGCCAATTTGTGAGCTTGAGGACTTTCAAGGGAGCCACTCCGAGCCATTTAGTCAGTTAGTGAGGCTTTTGTATATTAAAATGTGATGTGTTTTCCTTAAACTGTTTTGATATTTTCTCTCATCATGATGCCAATTGCTAGCTCCCGATACTGTACACTGAATATCTGCTTTACTATCTACTGTAAGTACAGATCATAGTAGAGTGGAGATCTCCCGGTGTATAGTATATAGGCAGTGAGAATCTAAGGATTTCTTGGTTTGCTGCAGTCAAATATGAATACGTTTGAAAATGTTTTTAGAATGTTTTTGGTATGCAATTCATCTAACTTGCTGTTTAGCAGCTAGATGATAATTCAATTGTAAAGCCTATTCATTATGAGGTGAGTGACGCTGATGTCAAGTATACAGATATTATGAAACCGATAACCAAAAATTTTTTGCAGAACACTCTGAAACTCCATGATCTGGTCCAGTCACGTATTGACATCACCAATGACTATACTGCTTTTGCTGTGACTTTTCATCTTCACCATTTACCTCTTCCTGAGCTTTCGGTACATAAATATTAATTCAGATGTTAGTACTAGAGATGAGCGAATCGAAGTTGACAAAGTGGAATTTGATCCAAATTTCAGGAAAAATTCGATTTGCACCAAAGCCAAATTTCCTCATGCTTAATGGTAACGAATTGTATTTTTTCCTAAAATGGCTGCTGCACAAGGGATCACCCACAATGCCATGCATGCAGCCAATCAGCAGCCAGCCCTATGATGTCACAACCCTATAAATAGCCTCAGCCATCTTGGATTCTGCCATTTTCCAGTGTGCTTAATGCAGGGAGAGACATCAGCAGGCGCTAGGCAGAGTGCTAGGAAAGACTTCATTGTGCTGAGAAAACGATTTACAAAGTTCAGGGAAAGATTATTCAAGGTGTAGGGACAGGATATGGAGGCATCATCTACACTATAAAAGAAGAACAGCGTGCAATAGGAGCGTGTACAGCCTGGGTAATAGGAGTGATTCTATTACACCTTGCTGCACTAATTGGGGATCCAAATTGCAGTTATACTGTTGCTTTTAGCTTGTTTGCACTATATGATACATCACTAATTCCAGCAAACCTTGCTTGTGATTGGAATGCAAGTTCTGTGTAATACAGCCATTTACGGGGTGTATTAATAGGAAAGATACATACGTCCCATTAGCCGGTCTGCTTTAATTTTACATTGTTTTATTATTTTTTGATTTCTTAATTTCTATTCAACCGTGAGGCTACGTACATTGTACTACAGCCATTTACGTGCTGTATTAATAGTAAATATATGTTCGTCCCATTAGCTGTTCTGCAGTGAATTGTGATTGTTATATTTCTTTTTTTGGGGTGTAGTAATAGGAAAAAGAATACATCTTAATTGCCATTCTGTTGTGAGTAGTCCTGAGCTGGAATGCCCTAGTAAATATGCCTGTTTGGCTCATACTAGGGATGAAAGCCCAGGACCAGCAACACTGCAGCAGGGTGTTTCTCCTAGATACCAGGAGGATGACCGCTGCAGGAAGGATGGGAAAAGGAGAGCAGCAAAGAACAGACAGATGCTGGTGGTAGGGGACTCTTATTAGACGGACAGACAGGGTCATCTGTCGCTGAAACCGTGAATGCCGAACAGTGTGTTGTCTCCTAGGTGCTCTGGTTCGGCATATTGCGGATTGGATTTTCAGATTGCTAGGTGGGGCTGGGGAAGACCTGGCGGTCATGGTCACATTGGCACCAATGACAAAGTCAGGGGGAGTCGGAAGGTCCATAAAAATGATTTTAGGGAACTAGGAGAGAAGCTCAAGTCCAGGATCTCCAAGGTAGTGTTTTTAGAAATACTACCAGTGCCACGAGTGTCACCAGCGAGACAACGGGAGCTTAGAGAGTTAAATAAGTGGCTCAGAAGCTGGTGCAGGAAAGAAAGGTTTTGGTTCATGGAGAACTGGGCTGACTTCTCGGTTGGCTTTACCTACTCTACAGTAGGAATGGGCTGCACCTTAATGGGGAGGGTGCAACTGCCCTGGGGGAAAAAATAATTAGATGGCTGGAGAAGCTTTTAAACTAGGATCTGGGGGGGGGTCATACTAATAAAGGGGTAGATAGCGTAGATAGAGAGTGGGACATAGGAGAGGACAGTGGTGGTTTAGTGGGGAGAAGACTGGGCAAAACATCAACCAAGGTAACCCAAAAATCCCAGATATTCACTTTACAGGTAATAGTAATTTAAAATGTAGGGTAAAAAATATACATAAACCTCTAAATTGTATGCACACTAATGCCAGAAGCCTGACTAATAAAACTGGTGAACTGGAATTAGTGATGTGTGAGAAGGACTATGACATAGTAGGAATAACTGAGACATGGCTGGATGATACCTATGACTGGGCAGTTAATGTACAGGGTTATAGTCTGCTTAGCAAAGATCATCAAAACTGGAGAGGGGTAGGGGTTAGCCTTTATGTAAAGTCCTGTCTAAAGCCCACACTCTGGGAAGATATAAGTAAGGGACATGAAGATGTGGAGTCACTGTGGGTAGAAATACATGGAAGCAAAAAAATAAAGTATAAAATACTAATAGGAGTTTATTATAAACCACCTAATATACCAGAGTCCACAGAAAATCTACTTCTAATCAAAATAGACGAGACGGCTAGAGATGAGCGAGCACTAAAATGCTGAGGTGCTCGTTATTCGAGTCGAACTTTTCCCGATGCTCGGGTGCTCGTTTCGAATAACGAACCCCATTGAAGTCAATGGGAGACTCGAGCATTTTTGCAGGGGACCAAGGCTCTGCCTAGGGAAGGCTGGGTGAAAACCTGGAAACCTCAGAAAATGATGGAAACACCACGGAAATGGACAGGAAACAGCAGGGGCAGCATGCATGGATGCCTCTGAGGCTGCTTAATCCCACCATTACCCCAAATTCTCAGGCAACAGCCTGGTGGTTACCCTCATGGCAATTGTGCTCACCCAGACCAAGAAAGGCGAGGCAAATACCCATCACATGTTAGGGAAGCACCAAAATAGGTGCAACGAAGGTCCATCACCGCCTGCAGGTGACACCACTGCTCATGCTGGCACTGCAGCTGACATCAAGTTTAGTATCTGTTCTTATCAGTTGCTGTGGCTGTTGGTGGTAAAGTGGTGAGCATAGCTGCTTCTCAAGCAGTTGACCCGGGTTCGATTCCTGTCTATCGCAGGAGGCAATTAAAAGAAAAACCAAATAAAAATCAGTATAATATCTAATACCCGGGTAAATTGTTTGGAGAGAGGGCCTGTAGGTGGGGGGGGGAAGGAGGTTTCGCTGGAAGAGCCAGAGGAGTGCCCCCTGGGCTAACGTGTGTGGTGGTGACAACAGCCGGAATGGATTTTGAAAAACTGTAGCATCAACTGGTATGGTATTGATTCTTCTCAGTTTAATACCATATACGTCCCCTATCTTGGGACCCTATATTTGATGGATTTTTCGAACACGGAAAACGGAAAAAGAGCTTGCTCTGGCCAGGGGAGTGGTTTTCTCAATGCAGCTAAGGGGACGTGTCCATGCTCTGCCTATCACAGGTCAGGAGGCAATTAAAAGAAGAAAAGCAAAAAACATCAGTACAATATCTAATACGTCCCCTTTCCAGGTAAATTGTTTGGAGAGAGGGCCTGTAGGTGGGGGGAAGGAGGTTTCGCTGGAAGAGCCAGAGGAGTGCCCCCTGGGCTAGCGTGTGTGGTGGTGACAACAGCCAGAATGGATTTTGAAAAAACTGTTGCATCAAACGGTTATGGTATCGATTCTTCTCAGTTTAATACCGTATACGTCCCCTATCTTGGGACCTTACGGTTCATGGATTTTCGACCACGGAAAACGGAAAAAAGAGCTTGCTCTGGCCAGGGAGTATCTTTCCCACTGCAGCTTAAGGGGACGTGTCCATGCTCTGCCTATCACAGGTCAGGAGGCAATTAAAAGAAGAAAAACAAAAACATCAGTACAATATCTAATACGTCCCCTATCCGGGTAAATTGTTTGGAGAGAGGGCCTGTAGGTGGGGGAAGGAGGTTTCGCTGGAAGAGCCAGAGGAGTGCCCCCTGGGCTAGCGTGTGTGGTGGTGATAACAGCCGGATGTATTTAGAATGACGACGCAGGACCCCAACTTAAAAATTTAGCATCAACCGGCACAGTCGTAAATTATGAGATTGATCAAGTGTGGTATGTATACTACTCAGTTTAAAAACCGTTATATGGCAGCTATCCGGAAAAATGGTTTGGAGAGAGAGAAAAGATAGGACAAAGACGTAAATTGTTTGGAGAGAGGCCTGTAGGTGGGGCAGGCTGGGGGAAGGAGGTTGAGCTGGAAGAGCAGAGGAGTGCCCCTGGGCTAGCGTGTCTGGTGGTGACAACAGCCGGATGGAGTTAGAATGACGACACAGGACCCCAACTTAAAATTTAGCATCAACCGTACAATTGTCAATTATTAGCTCGATCAA
>ONZH01029886.1:0-104846 GCA_900303285.1 Rhinella marina | reverse complement strand
TTTTATTCCGGTAGAGGGAGGACGCTCGATTGCTGGAATACCAGAGGGAACTCGTGCAGACATGATGGAGATTTCCACCCACCATCGCTGGCGGCAGAGAGGAGAGGGTCTCCCAGAGTCCCTCAACATCGATCAGGCCCACAGCCACCAGGGGAACACTCTCCAAGGTGTGGGACACGTTCATGGCACCCCTCGTGCAACTTCCATCACTGCGGGGCCCGCTATCAGCAGGAGGGACAAGTATCGGCGGATGTTGCAGGAGTACCTGGCAGACCGTACCCCTGTCCTCCCCGATCCCTCGGCGTCCTACACTTACTGGGTCTCCAAGTTGGACACGTGGCTGGAACTGTCCCTGTACGCCTTGAGGTGCTTGCCTGCCCTGCGCCAGCGTGCTATCAGAAGGGTGTTCAGCGCAGCCGGGGGCATTATAAACGATAAGCGCAGCGCGTCAACGACAGTGCGACAGGCTGACGCTAATCAAAATGAACAGCAAGTGGATTGACCCGGACTTTGCTTCTCCAACAGTGGAAAGCAGCCAAAAGTAAAGTGCCATCTGTATGAAGTGCCATTTCCTCCTCCACCTCCTCCTCCTTAACCGCCGTAGAATTGCTCCGTAAATAAGAAAAATTTCATATTATTTATGGCTCACCTCTTGGGCCTCCACAAAATTTTTAAGAGGTCTCGACCTCTTGGGCCTTCCCACAAAATGTTAAGAGGTCTCACCTCTTGGGCCTCACACAAACTGTTTAAGAGGGTCTCACCTCTTTGGGCCTCCACATAATTTTTTAACGAGGTCTCACCTCTTGGCGCCTCCCACAAAATTTTATCAAGGTTCTCATCCACCTCTTGGGCCTCCACAAAATTTTTAACAGGTCTCACCTCTTGGGCCTCCACAAAATTTTTAACAGGTCTCACCTCTTGGGCCTCCACAAAATTTTTAACAGGTCTCACCTCTTGGGCCTCCCACATAATTTTATCAAGGTCTCACCTCTTGGGCCTCCACAAAATTTTATCAAGGTCTCACCTCTTGGGCCTCCACAAAATTTTCCATGAGCCTCTGGCCAGCCCACGGCCTCTTCCTGCCTTTTGCGGTCCTACGCATCCCTCAACATCCCCACTGCTTTACCTGCTAGACATGACACTGGGCCAGGTCGGGTCACTGACATCTCAAGCGCCAACAATTTGGGCATTTTAAGGCTTCTGCATGTGTTTGAGTTGTTTTTACATTTTAAAGAAGACATGTCTGACCACATCTCACACACACACACAATGACAATTAGGGGTGGGGTCTATTTGCTTTCCCCTTGCCTATGCCATCTGTGGTTGTCATAGGCAACGTGATTTTAAGGGGTGCAGAATTTTATCTTCTTTTTTGTCTAGTATGGCTTGGGGTCCATGGCAATGTAGAGGAAAGAAGGTTTCCTTGTATGGTCTCACTTTACAGAGAGGTTATATTGTCTTTGGAGTGTATTGTTGAGAGGCTGTGATAGTGGCGTAATAGTGCGACTTGGGCGCGTTATATGCACCCAGACATGCTTCCCCTGCTGTCCCAGTTGCATTCCAGCAGTGTTGGCATCCTTTTCTGAGGTTTCAGGGTGGACTTGGTGACCTCCAAGTGGTCGAATTGAGATTTCCAAGTGGCGAGCATTTTTTTCCCATAGATTTTAATGGGATTCGATATTCGGTCGAATAGTCGAATTTCGCGGTCTATTCGAATCGAATTTCGAACTTTCGAATATTTCACTACTCGCTCATCTCTAATGTCCACTTTAAAATACATTGCAATATTTGTTTTCCTCTGTGTACACACAGGACATGTTAAAAGATCAAAAAGTTATTTGTGAATTACCCATAAGAAATAAATGTTAGCTACAAATATAGTTGCCTATTATTGGCCTTTTTGGACCCATTATTTTGTGTAGATCCACCTGGTGGAACACTTTTCCTCTTGTAGAAATTCTCTAGTCTTCCTTAAAGGGGTATTCCAGTTGTTAAAAAAATATTCCCTATTCACCCTATCACCGGGACCCCCACTGATCATGAGTATGGGTACCACATACTCTTCACAGCTCCCCGAAAGAAAAAGAGCAGCAGGTTGAGTAGGCACATTGCTCTATTCTTCTCTACGGGAGTCTTTTGATCAGTGGGGGACCCATAGATAGAGCCTCATTGATGTAATAGTACTACACATACTGTGGTTAGGGGATAACTTTAACCAGCTAGAGTACCCTTTTGAATGGAAAACTTTTTGATTGGAAAATTATTTAAGAGAAAATAGCACATACCAAGACCAGTTGAAGGAAGAGTGGTAAGAATGTTCCATCAATAGGTTTTTCACTCAGAAAAAGTGACCAAAAAAGCTAATCTAGACTTTTTAAAAAAGGAACATAAAATCAAAGACTAAACTTCCATGAAAGACTAGAAAAAAATATCCATCTGACAGCTAGCAGTTAAAGAGCTCAACAAGTTGACAATTTTTTGCACCAGTTGATGACAGTGATGACCATGGGTGTGAAGGTTTGGATGGTGTTATCTCCATGTCATTGTTAATAGCACTTGCCGTTGTATATGCCTCTTAGAATCATAAAAAAGAAACCTGTCAGCTCCTAATTTGCTTTTTAAATATTTGCTTTTTTAATAAATTAACAATGGTAGAACATCTTTCATTATAATTTTGCACTGTGCAATTCATCTGTTATTCTAGATTATATCTAGAAAATGAATGAATAAATTTACTGGGGGATATCCTTCTCAAGGTCTGCCACTGGCTGCAGTGATTGGGCGATGACAGACATTGTAGGAACGCAACCCCAACTGGAAACACCCAGTTGTCATTTTATTCATACATTTCACAGCCTAAGGGCTTGTTCACATCAACATTATGGATTCTGTTCTGGCTTTCAGTTATAACATTGTTATAACAGAAAAAAAATGTAATACATAAGACAGAAATCAAAACGGAATCCTTTAGAGGCATTCCGTTTTGATCAGTCATAATAGAAGTATATAGGCAAGCATAACGGATCCATCTGGTTTCCGTTATGCTGGACGGAAAACAAAGGTCTGTCGACCGAACTTTGTTTTCCGTTCAGCATAACGGAAACCAGACAGATCCGTTATGCTTGCCTATATACTTCTATTATGACTGATCAAAACGGAATGCCTCTAAAGGTTTCCGTTTTGATTTCCGTCTTATTGATTCCGTTTTTTTCGTTATAAGGATGTTACAGTGCCTTGCAAAAGTATTCGGCCCCCTGGAACTTTTCAACCTTTTGCCACATTTCAGGCTTCAAACAAAATTTTTAATTTTTGGTGAAGAATCAAGTGCGTCACAGTTGTGAAGTGGAACGAAATTTATTGTATCATTTAAACTTTTTTTGTAATAATAAAACTGAAAAGTGGGGCGTGCAAAATTATTCGGCCCCCTTGCATTAATACTTTGTTGCTGAAATTCTTGCCCATTCTTCCTTGCAAAAAAAGCTCAAGCTCTTTGAGGTTGGATGGAGAGTGTTTGTGAACAGTAGTTTTCAGCTCTTTCCACATAATCTCAATTGGATTCAGGTCTGGACTTTGACTTGGCCATTCTAAGACCTGGATACGTTTATTTTTGAACCAATCCATTGTAGATTTTGCTTTATGTTTGAGATCATTCTCTTGTTGGAAGATAAATCTCTGTTCTAGTCTCAGGTCTTTTGCAGACTCCAACAGGTTTTCATCCAGAATGGTCCTGTATTTGGCTCCATCCATCTTCCCATCAATTTTAACCATCTTCCCTGTCCCTGCTGATGAAAAGCATGCCCAAACCATGATGCTGCCACAACCATGTTTGACAGTTGGGATGGTGTGTTCAGGGTGATGAGCTGTGTTGCTTTTACGCCAAACATATCATTTTGCATTGTTTCCAAAAAGTTCAATTTTGGTTTCATCTGACCAGAGCACCTTCTTCCACATGTTTGGTGTGTCTCCCAGGTGGCTTGTGGCAAACTGTAAACCAGACTTTTTATGGATATCTTTGAGAAATGGCTTTCTTCTTGCCACTATTCCATAAAGGCCAGATTTGTGAAGTGTTGGACTGATTGTTGTCCTATGGACAGACTCTCCCACCTCAGCTGTAGATCTCTGCAGTTCATCCAGAGTGATAATGGGCCTATTGGCTGCATTTCTGATCAGTCTTCTCCTTGTTTCAGATGAAAGTTTAGAGGGATGGCCGGGTCTTGGTAGATTTACAGTGGTCTGATACTCCTTCTATCTTTTGGTATCCAAATCCGGCTTTAAACTTCTCCACAACAGTATCACGGACCTGCCTGGTGTGTTTCTTGGTCTTCATGAGGTGCTTTAAACAGAACCCTGAGACTATCACAGAGCAGGTGCATTTATACGGAGACTTGATTACACACAGGTGGATTCTATTTATCTTCATCAGTCATTTAGGACAACATTGGATCATTCAGAGATCCTCAATGAACTTCTGGAGTGAGTTTTCTGAACTGAAAGTAAATGGGCCAAATAATTTTGCACGCCCCACTTTTCAGTTTTATTATCACAAAAAAAGTTTAAATGATCCAATAAATTTTGTTCCGCTTCACAATTGCGACCCACTTATTGTTGATTCTTCACCAAAAATTTAAAATGTTATATCTTTTTGTTTGAAGCCTGAAATGTGACAAGGTTGAAAAGTTCCAGCGGGACGAATACTTTCGCAAAGCACTGTATAACGGAAAGCAAGAACGGAATCCATAACTTTGACGTGAACAAGCCCTAAGAAAGATACTCTAGAATCGTTATTTCATGGGGAATACAGAGATTAAAGGGGTTTTCTGGATATTTAATATTGATGACCTATCATCAATATCAGATTGGGGGGGCTGTTTGAGGAGACCAGGGTGCTTCAGTGAGTGCCATGGCCTCCTCGCACCTTACCGTGCACAGCACCGCAGATTCTATTGCGACTGTGGTTGGTATTGTAGCTCAGCTCAATTCACTTGAATGGGACTGAGCTGGCCCGAGGCCATGTGACATCATGAACATGATGTCACTGGTCTAGGAAGGGTTCCATGCCACCTAATGGAGAGTATTCAAACAACTGATCAGCTGGGGTGTTGGGAATTGGATGAGTTCTGAGGATAGGCCATCAATGTCAACGTCTTAGAAAAACCCTTTAACATGCTAGGTGAGGTGACAGATCTTCTTTAAAAAGGTTGTCAAGGCTTTTACCATTGATTACCTATCCTCAGGATTGGTCATCAATATCAGATCGACAGGGGTCTGATATGTGCGCATGCGCGTACCCCTTCTCTCTTCCTGTCCTCTGTTGGTGTCTATGGCAAAGCCGATCTGATATTGATGACCTATCCTGAGGACAGGTCATCAATAGTAAAAGTCCAGAAAAATCACTCCTTTATGTAGTCAAACACATTTTCTAATGAGTAATTGTGATGGGAAACACTGTGTTTTTTGGAGTTCCCCTTCATAAATTTCAAGATATGGAGATTTAGAAATCTAAGGAATTTATTATTTTTCTGTTTGTTTAGTTTTCAGTTTTTCATTTATCTTTTTGTCATCTTTATCTTGTCATGTGTTATCCTGGGCTTTTAGTTGAAACATTGTTTCGATTCTTTCAGTTATCTCACTAGCTGACGTTTTGCTTTTTAATGTATTCTGCTCAAGCCTCCCACTGTGCTACGTCTCAGCTTCTGTGTCCATGCAGCAGCTGATGCTGTCAGCGGTGATTGACAGGATCAGAATCTTTTGAGGAACATTTTCCAAAACGACAGCAGAACACCAGGATGTATACAACAGAGAGATTCATGAATATAGGAAATAATTCAGATGTAGAATACAATGGTCTAAAGTGTAAATAAAAACCAAACCAAAGTCACAAAATATATAGTGTCTTGCGAAAATGTCCACCCCCTCCGTCCTTGGTGGTCCTCCTCTTTGGTTGCATTACAGCTTGGAATTAAAATTAATTTTTGGGGATTTGTACCACTTAATTTACACAACATGCCTACTACTTTAGAAATTATTTTTTATTGTTACACAAACAATAATTAAGGCAAAAAATATGTAATTGAATGTGCATAAGTTGTCATCCCCTGAATGTCAACTGTTTGTGGAGCCCCCCTTTGCTTCAATTACAGAGGCAAATCTATTGGGGTATGTCTGTATTAGCTTAGCACGTTTAGACCCTGGGATTTTTGTGCTTCCAAATTACTCCAACTCCTTCAAATGACTTGGGTTGTGTTGGTGTCCAGCGGACTTCAAGTCATGTCTTTTATAACTAATGAAAGGAATTTAGGAATATATTTATAATAAACTGATATTGAAATATTTTTAGTATAGAGAAGTTATGGAAAATTTGATTTGGTTGCTTCAACGAATTTCACAAAGAAATTTGATTTGTGATTAATTATTTTGTCATCAAGCACATTCCTTTGTATGTAGCGGGCACAATGACAGGGAACGGCGTTTGCGTTGTCCCTTGTCATTGAACTCCTCAGCCTCGCTACCTGGTGACATGAAAGCATCCTTAGCAATAGGATGCAATGTTTTTTCTCCCTACAGCGGGCGTGTGCTGGAGGAGACTAGCAGTGGATTGATTGCTCAGCTGATCTGTTCCTGTGTGCTGTGTTCTGACTAATGGAACGCAGAGTCATGATCTATCAGGGACTGACCCTGGGACTTGGTTCTCTATTTAAACCCCTTCCTGGCCAGATACCAATGCCAGTGATATGTTTTCACTCCTTAGCTGTGCTCCCAGTTCTTTTCTGTGTGCATTAGGATTGCTTATTCGGTTGACCTCGGCTTGCCTTTGACTACTCTCTGTCTTGTGGTAATGTGTTTCCCGTCTGGTTCTGACTTCGGTATGGCTATTCTGACTACCCTCTGTCATCTGATTTGGTACTGCATTGTCTGCCTGGTTCCAACCCATTCCAGTTTGACTTTGTCTTTATGTAGTTTCTTCTGAGTGTTTGTGTCAGTCCTGCATCTAGCAACGTAGGGAACGTTGACCAGTTGTGGACTTGCCGCCTAGGGCTTGCACTGAAGGTATTAAGGGAAAGCGGGCTGGGTTCCAGTTAGGTCTCACTGCCAGTGTGTTCCTGCCTATAGTGCTGACAGCTCTATTGTGAGCATTGACAAAAAGTACTACATTGAGAAACACAATCCTTTACCTTATACAAACCTCAAACTGAAGCATTTTCTCTATATCGAATCAACAGTGCTTTTCCCAAAGGTACTTGTATTATTGTAAATCTGCTCCTACTTTATCAAACCTCTAATTAGCATAATGCTATTTTGGGATCCCAAGCCTCCTACTAAAGTGATAACGTCACCGTGTAATGAAATGCATAAACCATTCAGTGTGCAGAAATCTGTATTCTTATATTCAATCAGCTATGTTAATATCCCACAGTGATACCTTTAAGTGGTTTATGCATATGGCCCAAAGATTTAATAAGGGAAAGCATGTGTGCTTGCCATGGGGATGTAGCATCTCATAAAACAACAACTGCTGAATGGTAAATCTAAGAAGTTCTACTAGAAGACTCTACTTACAGGCAACTCTGTTGTCTTTATAGGGAATTGTAAAAGTGCAAATCTATATTTATACAGTTTTACTTATAAATTTCTTGCCGAACAGTTTTTTTTTCTACTTAAGCAGCTGAACAAGTCAACATATCTTTGGGCTATAATTGTTTCAAGGTTGTTTAGTCCCGATTCCGTGTTGTACTCCGACCTCTCCTTGATACACTATAATCACTTATTTATAAGTTTTCAGTATATATTATGCTGCTCCCGAGTGCAAACAAATGACTGATGTAAAAGGCTTAAGTTACAGGAATTTATTTTTTCATAGAATCTAGGAAAATGTTATAATATGGTTACATTTGAAAAACAGATACAAGGACAACCAACGTCAGCTTAATAGTATAATTGATACAAAGAAGTTGGGGAACATTTTCATTGATTGGCATTAGAGGAAAGAAATATCTCATAAGTCTATAATTTGAAATGCAACATGAAGCTACATTCAACAGGGCTATAACTATAGATAGTGCAAAGGTTTGCCATTGTATCAGAGGCCTGGAGCTTAAAAGGGATCTCATATGAGGAGACTACTACAATAAATTAGGCATGGTAGCTGGATATAGATAAAGGGCATCTGTCAGCAGATTTGTACCTATGAAACTGGCTGACCTGTTACATGTGCTCTTGGCAGCTGAAGGCATCTGTGCTGGCCCCGTGTTCATATATGCCCTCATTGCAGAGCCTTGTAGAGGCTCAGCTCTTTCTGCTCCACTTTGATTGACATGGCCAGGCAGTGTAAAAGTGATCACTCCTGCCTGGCTCTATCAATGAAAGTGCATCAGTCGCAGATAAAGTGAAGCCTCTAGGTATTATATTGATGTCCCCATTGCTCCTAGAGGCCCATTTGCATATAGTAAAACTTCTTTTTTTCTCAGCAATGCGGACACATATGAACATGAGACCAACACAGATGCCTTCAGCTGCCAAGTGCACATGTAACAGAGATATACTTTTTATATAGAGTTTTAAATCCCCTGCATTTTAAATCCCCAAAGGCATGCAATCACCACTAGAGGGAGCTTAATTGCCTATGCATACTGTTATACATTGAACTAAGTAACAAAACAGTATACAATAAGCTCCTAGGCTCCATCTAGTGGTGATGGCCAGAATTTTATCATTTAATTTGATGTTTATTCAGAGCATTTGAAGCTCTATATTCTCTCTGTACATCTGAGAAGGAACAGACTGCCAGAGTTCACGAGTTCACTGTATCTGGCATAGCAGGATACCAGCATGCACCGCCGGATCCCCATTCACTATAATGGGATCTGGCCGCTTTCCGGCATATATATGGGCTTTCGAGCAGACAGAAAATCCTGCTTGCAGTATTTTTTGTCCAGCTGCTTTCCAGCATATATGCCATATACAGTGACAGGAACTGAGCGCCAGAGTTTTCAATGCAGATGTGAACCTGGCCTTAGCAATGCATCTTTATACTATATGAACAAGGCACTGAGAATGATATAGTCACTGTACTCTGTTTCTACCAGGCTCAGTTCCCTTTGGAATACAATGTTTTTAGTTCACAACATAACAGATTTGGTCGTTTGCTGCAGAATTTAGTAGCTTAATGAATTGGAAAGCTTTTGTTTGCAAGTCACCCTCTGAGACTGTGTGAGTCAGTTGTCTGCATTCCTCCCAAAATCTAATCATTTCTTCATGCCCAATAAGGTATAAAATAGGAATCCATCTGCTTAGCCCCTCACTGCCACATTAGGATATAGCTTGAATATAGTATGATATGTCACATATAGGTCATATTCTATCCACAACGCTTGGCAGCAATAAAAGACATTCATGATAAGCACTTTGGCAACATAAGGCAGCAGAGAGCAGAGTTCCGAAGAGGTCAGATTGTTGGTGCCTCGCCAGCCATCAGCTCTGGAGATATTTAGCAGTTTAATCAGGGAATTCTGCATCAAGGGCATCTCCTGATTACATAAAGCTTATATGCTGTATAAATCTATAGCAAAAGCCATGCAAATATAGCAGAGCTCATTCTTTCAATGTGCACAAATTTATTTATTTTTCCTTTTGGAATGAGCTACGGCAATTTGCAAACATGCACAAATTAAACAGTAAAGGGAATATTTCAGCTCTACAATATCTATGCAATTACACATGAAAACTGGTCCAGTAAATTTATAATTTCATGGTGGTTACATAGGGGTGGGACAGGCTCTCAATGCGTTCCACTATCCTCTATCCATGCAGAAAAACCTAATTGCTGTCAGATGTTAAATCACTCATTTACTTACCCATCACCTCTTCTTCTGCACCAATTTCTAATATAAATATTTTATAATATATATATATATATATATATATATATATATATATATATTTACATTTTTGTAAATATTTTATTATTATATAATATTTATTAATGTATATTATAATATTTATTTTATTATCTTTTAATGGGACAACACTGAAGATATGACACTTTGATAAAATATAAAGTAGTTTGTGTACAGCTGGTATAACAGTGTAAATTTGGTGTGCCCTCAAAATAACTCTCTACATTCTCCATTAGTGTCTAATCAGCTGGAAACAAAAGTGAGCATACCCCTAAGTGAAAATGGCCAAATTGTGCCCAATTAGCCATTTTCACTCCCTGGTGTCGTGACTTGTTAGTGTTACAAGGTCTCAGGTGTGAATGGGGAGCAGGTGTGATAAATTTGGCTATCACTGTCACACTCTCTCATACTAGTCACTGGAAGCTCAACATGGCACCTCATGGCAAAGAACTCTCTGAGGATCTGAAAAAAAGAATTGTTGCTCTACATAAAGATAGTCTAGGCTATAAGAAGATTGCCAACACCCTGAATCTGAGTTGCAGCATGGTGGCCAAGACCATACAGTGGTTTAACAAGACAGGTTCTACTCAGAACAAGCCTCACCATGGTCGACCAAAGAAGTTGAGTGCATGTGCTTAGAGTCATATCAAGGGGTTGTCTTTTCAAAACAGAAGCATGAGTGCTACCAGCATTGTTGCAGAGGGTAAAGGGGTGGGGGTCAGCCTGTCAGTACTCAGACCATATGCCGCACACTTCATCAAATTGGTCTGCATGGCTCAGAAGGAAGCCTCTTCTAAAGATGATGCACAAGAAAGCACACAAACAGTTTGCTGAAGACAAGCATACTAAGGACATGGATTATGGGAGCCATGTCCTGTGGTCTGATGAGACCAAGATAAACTTATTTGGTTCGAATGGTGTCAAGCATGTGTGACGGCAACCAGGTGAGGAGTACAAAAACAAGTGTGTCTTGCCTATAGTCAAGCATGGTGGTGGGAGTGTCATGGTTTGGGGCTGCATGAGTGCTGGTGGATATGGGGAGCTACAGTTCATTGAGGAAACCATGAATGCCAACATGTACTGTGACATACTGAAGCAGAGCATGATCCCCTCCTTTCGGAAACTGGGCCACAGGGCAGTATTCCAACATGATAACGACCCTAAATACACCTCCAAGATGGCCACTGCCTTGCTAAAGAAACTGAGGATAAAGGTGCTGGACTGGCCAAGCATATCTTCAGACCTAAACACTGTTGAGCATCTATGAGACATCCTCAAACGAAAGGTGGAGGAGTGCAAGGTCTCTAACATCCACCAGCTCCGTGATTTCATCATGGAGGAGTGGAAGAGGATTCCAGTGGCCACCTGTGAAGATCTAGTGAACTTCATGCCCAAGAGAGTTAAGGCAGTGCTGGAAAATAATGGTGGCCACACAAAATATTGACACTTTGGGCACATGATTTCCTGTTACATTTGCTGTGATGTGTCCAATGCCACAGTATTGGTTAATATGTAGATAAATGCTGCTGTATTTAGCATTTCTGGTAACATAAAACTTTACATAACATTTTATCTGTTTTTGTCCTGGAGCAATTGTACAGCTCTGTTTATGTTGTGGACTGAAATTTTTGAACTCCTCAGAAGAAATAGCTGTTCCATTTTTTATAACAATAACATGAAATATTTCACGTGATGCAAAAGGATGAAATGGTCACAGTAGTAGTAGTATGACATGAGACTATATTATCTCTACTTATTGGGTATATCTCAACCACCAAGACAACACTGAACCATGACTTCTTGGAAAACTCACAGTAATACTAGCACTGACAGGGGTTATGACGAGAAGTTTGATGGGTCTAACAAAAGAAAAAAGATCCCCACTATGTTAGCATTCTGGGGCAGTAGACATACTGTTAAATGTGTGTGTGGCAGGCAGTAAGCCATGGCACAGGAAGAATAAAGAAACCAGTCGTTGTAAATTCTGAACTCAACTTTATCTCACTCAGAAGTAAACAGGCTTATGATCAAACAGTTCATGATCACTGATCAGGTACCTATATGATTGAAATGCGTAAGTGTTGGATAGATGCAATTATAGATTATGTTTTTTAATAAATCTTAATAATTTGTATTGAATATTTTAACATAACATAGTTGTACAGCCCAATGCTCATTTGACTCAAAGAACAAGAGAGAGTGTAAGCTCCTGGAGGAAAACAAGTGAGAATAAAAAAAAATATTAACAATTAACTGCTACTCATTCAATAATATTGAGTAAGATCACACTGAATGTTAATATGAGGAAACAATTGCCTAGAATGATGTCCATCAAGAAGAGACATGGAAAGCGTTCGCCTTGGCCTAGACCCCTAAACAATTGGCTGAGCTACCCTGTTTTAATTTGGACTCCAATAAAGACATTTGTTTTACTGCAAAGTGCTAGAACCTTGTCTATCAGTAATCTGTCACCCTGCAGGCCTGCTATCAGTTCTTAGAACTTCTCAATTTGGTCAATACAAAACATAACTTTTCACTTGATAAACTGGAAACTGCTTTCAGCTTCAACCGCAAATGCACATCTATAGGCAATGCCAACAGTTCAGTCATATGAGCACTTTCAGTTTTACTGATGCTCCAAGTCTTCAACAGAAAAAATAAGGGGTTAAGTTTACTAAAACTTTTATCTATTGAATGCATATCGTTTTACATGTACATGATGTATTATGTGCTAGCCTCTATCACAGTAAGGTGGTGCTGCCATTGAAAATCAATGTGCATTAAAAGTCTAGTAGCCCTCACTGAACCTCACATGGCTTAATTATAGACAGACTCCAAAAGCATTGATTGACAATTGGTAATCACATACCCTTTTCTGCTGGTGGCCTAGGTTGATTACCGACAAGTAATGTTCACTAATTTGTAAATTGATGTTATATTTTTACTATGCAGTAGAATATTGAAGAAGCGTAATTCAATGTGAAACGGCCTTTTCTAAGTGGACTGACATTCCAGACGATTTTACATGCTTTATATACAATAAAGGACATTTTTGGGTTCTTGCTAATCTGAAATGTCAAATTGGCTTTATAAAATTAACTACATAACATTAGTCATATTTTCTGTTGCATGAATTTTAAAATTAAAATGTTATGTTATATTTTTTTTATATATATTATTGAATCAGAACTAGACAAACATTGACAGATACCAGGACCCACAGGATTTTGGGTAGTCCATTGGCATCAAGATTAACATGATCAATACTAGTCAAACCAAACAGGGGTACTGGTTCCAGGCCTACATACACCAGCTCTGCCTACAAATCAAAGGGTGTATTTTGTGTTAGGATGAATATGCTAAACATATCTATTCTGCACAATTCACCCACTAACAGTCTTTTTGGGATATTTTTGACTGGTATGCATTAGCACACTATTTATATTTTTTTATTTACATTTTTATTTAACCCTAGTGGGGCTCAAAATATAAATTCCCCATCAGTATGTCTTTGGAGTCTGGGAGAAAACCAGAGTACCCAGAGTACCCAAATAAACATGGGGAGAACATACAAACTCTATGCAAATGTTAGCACTTTTTTTTTGCCGTATGGAATAGCATAGTTGAGTGTATTAAATACAGAGGTATGTATTAAAACAAAAACACAGTACTGAGAGATACAGTACTGTGCAATAGTTTTAGACAGGTGTGGAAAAATTCTGCAACATTTTTGTCTATTAACAAAATGCTTTACTTAACAAAAGTAAATGAACAAGGGAGAAATCTAAATCCAATCAAAATTTGTTGTGACCACCCTTTGCCTTCAAAACAGCATGAATTCTTCTATGTAAACTTGCATACAGTTTTTAAAGGAACTTGTCAGGGAGGTTGTTAATCTTGGAGAACTAACCACAGATCGGTGGATGTAGGTTTGCTCAAATCCTTTTGTCTCATCATGTAATCCAAGAGCGAATTGATAATGTTGAGATCAGGGCTCTGTAGGGGCTTTATCATCACTTTCAGGACTGCTCTTTCTTCTTTACACTGAAGATTTTTCTAAGGGCCCTTCCCTAAGGGCCCTTCCCGTGAGCAGACAATATATCCCGGAGCGGCATAGATCGTGCGCACGGGATCGCACAGCATCATAGATTATAATGATGCTGTGCATGTCGGGCCGCCTGCGGTGCTATTGTCCCATACTCATATGATCTTATGAGAATCCCATGCCCATGATCTCTGCCCCTCCGAGACATATGGCCCGCTCATGGACCGTGTGTCTCGGAGCGCATACGGTCGAGTACAAGGGCCCTTAATGACATTAGTTATATGATAGGGGTTGTTGTTGAACAGCATATCTTGAAACATGAATCTGCTTTGAAATCTTTCCCTTTTAGAGACCTTGTGTTTCAATTCATAACTATGTTTCAACCTTCATATGAAAATGAAGATCATTTTCACTTGTTGGGGTCCTATGGACGAGGTACTGAATGGTACTTAATCGCAGTGGTATACATCTGAAACTTCTATTTTATGTAAGCATTAGGAAATACTCTTGATGTACATTTGTGCACATAGCCTTAGATGGATAGTTTTGAAAATGCATAGAATAGGAGTATCATGCTGTTTGATGGATATAGCCAACAAACTGTATATAAACTGTATGAAGGACAGTGAGAATCCAGGGTAATCACTCCCAATCTCAATTTCTTTGACCACTAATTTGAAAATGACAATGTTCACATATTTCAAAAACTTTGTTTTAAAGTAGGTCACGTAATAAAAACAGCAATTAAAAAATATCTACACAACTAATATGTAAAACTCAAAGTCAAACATCCACAAGTGACAAGTTGATAAATAAGCATGCAATGTCTTAACTAGATAAAGATTAAACCATGACATATGGCCTGCAGTGTATCCTATTAGTGTGTGCTCATACATCACTATTAAAATATGCCAATAATAATAAATGTTGCAAAAAGTAAATAAATAAATAAGAAATAATTATTTTTGGAACATAATAAATGTGAGGCGCATGTCATTAATTATTATGTGTCAGAGCATACATCAGTTGTCCATTGCAAATACTGGCAATTGTAAATGTTGTCTTCATTGCAATTTGCAACTGAATTTCAATGAAACAACCAGGAGCACAAACTTTCATGTATTTTAATTGAATGTCAAATGTCCAATTTCTGTTCAACTTTGATCTTATCAAGTATGGAAATGTTTTATAGTTTTGATAGTTTGAGGTTTTTGTTTGCAAATTTATTAAAAAGGCGAAAAACTAAATTTTTGCATGAGCATATGATTCAGGCCCTTTCCTGTGACACTTGAAATTTAGCTCTTGGGTCATCCCATTTCTCTTTATCATTTTTAAGGCTTTTCTACATAATCTACTTGATTAGAGTCCACCTGTGGTAAATTCAGTTGATTGGACATGCTTTGGAAAGACACCCCCTGTCTATATAAGGTCTCAGAGCTGACACTGTATATCAGTGCATAAAACAAGCCATGAGAAGGACAAAATTGGCTGTAGAGCTCAGAGACAAAAAAAATCAGCTGCACTGAAAGTTCCCAAGTTCACAGTGGCCTCCATAATTCTTAAATAGAAGTCGTTTGGAACAACCAGGAAAGACTGACTGTCTGCCCCACCAAAATAAGTAATCATGTAGAAGGGGCTTGGTAAGAGAGGTAACCAAAATGTTACATTTAATACCGTTAATCTAGTCCGCAGTTCCTCATTTGCGGCTGCTCTATAATGTTTGCACATTCAGAATATTGGACATTCGTTTAAATTTTTCTGATCATACAGTTGATAAAAATCTGCACTACCGTAGTTGTAACCAAGTTGCATATATACTAAACAATATGCGCAAGGCGAGCAGAAAGAGACGGGGAAGTGGGTGTGCTGCTGATGGTAAACGCAGAGGCGAAGGCTCAGGGCGCGGTGAAACTGTGCTTGCTGGCAGAGCCCAAGAGACAAAGTCATCCACAATTCCTAGCTTCATGTCACAGTTTGCAGGGTGGCGCAAGACACAACTCTTTTCACCACACCAGTGCGAGCAGGTAGTGGGTTGGATTTCAGCTGATAATACTTCCAGTCGGTTAAGCACCACCCTCTCTTCCACAGAGTCCAGTCTCAGTAGCCAAGAGTCTGGGCAACCGCATCCTCACCCTGATCCTCCTTCCTCCCACCATGCACAGTCTGAACAAAGAAATAATCCCACATTCAGATATTCCGAGGAGCTTTTTTCATCACCGTTCCTTGGCTTGGGCCTCTTGCCAAGGCCGCTTGAAGTGGGACATGAGGAGATATTGTGCCCTGATTCCCAACCTATTGAGCAAATACAGTCTGAAGAAGATGACGGTGGAGACCGGCAACTAGCGTCTCACGAGGAGCATGATGATGATGATGAGACACAGTTGCCAATAAGTCAAGGGCAATTAGTGTCTCAAGAGGTTGTGGATGAGGATGAGATGCAGTTAAGTCAGGTTCTTGTTCCATGTCAGGAGGAGAACCAGAGTGAGGATGTGGAAGAGGAGGTGGTGGAGGATGAAATAGCTGACCCAACCTGGAAAGGTGGCAAGCCGAGCGAGGACAACAGTACAGAGGCGGAGGGATCCGCAGCAGCGCAACAGGCTAGAAGAGGCAGTGGAGTGGCAAAAGGGAGAAGGCAGGCCAGACCAACCAGGCCCACAACTGTGCCCTGGAGCAGCCCCTTATGGCAAGCTCCCTTGCCAAGGGTTAGGTGTTCCGCAGACTGGCGGTTTTTTGAGGAAAGTGCTGACGATAAACGTATTGTAATTTGTAACCTGTGCCTTACCAAGATGAGCAGGGACGTAAACACCAGCAACCTGACCACACCAGCATGATCCACCACATGGCAGCAAAACGTTGAGGTTGGGTGAGCGTTGTGGAGGCTGGGAGCGAGTCGTACCCTGGGATGGCACAGGTGCTACCCATGCCGAGGATTGTGGGCCCTACTTCCATCCGGATTTCTGATGACACCTACAGTAGCAGCTGCAATCCCTCCTTCTCTTCCTCCACCTCCTCCTCCACTTCTTTCCATGCAGAATTGCCATTTGCAGCACCACTCCGACTTCTGTCAGTAGCTGGAAGCAGTGTAGCACAGCAGTCGGTAAGCGGCAACAGGCCGCATTGAAGCTTATTTGCCTGGGTGACAAACAGCTCACCGCCGCAGAGCTATGGCATGGCATAAGGGAACAGGATGAGCTGTGGCTCTCGCCAGTCAACCTACAGCCAAGCATGGTTTTATCCAATAACGGCCTCAACTTGGTAGCAGCTTTGGAGCTGGCCAACCTCCCTCCCACACATGCCATGCCTGGCCCATGTATTCAACTTCGTGGTTCAGCGGTTTCTGAAAACCTACTCCAATTTGCCTCAGCTACTGGTGAAGGAGCTAAGCGGCATGTCAAAAATAATTTTTAACACGCTCAGCTGTGCTACATGTCACTTATAATGTTTCAGACGTTCAGCTAAGCGGCATGCCAAAAATGTTTTTTAACACGCTCAGCTCTGCTACATGTCACTTATAAGTGGCATGTCACCCTTAAATTTTTTTTACGGTCAGCTCGGCAGCAGTGTGTCAACCTTAAATTTGGGACAGTTTGATGAGCAGCAACATGTCAACCTTAAATTTGGAACAGTTTGATGAGCAGCAGCATGTCACCCATAAATTTTTTGGACGTTCTGCATGGCAGCAGCGTGTCAACCTTAAATTTGGGACAGTTTGATGGACAGCAGCATGTCAACCTTAAATTTGGGACAGTTTGACAGGCAGCAGCGTGTCAACCTTAAATTTGGGACAGTTTGATGAGCAGCAGCGTGTCTCCCGTAAATTTTTGGGACGTTCTGCTCGGCAGCAGCGTGTCAACCTTAAATTTGGGGCATTATGATGGGTAGCAGCGTGTCAACCTTAAATTTGGGACAGTTTGATGAGCAGCAGCATGTCACCCTTAAATTTGGGACAGTTTGATGAGCAGCAGCGTGTCACCTGTAAATTTTTTTGACGTTCTGCTCGGCAGCAGCGTGTCAACCTTAAATTTGGGACAGTTTGATGGGCAGCAGCATGTCACCCTTAAATTTGGGACAGTTTGATGGGCAGCAGTGTGTCACCCTTAAATTTTTTTTACGTTCTGCTCGGCAGCAGCGTGTCACACGTACATTTTTTTGACAGTCAACTTAGCAGTGGCATGTGACCTATAATTTTTTAGACAGCTCATCAGCTGCACGTCACCAATATTGTTTTTGCGTTTCAGCAGCAGGCCATCAATCATCATTTTCAAGGGTGTGTCTGATGCACTCCTTTATGTGTAATAAAGGGGGTATTGGAGTGCCTGTTCCTTGTAATTTTTGGCAGCCCTTTCCCTTAGTGCATAGGCTTTATGAGTGTCAGAGTCCCACAATTATACCACAATGTGAATGAGGCCCTCCTTTATATGAGATACTGGTTGTATGGGAGTGCCTCATCTGTGTAATTTTTGGCAGCACTGCGCTTAACGTAAGTAATCTATGTTTCCCAACATCTTGGGTTTTGGGGGGGTATTTTTGTCATTCTGTAAAAGTGGCGTTAATAGCAGCGACTTCAGTGTCCAAGATGCATCCAAACATCCTCCCCATGCTGTTCCCTAACCATTTCTGTGGTGTTTCCACCATTTTCTGACGTTTCCCTATGGACTAGACACCCTCCCCTCATCCGAGCAGGGGGTGCCTGGTCTTCTCCCATGGACTTCCATTATACTCGGGTGCTTGGCCGAGCACTTGAGTACCACCTAGTGTTCGGCCAGAGCACCCGAGCACCCGAACATCGGGGTGCTCGATCATCACTAGTTATATCCTGTGGAATAGCCGTTTAAATCACATTTTTTTATTTATCGCAGTGTTTTATCAGTGCCACTATTATATCTCCCGAGACACATTTTTTTATACAAATATACAAATATATATATATTTCTTTTATATCTACAGCACAAACATTGGAAAATGCCTTATCCCCCTGTTTATACATTAAGATTTCCTACAGGATTAAATAGAAGAAACACAACAGGTGTCAAAATCTGCTGGAGCGATTTAGTTCTGGAATATTAAAATACCATATGTCAATTTCAGTACTGAACATGTTTAACAATCTAGGCCAATAATATGCCATTGGAGTTAAACATTACATTTTGTCAGATATTCAATTATTATATATTAGAAAATCTATTTTGAGGAAATATGAGAAACCCAGTTTTGCTTGCTAAGTAATATGTAGTAAACGGGGCTGACTCACAATTTTACCATGTCAGCATTTAGCTTCTCTTTATTTGCTGATCCCTTTCCCCTTGACAATGACAAATTTAATGAATATTTGACTTTCATAAAGGACTTCTTTTGCATTTTTTATTAGTTCCTTTGTGTGTTTTTGTATCACCATGGTTCATTCATGTGAAATATTTCCCATAAGTGCTGTACGGCAAGGCCTTTAATTTTTTTCTTTTATTTTTAATTTAAGGTATTTGTCATGCTTACAGCTTTTACAAAAGGAAATCCTTATTTTAGGATTGGAGACATGCCTTGCTGTCCCTAGTGGTTAACTGTCTATCCAGGATCGCTGCTGTATAGCATGGATACGGCCTAATAAATGCAGACCCATTTATACAACCAGTTGTTTCAGGCTTATTAACCTTCATCAGTCAAGATATGGAAACCATGGCTCTATGGAGGTATGACTTGGGGGACATTAAAGGGGCTTTCTGGGAGTCCTCAGGATAGGTCATCAACATCTGATTGGTGGGGAGTCTGACTCAAGGCACCTCTTAGATCAGCTGTTTGAAGAGGAGTGCTGCGGCCTCCTCACAACATACAATGCACAGCACAGTACATTGTATATTGGCTGTGCTTGGTATTGAAGCTCAGGTTCATTCACTTGAAAGGGAATGAGTTGCACCTAAGTCATGTGACCAATAAACATGACGTCACTGGCCTAAGAAGAGGCTACGGTGCTCACCAGACAGCTTCTTCAAATAGATATTCGGTGAGGGTTCCTTGAGGCAGACCCCCCATAAATCAGATATTGAGGACTTATCCTGAGGACTCCCAGAAAGCTCCTTTAATGTCCCCCAAGTCCTACCTCCATAGAGCCATGGTTTCCATATCTTCACTGATAAAGGTTAATAAGCCTGAAACAACTGGATGCAGAGTTGGGCCCTCATCAGTTAGATATTAAAGAGCTATCCTGAGGATAGGCCATCAGTGTTAAACTCTGGGGAAAAAAACTATTAATCCAACTTATTTACCAAGGTCAGAGTTTGAAAGGCTCTGTGGGAGAATTATGAAAACTGGTGTAAAGGAAAACTGGCTTTGTTCCCCATAGCAACCAATCAGCTTTTGCCTTTCAATTTTCAAAGGAGCTGTGAAAAATGAAAGGTGGAATCTGATTGGTTGCTATGGGCAACTAAGTTAGTTTTTCCAGTCTGTTTTTTATCAGTGGCTTACTTGGGCTATTGGCAATTGCTGTGTACATTATATATAAAGAGGTTTAAACTTGGTTATACGCAGACTGATTGAATGGCGGCTGCTGGTAAGAAACTCTAGGCCCCCTCATGAAAGCCATTAGATGGGGTGACCCTTGTGGGAATGTAAGATTTGAGGTTTGAAGGTGAGAAGCCTGACAGTAAGGGTGCGGCCAAACGGTCAGGTTTGTGCATGCAGTTTTAGAAACCAAAGTCAGGAGTGGATCATAAAAAGAGAGTAATTATACAGGACAGATACAACGTTTCTTCATTTTTTGAATTAATTCCTGGTTTTGGCTTTCAAAAACTGCATGCAGAAACCTGACCATGTGGCCGTACCAGAAGCAGAAGAATAGCGCAGCAAAAAAAATGGCAGGCAACACAGAAGTAAAATGCAGAAACATATTTTAGGCTACTTTCACGCTAGTGTTTCTATTTTCCAGTATTGAGATCCGTCATAGGGTCTCAATACCGGAAAAAAACGCTTCCGTTTTGTCCCCATTCATTGTCAATGGGGACAAAATGTAACTGAACAGAACGGAGTGCTCCAAAATGCATTCCATTCTGTTCTCATACTTTAGCAAACTTCAGCATTCTGCAGTTTTCTTTCCATCCTGAGATGCGGAGCAAGATAGATCCGTCATGATCCACAATGCAAGTTAATGGGGCGGATCCATTTAACTCTGACACTATCTGACACACATGAGAACGGATCCGTCCCCCATTGACTTACAATGGAGTTCATGACGGATCCGTCCTTGCTATGTTAAAGATAATACAACCGGATCCGCTCATAATAGATGCAGATGCTTGTATTATCAGTAACTGAAGCGTTTTTGCTGAGCCCTGCTAGATCCTGCTAGTGTTATAGTAGCCTTACACTCACAAAGAGGCTCAGATGCTTGAGGGTTACTATAGAGGAACAGTTCTTTATATATATTTACACATTCTATAAAATGTGTACATGACATAAAACTGAACATGCTAGTAAAATGCTAGTAATACCATGATAAAACGTAACTAACACATTTACTTGGGTAAACCTGGGATCTATGGGACTATACAGCGAAAGTTCACACTTCAGGCTGTTGAGGTCAGCAAATAATATTGCTTTCTGGGGTTCAATCAGTCACTCCAAATCAAACAGGCATGAGTGTACACTTATATAAGAAAGGACACTGACACAGTAGGTTTAGTTCAGCATCAGTTCTATATCATGCCTCGTGGCTTGTCTCTATAGCTCTGATGGTCCTCTTTTTATTATAATGATATATATCTTCACAGACAAAGGAGAAGGGGCGTAAGCATGCAAATAACTGACAATGTATATCTCTTCTTGTACTCCTACGTGGTCTTGATTGGGCAAGGAACCTCATGCCATCCTGCATCACTGCCTTGAGAAGAGATAAGGCCCTCGTGTAGATAAGAGTACAGGCGCCATCTTAGACTTGTTGCATCAGCTAAATATGAATACATTTTATGCAAGCTTTATAAAGACTACAGAGTATAAAAGTATAAAAGGTATAAAAGTATATAAAGGCGCACACTTGTTCTTAGCTCATCACATTATCCAGGATATTGAATTCACATCATGCTGGAGACGTGGGAAACTCAGGATTTGTAATAGAATACATTACATTAAGTCCACATATACCTCGACAAGTTATTTGATCAGTTATTTCCATCAGTTATTGTGCGCCAAAACCAGGTGCGGGTCAAAAACACTGAACATGTGCAGATCTTTTCATTATACCTTATCTCTGTGTAGCCTCCACTCCTGGTTTTGGCTCACAATAACTGATGGAAATAACTGATCAAATAACTGACATGTGAACAAGCCCTAACCGATATGACGCCACTTACCGTTAAAAATAAACCACCACAACTGACACATAAAAGTCCAATATCTCTGTAGGTAAAATAGAGATAAATACTAACCTTTCATTTACTAATGAAAAGTCCATTTTCAATTTTGGGTAAAAATCCTCTTTCATGTTGATGTTCCTGCCAATCTTCAAATGTACAGAGATTTCAACATGTTATTACTAGAGTACATTGGGACTGCTCAATCCCATTCACTTACGTAAATAAAGCAGCGCTCCAGTGCCGGGCACAGTTGCCCAAATAGATGATAGATCCACTATTCTTGTGTAAACAATGAAGTGGCAGTGTCTCTTTCATTTTGCTGATTGGCAATAAGCCTGGTAGTCAAACCCCCGCCAAACATTAATGGCCCACTTTAAGGATAGGTCATCAGTGTTTGATTCCTTCAGAACCCCTTGAATAGTCTTGAAAATCTCATAATCTAGGTTAATGCTTGCCTCGAGCATACTGGATTATTGAAAACTGACTGTATTTAACAACACAACGTTCTACATTTTTCTTATCTTTGCTCCTACTGTGAACGTAATCAGTATATTTGTTATGATTAAAGGAGGAGCAGGGTTTTGGCAGACAGGATGTATGAGTTAGCAAAAGTCAAATCATCACTTAACTCTGTTCTTTCCTATTTGTAAAGTCATTTATAAAGATATAGAGGAATTCTGGGGCGTCAGTTATATTTACATACACTCATGCTGATTAACTACATATCTCTAAGATGAGAGAAGATAATTGTTGTTGCTGTGAATTAAAGTAAGTACCGTAGATTGTATATGGAGAAGTAACCGAACAAGGTCATAATAAAAATGCTATAAATCACAGAATGGAATAAAATCCTTTAGAATAATAATAAAAAAAAAATAATAATAATACAACATATTGTACACATTTCAAGGAAAATGCCTCCACATAGAAGTAATCTAATGGAGAATGCCATTGGATATATGAAGTATAGGGAGAAATAGTATAGCCCCATGCACATCTACAGGAGCTGTAAGACGGCCGTGCCAATGTGGTGTTCTCTTATCTTTTGGCATCTAGTATGAAGAATCTACCTTTATATCACTAGGTGCACTACACATGCCCGAAAAGCATGAAAATAAATCACATGTGCATAAAGAGACTGACACATTTAGATTGTAATTAGTATACATACATTATGTATAGTGTACTGATCCTGAGTTATAGCCAGTATGATGCTCCAGAGCTGCATTCACAATTCTGCAGAAGTCATACCTGAAATAGAATAGACTTTCTTTGTCTACAAAGAGCTTGATTTGAGGTCTGCAGTCTTTACACTCCGCACTGTACAGGAATCTGATTAGGAGAGACTATTGTAATGTACCTCACTGCACTATAGAAGCTCAGCCACTCATCTTTCTAACAAAAACATTGTTGACTGTTTCCAATAATAATCAGCAGGATTGTGAACATAGCTCCCATATACTAATATACAGCTTATAACTGAAGACCAGTACAAGATCAGTAATAAAAGAAAGTGTACTGCATTTACTAAACTACAGTGAATGCATAAAAATTTCAGCCCTACTTTTTGGCAAAAAAACTGGCATACATGATTTGTGCCAGAATTATGATGTGTTTTAGTTACTTTTTTGTCCTGGCTTTCCAGGAAAGGGGTGTGATTCAGCATAAAAAGTGAGTGGCTTAAGCTGCACCAATGTGCACCAAAAATGTGGGGCACCTCAGGGGCGTGGAACGGGGTCAAGGGCACCCATGGGGGTCAGAAAGAACGAAGGAATCAGGCAAAGCCATAGTCAGGGACAGGTCAAGGGCAGGGCAAGCACAGTTAGTACAATCTATTAAACTGTCCGAGGTCAGAACAAGCAGCTCAAAGTCATTATGGAAATCAGGCCAAGGTCAGGTCAGGCAGTAAAGGGTTAAATCCAGAAGTCAGATAGAAGTCAGTACATGGAGCAGGCAAACAAACTATTTTACAGCTTTGCAAGAAACTAGCAAACTAGAACCTATTGCTCAGGTACCTTTCCATAGTGGAAGGTTTCTTAAGTACACTTAGGTGGCTACCCATTGGCTAGGGAAAATTAAGATGGGTGCACGCTGGCCCTGTAAGAGCTGAGGGGAGCGAGCATATTCGCCTTATGGACACTCCAAGGGCAGACATCAGCCTGCGTGAAGGAGACTAACGCAGCCAGCGCTACTCCAATGAAGAGGCCTGCCTGCTGCTGAGACACAGGAGTGAGAGGGTAGAAGAGCTGGGCCCACCAGGAGGAGTAGAGTGGTGGTGGGCATGTATTTGAGAAAATTAGACAATTGATACCGTATCACTAGATCTAGAATTCCTTTCACTTCTGTTAGCATTTTTTATTTTTGAGACACCAAAAGTCTTCATGATTTTAAGAATTGTTGTCTGTATTTCATCAATAAATTGTCCCAGTGTCCTCATTTCTCAACCAAAGCCTTATAGCTGAACAATTGAGGGTTATACCGTAATTTCTCAATTTTTTGTTCTGCTATAGTAGGCCTGACAGTGCTTATAGAACTTCTTAGATCTGCCTCAATTGTACAATATGTCATGCTCACAAGAGTCAGAAACTGCTGAAATGAAGAATATTGTTTATGCCAAGGAGTCAGGGGAAACGAGCATTCCTGAAAATCTTTGATAACACAAGGGTAATTTGGATGATAGTCATGCATTACCAGCCGTGTATTTAGTTTTAATAAAAATGACTTTTTGGTGCTGTATTGCCTGGTTTCTTTCCTGAATTAAATTTCCTTCCTATTCCCCCCATATGAATACTTAGCTAAATTAACTTGTGCTTTGTGATGTGGGGAAGGTTGATGTGCATCTTGATAAATGTCTCATCTTCAGTTTTACCTGCCTGTTTCATATTTTATGAGACCTTTCCGACTACTGCATCAGAGTCAGAGATCTAACTTGAAGCTCTACACCTCCCATGCAAAATGTGTAACAGGGGCCCCACCTACCCTGTGCTGGAGTTTTCTTATGCGACAGGAGGTCCTTTGCCTCCCCCCCCCCCCCCGCCACTGGACCAGAGTAGGATTTCTATTTTTATTTTATTTACTTATGTAGCACTACTATATTCTTATTAGACATTAGAGACATTAGCATTCAACTGTCTCCAGTGGGGCTCACAATCTAAGTTCCCTATCAGTATGTCTTTGGAGTATGGAAGGAAACCCACACAAACATGGGGAAAACATACAAACTCCATGCAGATGTTTTCCGTGGTCGGATTTGAACCCAGGACCCCGTGAGCCACCGAGCTGCCCACTCTACCTCAGCACCCTTCATAGTTACACTCCTGTACTGCATTATAACTGAGGCTATTACAAATACTGAGGTTGAAAACATTCAAAAAGTCAGTAAACTATATGAAATATTCTTCTTGTACTTGTTTATTACTTGACATAAAATAACCCGTAGTGCTCTGGATAAATTTCTTTTTTTTTTTTTCATTTTGAACAAGTAAAAAAACTGCTTTTACTCCTACACATACAAGCAGAATCTGACAACAGATGTGCAGGTTGACCAGTGGATATCCAGACTGCGCAAAAAAAAAAAATATTCCTAATTAAGATAAATAAACATTAAAAACTTTTTGAAAGAAATCCTTTAAACTTTATAATTTTTTAGTTCATTAAAAAGGCTTTTATGACTTGTCAACATCTGAATAAGGATAAATAGACAGATAAATAGATAGATAGATAGATAGATAGATATGAGATAGATAGATAGATAGATAGATAGATAGATAGATAGATAGATAGATAGATAGGAGATAGATAGATATAAGATGGATAGATAGCTAGATAGATAGATAGATAGATAGATAGATAGATAGATAGATAGATAGATAGATAGATAGATAGATAATAGAGAGAAACTAAGGCTAGTTTCACACTTGTGCTAAACTGTTCCTGTAGGCTGTTCCGGTAGAGGAACAGCCTGGCGGAGTTCATCGCATTCGGCAAAGCCAGAAACTGCTAGAGCACCGTCAGGCCCCATTGACTATAATGGGACCTAGCAGGGATCCACCTTGTTTCCATCATTAGTGCTGAGATTCAACTGAACAAATACCGCTGCAAGAAGTGTTTTTTGTCCCACCGAATCCCAGTACTAATGCCAGAAACAAGCCAGATCCCCGCTGGGTCTCATTATAGTCAAAGTGCTCTGCCGGGGTAAGGTAGTATTCAGCTATGCCAGATAAGATGAACTCTGGCAGACTGTTCTTGTAGCGCTAGTGTGAAACTAGACTAATATTGATTCATTCAGAATTCTCTGCTGAATCCACCTTGATAGATCAAGATTTACTGTCAGCTCGCTGATGTGTCAGATTACAGCTGCCCATAGAGCAGGAAGGCAGAGTGAACTGCAGTGACAGAGACACAGGCTGCAGCAGTTCATTGGAAGTGTTATATGTTGTCCAAGTGCTTTATACACACCAATACTTTTCAGTACCTCTATATAATCTCCTATATCATACTTTTGAGTGATTCTGAGTGAGTGAACATTTCCTAGCAAAATCTCTTTTTTAATTTTTGGTTACTCAATGGGGAGACATCAAAGCAACTAGCCTCCATCAAGTAGCTCAGGAAGAAGTGAGAAATAATGCTAAACTCTACAGTTTACAAAGCACATAAGGGGTAATTTACGAACATATGTATCTGGCGCAGATTCTGTCACACGCCATGTTGTGACAGAATCTGCGACTACTCCCTCACTCACACGAGGTGAAAAAGGGGCATGGCATGGGTGGGGAAGGGTCCAGGCTGGGAGGTTCGTCTCATTCATCATTTTCTGCACCTGGTTTAGGCGTAGAAAATGGTCTAAATGTAAGGAAGCTGTCTTACATTTAGAATCGGTGATCGATATGTTGAAGTTATGTAGAGGCCGACACCTCTACATAACTTTGGTGATCCACCGCCTGTGCAGGGCTTTATTAAGACCTGCCTCTAAAACGCTGGTCTTAATAAATGAGCCCCATAATGTCCTGAAATAGTGCCCATACACACATGATAGCTAATTCTGTAATGTTATCTGAAAGCACAAGAATGCTTAAAGGGGTTCTCTTTGAATTAAGAAAATAAAATTACTAAAAATAATCAAAAATTACTTTATTATAAACATATTCCCAAATACCTTTCATTAGTTATAATAGCTCGTTCTGTCTAGGGAGCAATCATTAGGAGAAAATTAAATGGCCGCCATTGTATTAGTACAGGAGGACAAGTTACTTCACAGCACTGAGGTAAAGAGTTGCCTCATCCTCCTCTCTGCTCTGTTTATCAGGGATTATAATCCCAAATACAGATGATAAGACCTTCAGCTAAATCTCTGTAGGAATGGAGTTCACGAAGAGGCATGAAGTACAGAGAAGAGGTGGGGATGTGACTGCACTTGTATGCAGTCTCCATTACCACAGCCCCACATTACCACAGTCTGTTCTGTCCGTCCTCTCTGTCCTTCATGTCTTCTCATGACCTCCATTCCCACAGAGATTCAGCTGAAGATCTTATCATCAGTATGGGGGATTATAATCGCTGACAAGTAGAGCAGAGAGGAGGATGAGGCAGCTCTTTACCTCAGTGTTCTGAAGTAACTTGTCCTTTGTGTGATTAGGACAGATTCTATATGTACTAATAGGATGGCGGCCATTTTATTTCTCCTAATGATTGCTTTCCAGACAAAATGAGCTGTTATAACTAATGAAAGGTATTTGGGAATATGAATATTAAAACTACCATCTCAGCCATTGATGGCATACTGCCAGGATACGCCATCAAAGACAGGTGCAGGTCCCACCTCAGAGACCGATTCAAATTTCCAGAATGGGGCTTCTGAAGTGAAGTAGAGCACACTGCACATGTACAGAAGTTCTGAAAATAGACAAGCGAGCGCAGTGAACTGGAGAGCGAACTGCACATGTACGGCTACCTCTCCATTCACCACTATGGGACGGACAGAAAGAGCCAAGGCTATCAGATGGTCTCAGATGGGAAATACCCCTTTAAGTCTTATGTGCCTGTGATCAGAGCCTAGGTGCAACTGCTACCTGAGCATGCCGTTTGCATTTTCCTATGCATTACTAACTTATGATTTAAACTATTTTATAATGTCCATGGCCATAATTAAAAGTATGAGGAAACATGTTTTTGCATGTCATTAACCCATTAAAGGCCGCAGAGCTTTGCTTACATTTTGTATTTCCTGATATCCACTCTTTTATACTGCATTTCAGCTTGGCTTTAATAAAGCGCGGTTACATCTGCTTCGACTATGTGAATGATTTGTTCCATTTGCTTTTATGCGAAGCCTTGAAATCATTGCGTCTGAGCTGGAGACGGGTTTTTATGGTGCCATACATGGTTTAATAGAACTTTGGAAGAAGTTTTCTCTTGAGCCTCGTTTAAATAATCCAAATTCTGACGTTACCTTTCGATGTCTCGTACGAGACAAGACACTTTCTGTGAGTGATGTGCGAATTTTCTATTCCAACATTTTGTCCTTTGAAAATGGCGATAAATGTCCGAGATGTATTTCAATCCTTAATCCGCCTGCCTGTGTGGCGATAATTTCCGTGGCCTTGTGAGTCATTTCCAACTTTCAATACGTGGGCAGTGACCCTCAGGGAAAAAGCATTAGTAGAAGATGAATAGACAATCAAATACGCTCAGGCTTTTCATATCAACCGCTTTAAAAAATGTGGCACATTACGAACCAGGGGCACTTTCCACACCGGCTCTTACATTTACAGAAATGGTTTGATTTATTTGACACTTGGAAATCTCTGAAGGTTATCAAGTCACAGCTATCCAGCCCCAAACGGTAAATTCTAAGGTTGTAATCAAATTGTTTACAACTGTTTTCATCGCCCGCATTTGTCATAGTTAAGTTGAGGAGGTTAGGACGCATGCATAGAGCTTTGGATTGTTTCCTCCCTGCATATATTAAAGAGGACCCTTCACTGCCCTGTAAAACGGCACTGAACTCATTAAAATATAAAACATAAAAAAACAACATTTCGACAGTTGGGAAAATGCTAGAAACGAGAACTGTGAACACAAAGGAAAACATTGTCTCCGTTCTCAAAGCTAAATGCCCTTCTTCTCTAATGTGAGACTTGTGGCTGAATATTCTTTTCATTTGCATTCCAATGGCCTTGTTATGCATTTGGAAATAACAGCAGGAAATATAACTTAGTAAAAAAATAACAGCAAATATCATGTCTGGATGGGATTTCAACAGAGACCTGCGGTGTCCTAAAGTACAAAGCATCTCTCATATGCTGAGGGAAGAAATTTTCCCCCGGTAGGCAAAGGCGTAGCTTGAAGTTGATGTCCACCTTGACACAACGCAAGGTCAAATATGATGTGATTTTTTAACTTTATAATACACTAACAGAAGGATCCGGCTTCACCCGGGTATATTTTATCTATTTAATTTAATGTTTGTGTGTGTTGTTAAAAGATATCAAGAGTGACCTCTACAGTACCCCACCTCCTTAACAGTGACCTCCACAGCCCCCCACCCCTTAACACTAACCCCCACAGTACCCCATCTCCTTAAAATGGGACCTCCACGGCAGCCCCTTAACTTTTACCTTCACAGCAGCCTGCCCCTTTAACAGTGAGTTAACACAGTTGAGTTCCACAGCACCTCACCCCCTTGACAGTGACCTCCACAGGGGCCCGCCCCCTTAACAGTGACCTCTACAGCACCCACCCCTTAACACTGACCATAGGTTACAGTCCCCTTAACTGACCTCCACCATTCCTGGCCCCCTTGACAGATACTTCCACAGTGACTGCCCCTTTAACAGTGACTGTCACAGTACCCTGCTCCCTTAACAGTGACCTCACAGTACCCCGCTGCCCCTTTAATAGTGGCCTCCACAGTCCCCTCCTCCCTTAACAGTGACCTCCCCAGTGCCCACCCCTTTAACTGTGACCTCCACAACAGCCTGCCCCCTTAACAGTAACATCCACAGTGCCCTCCCCTTTAACTGTGACCTCCACAGCAGCCTGCCCCTAGGGAGGCCAAAGGTCTAGTTTTAGGCACAGTCCGGCTTTCAGACTTCCTGCCCTCCGTCCGGCGCAGGACCTGGACAGACACAGGGATGTCCTTTTGAACAGCTCACTCTCAGACAGCGGCACTGTGCAGTCTGAGCATGAACTGCAGGGAGAAAGTCAAAGGAGAGTAAGGGTCTGTGAGCTTCTATTGGCTGATAAGGGTCATGTGACCAGGCTTCTATTGGCTAATGCATTTTTGAGAATATCTCAGGAACGGTACGTCCTAGAGAGCTGAGACCCGGTCTAAAACCTTCCCGGACACCTGATGTACCTGTGTGCCATTTCGTGATTGTAACTGCGATTGTGCGGATTCCTTTAGCGGACAAACACACATCCATACACACATACATACATTCAGCTTTATATATTACATCTGTTACACCTCATGCACAAGATCATATCTGTTTTGCAGTCCACAAACCACAAATCAGCAAAATACAGATACTGCCTGTGTGCAAGTCCCAATTTCCTTATGGAAATGGCTCTTCTTCAAAATGGTAAAGAATAGGACATGTTCAAGAAGTCACGGATGACATTTTTTGAAGACCCATAGAAATGAATGGGTCCGTGAGCATTCTGCAATAAATGCGGATTGGATGCGGACCCAGAATACGGTATAAGTGATACAGAGTTCCATAACCTTTTCATACTATTCAGTTCCTAATCCTATGCAGCTACCACTAGAGGAAGCGTACGACCATTCTGTCTACTGTGATAACATCCAGTGCAACGATTAACCCCTTCAGCTCTGCCTCTGTATATGAACGGTGGAACTGTAGGGTTTAAAAATGATGTCCACTTGTGAGTACATCAGGCATCATAGCCACCAGGTTTCTGTTGTTTTAAACAGCAGAGATCAGGGGTTAATGTCTGCAATTGGCGATAATGCCAATGGCAGACATTTAACCCCTCAGATGCCATGGTCAATTGTGAACACAGTATCTGAGGCGGCTTTCCCCAGGAGACCTGTGCTCCTGGGGCCCAAACAACTTCCCCATGCTGAGATCGGGAAAGTCCTTCATTCATGGTAATAGCTTGGGTCTCTTTAAAATCACCCAACCTATTGTAGATGTAATTTTTATTAAGGCCTGTAGGCGGCATGCCTCCACATGAACATAGCAATTCTGCATTACATTGCAATGATAATTTATTTCAGTGTAAGGCAGAAACATTCTGAAGATCACATGTTTAGGTCCTCCGGGGGGGGGCTTTAAAAAATGTTTTAAAAAATCCAAAATTATTATAAAATATAAAATATAATTATTATAAAATTATTGCACTAATAAAATGTAAATGTATTCATCCAGTAAACACCGTAAAAAAAAATCTAAATCACCATTTTATGTGGCTTAAAATAAAAGGTGATCAAGAAGTCACACAATTCCGTAGACATAAATATAAAAATTTTATGGGGGTCAGAATATAGTGATGAAAAAAGTACATTTTTCCAAAGTTTTTATTCATTTAAATATTAAAACTGATAAAAAACTATACCAATGTGCAATGGCTATAATTGTACTGATCCAGACAATGAAGCGCTTTGGTCAGTTTTATTGCATAGGGAATGTCGTAAAAACAAAATACATAAAACTAAGGCGGAATTAGGTTTTTTTTTTTTTATTCCACCTCAACAATGTATTTCAGCGCAGTCCTCAGAGCTGAAATTCAAACACATCCTTTGCTAGCTCAATCAGGGCTCATGGATTCCCCGTGGATCTAAATTATGCTGACACAAGAATCCTCTATATTACCTCTGTAATGTGGCATTTTAAATTTCTGTAGTTACCTGTGGGTCCATGGAGACTCCATTAAAGTGGTTATCTCATGATTAGGGTACATTCACACATCCGTATTTTTCTTTTCCAGATTTTCGTTCCGTTTTTTGCGGACCCGTGTTTCCGCAAAAACCTTCAGTTTTTACCAATTGTACATCCGCATCCGTTCCGTTTTTCCGCAAAAAACAGAAGGAGGAATATATGTTTGTAGGGTATTTCTTTCTATTTCTTGAAAACAGATCCGCAATTGAGGTTTACATGCGGATGACATATTGATGCATTCCGCATATCATCGGCATTTTTTGCGGACCCATTAACTACAATGAGACCACGGACCGCATAATGCTGATAAAAGTAGGACAAGCTCTGTCTTATATGCGGATCTGCATAACGGAACGGAACAACGGATGCGGACAGCACACAGAGTGCTGTCCGCATTTTTTGCGGAGCCATTGAAATGAATGGTTCCGCATTCCGTTCCGCAAATTTGTGGAAAGGATGCGGATTAAAACATACGGACGTGTGAATGAAGCCGTTCTGTTATTGACTGTTGTGATACCAATACCAAGTGGCCTCATCACAACAGCATATAGAACTTTTGATGAGTGGATTGGGCCTCTGTTGCATGCCCAGCAGTACTTTTGCCAATAAATCCATGCACGCCTTATCATTTTTAATCAAAAATATTTTTTCCCAATTATAATAGGGAATGTTTGGATTGCATTTTCTCAACTTGCAGATTGCATAAATGTGTATTCTATAGTTTTTCAACTTAAGTATTACATTCAATTATGGTATAATTGAGGTTGGACCACCATTTATCAACAGGAGAGCATGTAGCTGAATTTGCAACGCCAGTGGCGTTGTCTGAACATGCCGACAAAATTGCAGATGGTCATCAGCTCCTAAGAAGTGTTTCCTTTTCTTCTACATTTTTGGAGACTTGCAACTTTTCGGATACTTGAACAATTTGTATTCAAAGACAAAAAGTCTGCTAACAATCCCATTACTATAAGTGCTTAGAATCATTAGATTTATAAATTACTTTATTTCCTAAAACATTGAATAAAAACTTTTGCTTATCCACATTAAAGTCCATATTCACACATTCATGTATGTGATTATACATATTTCATTGCAGGTAAGTAACATTTCCCATCAATTCCTGTTATTTTTATAATGTTATTGTTTATTACGGGGTCTGCAATCAGCTAAGGTGGGAGATGTTTGACCTCCTTAAAGGGGTTCTCCAGGAATTAAGAAAATGAAAATACTTTAATATTACTTCATTATAAATATATTCCCAAATACCTTTTATTAGTTACAATGGCTCGTTTTGTCTGGAGAGCAATTATTAGGAGAAACAAAATGGCCGCTGTCCTATTAGCACACACAAAAGCCGTCCTAATTGCACAGGAGGCCAAGTTACTTCACAACACTGAGGTAAAGAGCTGCCTCATCCTCCTCTCTGCTCTACCTGTCAGGGATTATGAATACAGCTGAATCTCTGTAGGAATGGAGTCCATGATCAGATGTGGATAATAAGCAGCAGCACTTCTATGCAGTCTCCATTACCAAAGTCTGTCCTGTCCGTCCTTTCTGTACTTCATATCTTCTCACGAACTCCATTCCTACAGAGAGTCAGCTAAAGATTTTATCATCTGTATTCAGGATCAAAATCCCTGACAAGTAGAGCAGAGAGGAGGATGAAGCAGCTCTTTAGCTCAGAGTTGTGAAGTAACTTGTCCTCCTGTGTGATTAGGACAGGTTTTGTGTGTATTAATAGAACAGCGGCAAGTTTGTTTCTCCTAATGATTGCTCCCTAGACAAAATGAGCCATTATAAATAATGAAAGGTATTTGGGAATATATCTATAATAAAGTAATATTTACATATTTTCATTCTCTTAATTCCCGGAGAACCCCTTTAAGGTCACTAATGTAATACCATAAGAATAAAGTCATAAATTGAGTGGATTTTCCAACACATTTTTTTTTTTACACATAAAATGACAGATTACTAGAGGTTAGAAGGTTCTGATAATACAGCAGGTCCACAAGCAGCATGGAGTTTAGAAGCATGGAATAATACTACAGGTGGGTCTACCCTCACTTTTGACATTACCTAAGAATCTGATTTCTTATCAAACTCAATGTAATATTATAACATAGCAAAAACTCTTGACACACTGCAGCTCCTATCACAACCACTGGGTGGCCACACCAAGGCATATATAGCATAGACATCTTGTGACGGAGTATCTAAAAAATCAACATAGCTGCACATTCTGTTGTCAGTTGAAAAATGGTTGCCACAACAAAACACTTGGCAGTATCTCTATAAGTAAAGCAAGCACAATTACCAAACCTTGGTAATTGCTATTAATTCTAAACTGTTAAAGTAGGACCATTTTCATATGTTGGATGGAAATAGTTTTTAAAGTATAATTTGACGAACTATATATGAGGCGTTGCTCACATCTATAATGGAGGTGCCATTAAGCAGATCCATCAATTTATCAGATAATTTAGCAAGGCAGGCTACACTATTTTGTCCAGTAAAATGAAGGCGTAGTTTGACCATCTGTACACCTAGACTAATATTGAAACAAATTTCAATAATACAAATTACCACATACTGTATACTGATTTCAATAGTGGTCATTTATTGTAAGTGAATTGCCTACTATATAAATTCCAATCCACTTGGGACCTTAAATGGATTTTCCAATAATAAGTCTCTTTTTAATTATACCCCGCAGCTAACATTACCTATAGCTATGCTTACCTACTGCCCGCTGACTCCCACTCCTTCATCTTCTGGTCCCCAGCTTGTTATCTTGCAGCCGGGTATGGACATGCTATTTGAACCAGTTCAGCTAATGACTGGCTTTAATGGTGACGTGCTGCTTACGGACCTGTCACCGATTAATACAATCATTTGCTGCATCAGTGCACATGACCATGTCCATAGCCAGCCAGAAGAAGACAAGTTGGAGCCTGGAAAATAGACGAGGTGGAGCCAGCTCCCTGGACCAAAGGCATGGGGAGTAGGTAAGTATGGATTCTTTCAATAGGTGGTGCAGGGTACAGGGCATAAGTAAAGCGTTACTTATTACAGAATAACTCCTTTAAGTTCAGTTTAGTACTGAACATATTGTACCTGTATGTGCAATGGGTCACCCCACAGGGCTGATCGTGTCCCAGGTTTTTAGGAATTGCCAAGTGGTGATGTCACCTTATTAGTTTTGTGTGTTTCAGGGTGCTTCTACCTGTATACCATCGCTCCCCAAGGTTAGGCTCTGTAGCAATAATGGAGAGAGCGATAGTTGATGGAGTAAGAGTCCAGACTTGGTAAAAGTTCAACAGCTTTACTTGAATAAACTTGTATCCAGACAATATTTGATCTTTCTCTGTCTCCAGCAGATTTCACTGACAGGTGAACTTGGATACCTTACTTTATTTTTCTCTGCTGTGCTAGACTCTGGCTTTGGTCTGGTTACTGGACTTTATGACAGTTCTGGTGTCTTTGAGTGGGCCATGAACTGTAAGGAGTCGAGGTGCTTTACAAGCTGCTTCCCTTGAAGACTCATGCTCCATATCTGTTCCTTTTGGCCTCTAAAACTCAACTCCCTAGCTCCACTATCAACTTTAGACCGACTATAGCTTCCTGCAACCCTTCTCTTGGTAGGAAGCAGGACTAGCCCACTTCTGTCCAAAAAGGGGGAGAATGGAATGGTAAGTTCCATTCTATCTAAAGATACTCTGTCAGACACACTGCCACCTGCTGGACAACCGGGCACATTGCATGAAATACAATGCATAACAATTACAAGTTACATAGCAATATTATTAAGACACAATATCAAATGACCTGGAATTAAATACACAGATAACATTATTGATTAGCCATTAGAGACAGTAGCAGGGTCTGTTGAATGGTAGTGCCCGCTCTGGGTTACTGCACATATGCTTCATTGGATGTTCAGAAATATCCCCCCGAAACACTGCTTATAGTGGAAGAGTAGCTAAGTACATGTGGTACTAACAGAGCTTGAACAGCAGCACACAAAAGTTGTTCAGCTCTGTACAAGCAAGCCTAACAGCCTCCACATGCTTCTGTACCTCTGTACTCCGTACACACATCATTTGCATGGTGTTACACACATTTGAAGGTTTCTGTATATGATCTGTTATAGCGTAGCAGTGATTAGTTCTACCTTGTCTAGATCTTTCTGCTGCTATTAAGTGCTACTGCTGGGTTTGCAAGATGCCCCTGCTTCACTCGCAAAATTATGAGGTCATTGGCTGTCATGCAGTGTGTAAACCCAGCCTAAATCCTTAGTCAGATAACTTGCCCACTGCATGGTGATAAGGTATCATTTCCTTGTAGGTCTTTCTGTCCCCATGTTACTGTGTGTGCTTTAGAGCCTCTTCTTGAACCTGGCTTGTTTTTTACTTTCCTTCTGTTCTTTGTCTGTGTTGGTTCTTGTACTTTTCTGGTATTGACCTTGGCTTTGCTCACGATTCTGATTGCTCTCTAAGCTTTTGTTATCTTGCTGACCACCATTATAACTCCTGGCTACTTGTGTCTCGTTGTTAAGTCTGTGCTACTGTCACCAATCCAGGACTTTTCTCCTAAGGTAGCATTTAAGGTTCTGTATAATGTTTCCTATAAGCAAGAATACATTACTCTACCTTTTACATAAAATGTTTTAAACTAGTTTTTGGACTTTTTGATAGCCCTATTATAACACTGTAAAATAAAACCTATACATTTCACATTTATATACAAAAGCTTTGGATAAATACAGAATTACATATTCCCAGTACAGGACAGAATTGATTTTACAAGGTAAACCTATGTTTAGCTGTAATTCTATGTGTTTCAATCAGTTGATAAAGTAATATAATTATACTGTTTGGTGCACAGAAGCATGGAGCTTTATGACAGCAGGAGGTGGTTAATTAGATATATCAGCAGGAAATTCATCAAAAATAAGGAAGGACTTTTTTTAGCACGTACTATAAAGATTCAATAGCAATAGCTGGAGCAGAACAGTATTTGTAGGGCTGTCATAGTGGACTGTGTCATGTCGCTGTAACCTCGTATATGGCTGAATAATGTGTTCTTTTTTACTAGGTTTGTTGTATTAACTATAAGGCATTAATGTTGTTATTGTTAGTTTTCACATCACCCTATTACCAGAGATAAGGTACTGGACTCTGTTGACCTCTGTAACCATTTGGAAGTTGCTAGGTCTGGGATGCTCTACACTTTTAAAGGGGTCTCAGTGTTTTGGCTGTTCTTTAAAGCATTATTTTCTACCTCGATAGCAAAACCCACTGCCCCATGCTAGCTGATAACAGACAGAGGCAGGGGAGGGTTTGTATATGTGCTGTATACCTCTGGGAGGGGGGAGGTCAGTTAGTCCTTGGGGATTTTCAGAGCAAACTGCAGTGCTCTGCCCTCTGAATTTGCCTATGATCCTGGAAATTGGAATACCTTTAGCATTGCGAGGAAGGGCCTATCCTTAGACATCTTACACCATGCTACTTACTGTATGTTTGATCTGTTTGAACTATCTTTCAATAAATTGCTTTGCTGGGACCAACTCCTATCACTCTGTGCCTATCTTTGGTGACAATGGCTGTTTCTGATTATCTCGTCATTCATAAACAATGACCCATACTAACATAAGTAATATTAAAAAAAACAATTTTTTTCTTTTTCCAAATTTGCTATACTTATTTTTGCAATTAGGTAGAGTGAGCAAGGTGAAGAGAAGTAGAATCAACACAGTAAAAATATATATTTTTTATTCTAAAAAAAAAAAGCTAAGATTTCATTATAAAAAAGGTTAAAATTTAGTGTTGAGTGAGTCCGAATTTCAGGACAAATTTAATTCACTGTAAATCTGAATTTCCTTGTGCAAATCAATTTAACCTGAAATAGTGCAAAACAAATATCATACTTACCTACTGCCATCTTACTTGAAGGTCTTGGATGAAATCCTGTGAGTGGTGTTGTATGATGTCACCACAGCATACATGATTGCGGCATCTGAGGGGTACAATCACCACTCCATTGCACCCACTACTGACTAGGAAATGCACTTTGTGATGTAGTAATTCATCTCAAAGTGATTTTTTTTTAAAAAAATTGGCGAAGCAGCCGAATCGAATTTCCAATACTTTGTTCATCTCTAGTTAAAATAGCCGTTTTCCATTATTTCTCATTTTACTTATTTACAATCCGTTTTTTTCTTTTGACCTATTTACAATCCGTTTTTATTTGGACTTATTTACAATACATTTTTTTCTGCCGCTCATACAAAAATCACCTTTGTGGTCCTTTGACCTCAAGGTTGTAGTCATTAAATTCTTCTCTCCTCTAGACCCTACTTATGTTGACCTAAGCCCTTTCACTCTCCTAGGCCTCCAGGGACGTTGACATAGATGCTTTAAAACTATGTACATGGGCGCTGTATTAATATATCTACCTTTACCCTATTTTGATAATTATTTAGATGGTATGCAGGAATATTTATAGCTTGGAAGAAACATGAGTTACTAATCACTGTAAACTAGGGATGTTTAAAAAACTATGGTTGTTTAATTTTTTAAAGGCATTCTTAAGAAAAACTGTAAAGAAACAGAGCAGCAAATATGTTGTAGATGGGGCTCTGTTGTGTATTGAATCGAGGCAAAGCTCTATTGGAACAGGTGGTCAAAAGACTTATCACACTATTGCCAGGATTCTGGTAATATGGTCCTGGTGGTCACATGATTAATTATTCTATTACCAGGATTCCGGTAATATGTCAGGTGCTTGATGCTATGTAAGTAGACTTGTTGTCACTGATTTTCCCTGTAACAAAAAAATATATGATTCTAATATGCCACTGATGTTTTTTCTCACTTTTTGGGAAATATGTGTAAAAAAAGAGGAGGTGGAATAAAGAAAAAGTAAACATAAAAAATGAATAACAAGTGAAACATGTAAAAAATATCCCTTCCATCATCAAATTGTTCCCCAGACCAATCAACTAAAACCGCTTACGTGAAATGTCAAACTGACCATATTAGAAAGAGCAAAACATTTGACAACTTTATTAATGTTAGACTAAAAAGAATAAAATGAGTAAAAAAAGGTCATCTCTTTGCTATTTTAACATATTTTGACTCTTATAACTCTGAAAAACAATATTTCCAGAAAATATGGCAAAAAATATAAATTGGATAATTAGCCTATGTGTAGCTGTAAAAACAGCATGTACTGTGCTAAAAACTGCTACATTTTGCTTGGTCCTTATGGCCAAAAAATATAGCCTGGTTCTTATTGGGTGAAAAAGGGTGATGTCTGATAAATTACACACTAGATAGACTATCCGAAACCTTACATGGTAAAAGGTTACAGAGCCCACAAGGAAGAAATATAAATGGTGCTCCGAGGCAAATTTTATCTAGTGTATAAAAGCAAAATAAATATATTGTTTCTGACGAGTGACTTGACTACAGAATAAGTGATTTTGCAGTTTGAAAGCGTGGAAAAAAAAGGAGAAAATAGCTTGACAAATCTCATATTGATGGAAAAGAATGTTCTGTGCATGGCTCCTTGCTGATTGAAAAGCTTGAAATGTCCAACATACATAAAGAAATAACATTTATTTAACGAGTGAGTAAAACCAAGGACCTGAGTTTAGTGACCTTATGAATTTTTGCCAAAGACTAGAGGCCACCACAGGGCAGATTCATGTGAAATATCACATTTTGTATGCAGTCTTCCACAATCTATCATGGTTTTTTTTATGAGTGTGCCATGTAACTCTTGCAGGTAAAAAATAAACTCCACAGCATTATCACATTTTTACGCTACCTTCTCATAGTAGAATAACTTATAGTATAAGGTATTTATTCACTGATATTTTGACTCCTTCATTTTTCAAAAAACAAATCTCAAATAATCTGTCAAAGATTTTATTCTTTAATTTCATTAGGCTATACCAAAAATACAAAAATCAATCTCATAATTGAAGTAAAGTGCAGAGTTAAATAGACAGTATATATCTATCACAGTCAGGCAATTTTGCTAACCCCTCCTAAACAGAAGACAAAGGTTCTAAACATGATCAGCATCCTTATGATATGACGTATTTTACATTTATTTTATGCTTGTGATTTGAGAGGAAAATGTGGCCTTCAAAATGTTTTATTAAGATAGATGTACTGGGAATTATATTTTTCCAGAGAGCTGCTATTGTCTATAACATTTCCATCAGCATACACACCATCGATGAAGCCCCTGAAGGAAAAGGGTCAAGATTAGAGATGAGCAAATCTAATTGCATTCTACCCAAATTTTGTGAATCTGAATTTTTGGTGATTCAATTTGGGCAAATTTTGGAGAGAGAGATAAATACATTAAAGAGCATCTGTCAGGATTAGTAACACAATGAACATTGCATACTACCTGGGAAGGTTGATCATGCTGATTAAAATCATAATTTAGTTATGTTTGTAGCTTGCAGCATTGATATCTTGGAACACTGAAAGCTACAAACATAACTGAGGTATTGTTTTAATTAGTGATGAGTGAATCTGGTTTGTCCTGCTGTGAACGAACCCATTTAATTCATAAGCATAAGTCATATTCATTCATATCCCTATCTTTGTATGGACATTAAAATGTATTGCTTCAGATAAGGCTCTGTCAAGATGGCCGTCGGTAATGCAAGACTTCATTAGTTTCGCGCATATGCTGTTACTGTGAGTAGCAGCACATGCATAAATGTATTTCAGTACAAATGTGAACCCGAATTCATTTAGGATTGCGGAAACTTGGAAGCAGTAAAATGTCAATATTAAGGTTCGGACAAGCCCATCAGAGTACCAACAGGAGACAACCACATTAGGGGCTGTCTTTAGAAACAAACAGTTGCCATCAGGGTATATTTCTTATGTTAGACCATATTTATCATATCCTCTATGTGTGCAATGGTAACCACAAAGGTTATCCTGCAATTTAAAGTGCATGTGCACATGCTCCGTATGGATAGCAGAGGATATGTTGATGTTTCCTGTTTTCTGCACCTCATTTTTCAGCAGGACTGTGTAGAATTGGACAGAGTCAGCAGAGCCTTCTCATTACCTTAAAACACGTCGGGGCACATTTATTAAGATCAGCGTTTTAGACGCTGGTCTTAATACAGCCCTAAACCAGCATTGGATCCACCAAAGTTATAAAGCTGTGTTACATTTAGACATTTTTCTATGCCTAAAAAAGGAGTAGAAAATGGTGATTGAGATGGTCCTGCCAGCATGTCCACTTCCCTGCCCACACCACTTATTTAGACCTAGCATGAGGGGGCAAAGTTGCAGATTGCAACGCAACTAGCCATTGCGCCGCAATCACCTCCTGAAATACACCTAAGTTAGGTGTATTTTAGAATTATAAATTACCCCTTCTATCTTTCTATAGGAAGTATAGATGAAGCAGGGTAACACTACATACTATACATTTAGATGTCTATCTTTTACTACATTTCCTCTTTTCTTGAGATGTGTTCTTCCTTACCTATTCTTTCGGCTATCCTCAGACAAATGGCGCAAGACGATTAGCTTTGAAAAAAAAATGTTTTTTGTCTCTCAGTAGGGCACTGTGAGTGATCAAAAAGTGTTTTTTTTCTCACACCTGGTCACCTCAAGGCACTCATCTTGTAATACCTTGAGTCAAGATGAAAGGTGAGGAAGGACACATAAGGAAACAAAAAGAGGAAAGAAAACATTTGTAAATAACAGTCTACATGCAGCTCACTTGCAGCTATCTTCTCTCTGGGAAATGGGGTATGTACTCCATTTCTTCCTGGAGCCTCTACTAGTCTTATAATGCAGTAGGTATGAACCTACTTTGTCTTCTGAACAGATTTAGTTTAGGGATACTCCTGAAGGCATTGTAAAGGTGAACCCCTGGTTTTCAACTTTTCATCTCCCATAACGGGATCAAGACTTCAGTGCAGAATTCATCAAGCCTCTATCTCTAGGAGTTGTCAGAGAGGTTGCTGATCCAGGAAGGTCAAGAGGCTAGTGCATAGGGGACAGGTAAGAGTGTGACCAAGGGACAAGTTGAGGTCAGGACAGGCAGAGTTCATGAAATACAGTAGCCATGCAATAGGTCAGGCCAAGCAGCACAGAGTCAATATGGTTCAGGCAGGGGCCAGGATAGGCAGCATAGAATACAATAATGCATTAACAAAACAATTACAGAATTCCATACTTCAATAGGCACTCTTCTGCCTTCAAGTTATCTTTTAGAACAATTAAAGTAAATATAATTATGCGTTCTCATTCATGTACGTACCCTTCACTTAACTAAAATACATTAAAATGCCTGACCTGGCACTATTGACTGCACAGAATTATAATCTGACTTACGAGATTTTGAATTTGGCCTAGCCTAACATTTCCATAAACAGCTTGGACTCTTCCTTTTTAGCTGAAATGTCTTCCTGCTGCAGGACCCTGAAAGTTAACCTCTACAGCACTCAAGAGGCCAGTATGGTATTACAGTATGTCACTGGCCCAGCCTCAAGGAAGAGGATTTACTGATTAAACTGTGTACTCCAATTTAAAATCTTTTAATCTCCATTTTATGAAACAGTAATGCTAAACTGGAGCTTTTTGATTAATTATGGGCTCACGTTTCTGCATACATCCTAATAAATTCCTGGCTAATCTTTAAAAAAAATTGCTGGCAGGCTGACATTGTAAATTTTGTTTTGATCACAAAAAATAACTATGTCAATATTGCCAATACTAAATATAATTAGTGCTGCTGAAAATTTAAAAATACAGAGTGACAATTTATGAAACATTGACTCTAATTTGGGCTGTAAAGGAAATGTGTCAGTAATTTTTTAACCATTTAATATTGATTTAACATAAAGTATTTTGAAACACTTTTAACCCTTCAAGACCTTACAGTTTTTCAATTTTTGTGATACTATTTACTCCCTGAATTCCCAAGACATAACTTTTTTCATTTTTCCTTTCACATAACAATATGAGGGCTTGTTATTTGTGGGACAAGTTGTACTTTCTTATAGCACCATTTATAATTGCATACAATGTAGTGAGAAGCTGGAAAAAAGGCATGGTAGTAGGCAGCAGGCTCAGGACTTTTACAGCGAATGAATGTCTCTCCTAATTGGAGTGTGGGGGAGCCATACCAGGCCTGGAAATTCAGAGCCTCTGGGTTTTAAGCTGCCATGTTCCCATTTGACCAACACCTGAGGGGTGACAGACCAAAAACAATTTAAACTATTTTAAATATTGATTATCTTTGAAATTACCTAATTTACGTTATCATAAATTAAAGGTGTAAATTAGCTTCTACTTTCAAGTCCAATTTAAATTTAAATTTTCACTTTGGAAGAGAAAACATGAGCTACAAGGTGAAAGAATAGTAATGATGATTGAGTTTGAATTGTCTTTTTATTTTACTTTGCAATTTAATGTCTTCCTGTTCCTACAGATTACATCTGGCCTCTGCCACAGAAGCTGTGTCCTGTATGGATCTTCCTGGATGTGTTATTTTCTACTGCATCTATCATGCATCTTTGTGCAATCTCTCTTGATCGGTATGTAGCAATACGTAACCCCATAGAGCACAGCCGTTTCAATTCCCGCACTAAAGCTTTGATGAAGATTGCTGCTGTGTGGACCATATCAATGGGTAAGCAGTGACGTCTTTGCTCTCCGCTGCAAGGAACTTATGACCAAATTCCAATTTAAAATGAATGGTGATAAATAATATCAAACCTTGATGCTTTCTGTTCCTAAAGGTACTTTAGGACAGATGAAAACTAAGGTTTCTTTTCCAAAGGCACCAGTATAATTTGCAGTTTGCTCAGATTTATTTACAGAAGAATAGCACCTTAGAGCCTTTGCTGCCTATTGGTAATTTTCATAGGGAAATGTTTAACGTACAATATACATTTATTGTTGCCCACTGATTTTTAAAGACCTGCTCCTTGAGTGCACTGACACTCTGTAACTTTTTTTTACTAACACATCTAATAATTGCTGTTATTTAACGAAGCATTAAAAACATTTCCCGAACTCAAAGTTGCTGGTACAAAACCTTTTGTTTCTTTTTATTTTCTTTAATTCATTCCAGTACAAAATGGTACATCATGAGGGACGGTGAGACAGACATCAGTCATACCTCCTCCCCAATTTTATACTGGAATGAGTTAAAGAAAATAAAAAGAAACAAAAGGTTTTGTACCAGCAACTTGTGAGTATGACTTCTATTGCTCACTCACATACAATATTGGCACAATGAGGTAAAAAGAACACAAGTCTGCAAGTTTGAAAGACTGTCAGTGCTGGGTTAAGCAGAGCTCCCGGTGTGGACTTTATTTGCTACAGGTGGTAGAAGTGATATATATTATATAGGGATGCAGCAAACTATTATTTTAGTAATCAAGTAATCTATCGATTAATCCAACTATTAATCGAGTACTCTAATAAGAAATAACTAATTAAAAGAACGTTTACCTTTATAAAAAGTCATCAGACCCTCCCCCAATGCCATCAGTCTTATATGCCATCAGTTATGCCCAGTGCCATCAGGCCCCTGTGCCACCAGCTTGCCGCCCAGTGCCTCCAGCTTGCCCCCCAGTGCCACCATCTTGCCCCCCAGTGCCACCAGCTTGCTCCCCAGGTCCTCCCTCTTGCCCCCAGTGCCTCCAGATTCCCCCCCAGTGCCACCAGCTTGCCCACCAGTGCCACCAGCTTGCTCCACAGTGCCTCCAGGAGCCCCCCCAGTGCCACCAGCTTGCCCTCAAGTGGCCCCCAGTGCCTTTAGGTGCCTTCCATTGCCATAAAGTGCCTCCCTGTGCCCCCCCAGTGCCAACAGCTTGCTTCCCAGTGCCACTAGCTTGCCCCCCTGCCTCCAGCTTGCCCCCCAGTGCCAACAGCTTGCGCCCAGTACCTCCAGGTGCCCCTAGTGCCTACAGCTCGCCCCTCCAGTGCTTTCAAGTGCCCCCAGTACCACGAGCTTGACCCCAGGTGCCCCCCCAGTGCCACCAGCTTGCCCCCCAGTGCCTTCAGATGCCCCCTCTTGCCATCAGTTCTCTGTCTTCCCTTGCCATCAGCTTTCCCCTGCACCAGTTAAGATCTAATACTTACATGTCCTGCAGAAGCATCTCCGTAAACGGCACAGCTCTTTCATGATCCCGCGCTGCAGACGTGTCACACTGTGTCAGGGCTATGACGCAGTGTGACATCGGGTCAAAGTGGAGCACGGGACCATGGAAGAGCCGTGGCGTGTACGGAGGCGCTTCTGCAGGACATGTAAGTATTAGATCTTAACTGGTGCGGGACGACGGAGACCAGTGAGCGGGAGTAATAGAAAGTGCTTTACTCCTGCTCCGTAGTCACGTGACACAAACGAATCTTCGATGCATAAACATTTGCATCAAGGATTTTTTTGTGTCAAGTTACTCGATTTAGTTCAAGTACTCGTTGCAGCCCTAATATTATATAAGCTCATCAGAGACACCTGTCACATACTGAGGCCCTTCAAAGAGGCCACCACATTTGTCAGTATGGACAACTACAGTAAAAAGGATGTGATCCCCCTGATATCTATCTTAGAGCAGATGCTCACACTGGTGCAACAAAGGAAAGCAGAAGAAGAACAGTTTACGCAGGCTGGCCACCCTCTAGCTGTTGGGGACCCACACAGAGAAAATCCCATGGATTAATCATCTCGGTGGGGGTGGGGGGGTGAAGCCAGAAGGAACTGGGTCCTCTGGCATGCTGGCAAGAATGGCAAGTTGTATGCGTGCTTGCTTACACACTGATAGGCACATTGTTCACATATCGTTCACATACGCCTATCAGTGTGTAAGCAAGTAAGCATACAGCTTGCCATTCTTGCCAGCATGCCCGATGACCCAGTTCTTTCTAGCTTCATCCCCCATTTGCTATCAAAGCAAAATGGAGGAATATTTTTCTGTTGCCGAATGGGAGAGCAAATTGTTTTATTACCAGAATACACTGTGTAAGCATCATGCCGCAGCTTTTGGCAAGCAGACATCTGAAACCCTTATGTATGACCAGGGAGCTCATTCGACCCACCACCCAGTAACCCCTCTCCCACCGTAGCAGCAGAAGCTGCAGCAGCCAGTTAATTATCATCAACATGATGGATCAATTTTTTCATGTGCTGTTCCAGACTGATGCAAATCAGCAAACAGAGATGTACGACCTGAACACCCTGGTTCAGTCCTACCTGGACTCCGGTCTTTCTCCAGTGCATACTGTGTTTCCTGACCTCAAGGACTTCTGGGCAGGCATATTGAAACAGTCCTACCTGAACTCTGGTCTTTCTCTAGCGCACACTGTGTTCCCTGACCCCATGGACTTCTGGGCAGGCAGAATGGAACAGTGGCCAGAACTGGCCCAGTATGCTGTCTCTGTTCTCTCTTGCACAGCCTCCAGTAACATCTCAGAAAGTGTTTTCATTGCAGCAGATGGAATTGTGACACCAAAATGAGCAAAGATGTCCTTCGTCAGTGTACAAAAAAAAAAATCACTTTTGTCAAAATGAACAAAGCATGGATTGGCTAAGGCTAATGAATAGATCTCTCATTGCTGGTGATGCTCCATTATGCGACTGTCTGCCCGTCTTCCTTTATGTTCCATATTGTATTACCACTGCTGCTTCCGCCATCATGCCACTGCATGCCATCCTGATATCATGTTCCGTAACAAATGGCTGCTGCTGCCACCATAACAGCTTCTACTCCCTATACAACTTACCTTTTCCACATCTACAGTCTAATTCTGCTCCCAAATGAAAGGGATAATTTTTCCCGGCTTGTTCAGCTTCAGAACAAGCCACTGTTTCTTCTGGCAATTAACACTTTTTTGTGTAGAAATATGAGCGGGCATTTTGCCCCTATTAAGGCATCATTTTTGGAAACTTTTGCAGAACAAGCCACTGTTTCTTATAAAATGATTGTTAGAATTAGGCTTGAGCAAATCGAGCTTCGGATCATAGATCTGAAGTCGATTAGTTAAAAAACCTTTGAGGTTAGTTATCAAACTGGTGTAAAGTAGAACTGGGTTATTTGTCATTGTTCCACCTTTCATTTTTGATAGCTCCTTTGGAAAATTAAAGGTAGAATCTGATTGGTTGCTATGAGCAACTAAGCCAGTTCTACTTTATACCAGTTTGATAAATGACCCCATTTGTTTGTAATGCTGTTTCTATACAGCATTAAAATGAATGGGCTCCTTCTAGCAAAACTTTGTCTCGGCAGAAGTTGCGCAAGACTTCAGTATTCCTATCTGTGTATTTAAAAACATTTTAAAATATCAGTACTAAAGCTGACTTTTGATTCCTATTTTAACATTTTTTGAATATGCAGATAGGAATACCAAAGTCATTCACCGAAGTCTCGCGCAAGTTGTGGTACATGGAGCCTATACATTATAATACTGTACGGACACAGCATTACAGAGTTTTTTTTGTGTGTTTTTTTTTACAAATCAACCTCGGATCTATGATCCGAAGCTTGATTCTCTCAATCCTAGTTAGAATAACAAAGAATTACAAATATCACTACAGTGTCAGCAATTCTGAAACCCAAGAATTGTATGAATAAGTAATTTGACAGCCATGAAGAAAAACATGTCCCAGCATATCTGCAGGGCTTGCTGTCTTTCTGACCTCAGATACCTATTGCTAAAGATAAAATAGATATTTTATATGACAGAGGCTGAACTATTGGCTATTAGGTAACAGTAAATATATATATTTTCATTTTTTCTCTTCTGAAGTAGATGTTCTCAGGGCAAAGTTCATCCAATTGCCGCTGTTTGGGGATTTGTGTTTTCTAGTTAAAAATGAATGTAGCATTCAGGATGTAGTCAACACTGCTGTTAGAAGAAGACCAGCATTAAACACAATGGTGACTATACACTTTATTTTTTATAGCACCGTTGTTTGTCTGGAGTATATGTAGAGCCGAGGTTACTCTCTCTACCTTTTTAAAGGAATTATATGAGATGTAAAACCAGTGCTAATTTCTTCCATAAACAGCATCATTCTTATATATGGGCTGCGTGCAGTAATACAGATAAGATCCAGCTGGTCAGATCAATTTGAAGGAACCAGATACACTACTCATAACAAGTTAGGGAATTTGGCTTTCAGGTGAAATTTATGGAAAATATAAAAAGTTCATGCTACAAAGATATTATATCATGAAATTAGGGCATTTAGGTAGAAGCATGCAATGGTGATTTCCTCATCTCAATTTATTGAAACAAAAGCCAACAACAGTGGTGGGTATACCCCTTCAAAAATGTCAATGTCTCAAAAACTTGTCATGTGGCTTTCAGCATTAATTACAGCTTGACTGCTACATCATGCTGTTCACAAGTTGACTTATTGTCTGCTGAGGCATGGCATCCCACTCTTCTTGAAGGGCGGCCCTCAGGTCATTGAAGTTCTAGAGTACAGAGTTACGAGTCCCTACATGGTGACTCAGCTGATCCCAACGGATTTCAATGGTATTCAGGTCTGGAGAAAGACCTCACTTGTGGAGTTGTCAGTCCTCCGGAGGAATGATACAAGAGAAGAATGTGGAAAAATGGAATCCACAGATTTTGATACCTTCTGGTGTAATAACACAATCTCAATCAATTGGAGATGATTCCTTTTATTCAGGGCTGAGAAAGTGCATGCAAGATGGCCCAGGAATCTCACAGAACTGGAAGATTTTAGCAAGAAAGAATGAATCAAAATCCAACAACCAAGAATTAAAATTCTCTTTGCTGGCTACAAAAAGTGTTTATAAACTGTGATACTTGCTAAAGGGGTTGCTACTAGGTAATAACCATGCAGGGTGCCCAAACTTTTTCTTTGGGCTCTTTCACTTTTTTGTTATTTTGAAAATGTAAAAAAAAAATAGGGGCACATTTATTAAGACCGGCATTTTATACGCCAGCCCTGGCATTTTAGACAGCAGTCTTAATAACCCCTTTACTGGTGGTGGATCCACCAAAGTTATGTAGAGGTGCCGGGCTCTACATAACTTTGGTGTATCCACTGCCAATTCTACATGTAAAACATTTTTCTTGCTGTTTTACACCTTAACCAAGAGTAGAAAATGATGAAAGAGACGGGCTCGTCCTCTTCCCCGCCCACGCCACGTCCACTTTTTTAGACCTGGCGTGAGGGGGTAAAGAAGTCACAGATTCTGCCGCATCATGGCGTGTGAGAGAATCTGCGCCAGATATACGCCACAAAAGTGCCGTATATCTGGTCATAAATGACCCCCATAGTTTTTTCTTAAACTGCAAAGGGAATGTGTCATCTTTAACTTGATGCCTTTTGAAGATCTTTTCATCTTCAATTTGCTTAACTGTTCACAGTAACAGTAATTTTGACCAGGGGTGCCCAAACTTTTGCATGGCACTGTATTATTTTATTTTACATTTGTTGCCTTGTATAAAATTTAACTTTTCTGAACTAAGAAGCAAAGAACTTTTAACCCTAATGTGACATTACATAAACCTTCTGATTTCTTTAGAGTGTTAATAAAATTGACCTTTTAGATCTATTAAATGTAATTTGTAGTTGATCTTTGCTCACAAAAGATAACTACATGCTCTGTTATTTCCATTATGATGGTATATTAGCCTTCGTTCCCCACACATAGTTATACTCATTTGTAAGCATTTTATTTTATTCATATCGCAAACTAGAAAGTGAAATTTTTCTATTACAATTGTACACAATTTACCAGACACAAAGCGTTATTAATGGCTATATGTTGAAAAGCCTCAGGCAATCTGTATATTGTGGCATATTTAATGAAACTGTGTAGGAGTATCAGCCTGCATTGTGCCACAGAAAATAAATTAAAGCCTTTGAGTTTCTATGGTATTTTTTAAGATGCTCAGTCATACTAGTCTCACTAGAACAAAATATGATCATAATGTTCTTTTTTTTTGCGGTTGGTCAAATATTTCCAAAAGCCCTGAATTGCAAATCTTCCCATCCGTTCAATGATAATGGACAGGCGATACATAACTCTGAGAACTGCAATGGAAGCCATATTGTTTTCCCCCAACTTTTGCTTCCATTATAAAGTCTGCTTTCACAGATGATTGCACACACAGATGAAATAGAGTCATCATTAGATAGAATTGGCAGACGGCAATCTAGGGTACATATGCATCAACTCTTTTCATGAATTTCTAATGAAACAAAGACATCTGTAGTTATGGATTAAAATACCTAATATCCCTGAAGATCCAAACACCTAATATTCTGTCTATAGATTGTGTCTGGCATTGCATCTCTGTTCTATCTAAATAAACAGGGCTTCCCTGAAAAACCACACTTAACCTATGGACAGGGGTGGTGCTGTTTTTGGAAGAAGACAACCATCTTTTCTAATCCTGGATAACCCCTTTAAGGTTCATTTTCTTATATGATTTTATTTATCCTCATAGGTAGGGATGAGCGAACCCAAGGAAGTTCGGGTTTGCCGGGTTTGGCCGAACTTCAGGTCAAAGTTCGGGTTCCGGACCCGAACTAGACCCAAACTTCATCCCGAACCCGGACCCAATTCAAATCAACATGGTTATAACGGAAAATAATAGCATTCTTAAGGCAGAATGCTAAATAAAATGGCCTTCTAGGGGTTAAAAATAATTTTAAAAAAACTTCCTTCTTCTTCTTCTTTCAGGACCTGCAAAAGGACCTGAGGTGACGTCACTGTGCTCACCACGTGGTAAGCGCGATGACGTCGATCATAGGTCCTGACCTGCGATGACGTCATCGCGCTTACCACGTGGTGAGCGTGGTGACGTCACCACAGGTCCTTTTGCAGGTCCTAAAGGAAGAAGAAGAAGGAAGACACTGGCTGCGCAATCAAGTGGACAAGGTGAGTTTTTTTTTTAACCCCTAGAAGGCCATTTTATTTAGCATTCTGCCTTAAGAATGCTATTATTTTCCATTATAACCATGTTATAACGGAAAATAATAAAATTACCCGAACACCAAACTCGAACCCGAACTTTTGTGAAAAAGTCCGGGTTTGGGTCCGGGTACCCGAACTCGCAAAGTTCGGTACGAACCCGAACTTTGCGGTTCGGGTTCGCTCAACCCTACTCATAGGTTCACACTGTTCATTGGCTGCCAAAACCTAAATTTCTAAAGCCTAAATTCCTTCTTTCCCATCACAAATTGAAAGAATTAATGGATAAATATCTTTCTCCCCAAAGCCACCACTACGGGGAGCTCACTACAAGTAGATTTATACATTTTGAAATAATAAATCCATATGCAGCACCTCCCCTCCCCCTTCCCAAGTTGCAACTACAGATAGAAGGTATTTCATACATTATCTTTATGGCTTTGTGTCAGCTTTGGCACAGAGTGTTAGTTTTAGGAGACCCCTAAGTATACATATGTTTAGTCCCTTAAGTACATATCTGGTTAGTCAAACCTTTTGTTATGTTTGTAACCCTTTGATTTCCTTGAATATTGAGTTTTTCCTAGAATCAAGTGGATCATGCTGACTGCATGATATTAGGACAGATTTATGGCAGGTTTCATTTTTCAATAGTATGAAATGAATGCTGCTTTGTGATTGGTCACTATGGTTAATGAAAATAGTTTTTCTTCCAGATAGTTTCATAAATCTCCCCCATTTATTCTCATTGCAAATTCTTTTAGACTCATTCAGGTATAATAAAGACAATGCTTCTTTATTCTGTTTGATTCCAGAAATAAAACGCCAGCTGTGGGACTGCTAATGCATCACTCTATAGTTAATATGAAATTAATTTTGCAATATGAGTGAATTATTTAGTATTCAGTTGAAAATTAATTGCTTCAGAGCCAGCTAATTATTGGTTGCATATCATGTATAATGTTTTGTTGTAGCTTTTACAGTTCTCATAACCAAAAGAAACACTGATTCACTTAAACTGATGTGCTCTGCTAATTCAGTAATTTTATAGTAAAACAGGAGATCTGGTATCTCCCATATAACTGACAGAAAAAATTCCCTCAAATGAGTTGCCAAGGAATACATAATTTCAAAAGGGTGCCAGCAGCCTGCTTCCCCAACTGAAAGGATCACGCTGTACTTCCCTTCGGTCTGGTCCTCCATGCTGGCTTATACATCTCCATCTTCTGGTATGGGGTTTGATTTCTTCATTCACAGCATAGGTATGGTAACTTGACCTTCTTCGACCAAAAACTAGAGCCACATGTCCACAAGAGTCATGTCACCGCTGAAACCAGTGGTTGGCAGAAGAGGATAAGGTGATCATGCATATGCCGGGAAGGAAGGAAAAAAACTCCGGACCTGAAGATGGAATCCAAATCCCAAATACAGTTAGAGGTCACTCCCTTGAGAAAAGAGTGATCAGCAGTATATAATGGAATGATAAGCAGTATTTGGCTATGCCGGACACTATGCACTCAAGCAGGTTGTTCCTTTGCTGGAAAAGACTGCCAGATAGCTTTAATGCATTTATGAAACTACTGTAGCCTACATTCTCTAGTTTTCAGGAATACTCAGGTTGTACACCCATAAACTCAGCCCTGGTTCATTATTTGAACATGCACTGTCTGTTTAACTTTCTATTTAAGCAGCTGTATGAAAATGTTATTTGACTACTTCTTTTTGGGTCACTTCCTTTGAGAGTACCACATTGTATGCTGCTCATAAATAGGTACTGTTTCACACAGTTATTTGTAAACTGTGTGATCATATACCATATGGAGGGGCACCAACAAAAGGTATCACATAGGACATGAGCAAAAGTAAAGTCTGTCATCTAAGTATTGTGCATACATAGTAACATAGTAACAGAGTTTGTAAGGTTGAAAAAAAACAGTCCATCCAGTATAGCCTGTTATCCTACAAGTTGATACAGAGGGAGAATTTTAGGGGGAAAAATCCTTCCCGACTCCACTCAGACAATCAGAATGACTCCCATTATCAAGGACATCTCCAGAAATCTAATAACTATAACCAGTAATATTATAACACTCCAGAAATACATCCAGGCTCCTCATGAACTCTTTTAGTGAATTCACCATCACCACCTCCTCAGAGAGAGTTCCATAGTCTCACTGCTTTTACCATAAAGAATGCTCTTCTATGTTTGTGTAGAACCTTTTTTTCCCTCTAGACATAGAGAATGTCCCCTTCTCACAGTCACACTGCTCGGTATAAATAGATTATGGGAGAAATCTCTGTACTGACCCTTGCAATTAAATGTTTATGGAGAAATGGGAACACCAGCATTGCTTTAAACAATCAAAAATAATCAAGACATTATATTTTCTTTTTATAATATTGCACAGTCAAAATGTTTATTTTTTGAAAAATGTTTAGAATTATTAGAAAAATAGGACTTTTTCACCTTCATTCTATGTTATTCTTTCTTTAAACTTTCTCTTCTCCTCTCTTTTAGGTATTTCAATGCCAATTCCTGTCATTGGCCTACAGGATGACACCAGAGTTTTTGTGAATGGGAGCTGTGTGTTGAATGATGAAAATTTTGTACTCCTGGGATCTTTTGTGGCATTTTTTATTCCACTTATCATAATGGTATTTACTTACTGCTTGACCATTCAGGTTCTTCAAAAACAAGCTACTGTATTCATGTATGAGGAAATGCCAAAGCAGCGAAAGAACAGCAACAGTGGTACAAAAAAAGACACCAACACTGAAAATATTTCAATGATCCAAAATCATGAGGCAGCTTCTCATTTAAACTCTCCCGTTAACAAAGAAGCGGCACTGTTTCGAAAGGGGACAATGCAGTCAATAAACAATGAGCGTAGGGCTTCAAAAGTCCTTGGCATAGTCTTCTTCTTATTTCTCATCATGTGGTGCCCATTTTTCATCACAAACATCATGTCTGTACTTTGTAAAGAAGCCTGTGATAAAGACCTTATGGTAGAACTGTTGAATGTATTTGTTTGGGTTGGTTATGTTTCTTCGGGAATCAACCCACTAGTCTACACACTTTTTAATAGAACATACAGAAGAGCTTTTTCCAACTACATTCGATGCCGGTATTACAAAAACAACAGGACAATGATTCAACAAAACCAATGCCATCATAACCCAGCATCTACTGCCATGTATGGCAAGGACCTTAATTTAAATCATTACAGGAATGGCAATGAACTTATTAGCATGGAAATAGATGAGACAGAGGAGGCAATAGAAATGCAACCGGGGACATCAGAAATATCATTAAACAGTTCTAACGTCGTAAGTGAAAGAGTTAGCTGTGTCTGAAGTAAGGTCCAATGAACTTTCCCTCTTAGGTCAGTTTCAAATGTTTCTGTAAAATAAAAATATATATTATATGTTATGTCCAAATCCGAATAATGATAATAATGTAAATATTTGTTCATAAAGAAAAAAAAAACTTTTTTTAAGACCTTTCTGTAGTCCAGTGCTTCAGTCCAATGATCCAAGTAATGGTTCATTTTCAAATAGAACAGACAAAATAGCGATTATTTTGGTTTAATGAGTGGCAGAATGTGACAGCCATTTCTTTATCTGCATGATAAGCCTGCTTCGAATAAATCATAGGTTGATATGCAAAAGATAATAAACAGCTGCATAAACAAAGCAATTCATTAAAAAGGAGAATCATTCCAAGTACCAATGGCTATTAAGGTTATGTCTGTTTTCCTTTACTTTTTCAGGATAACTCCTTTCAAAATCAGGAACTTGGCTTTCATGTTGTTGCTGTTCATTTCAAAATGCATAGTTTCCTTTATAGGATATTTAAAAAATCAAGAGAGTAAGGACTTGTTCACATATTTTGGATTTGATTGAGGACTTCAGCGTACATATCTAAGCTGAAATTCACAGCTGATATTCATAGCCAAAAGGCTACTCTTTATTTGAATTTGTATCAATTTGGTGACAAGGGGACATCCTCTGCACCTGGATGAAAGAAGGTTTCTACACAAACATAGAAGAGGATTCTTTACAGTAAGAACAGTGATACTATGAAGCTCTGTGCCTGAGGAGGTGGTGATGGTGAATTCACTAAAAGAGTTCAAGAAGGGGCCTAGTTATAATGAATTTTAAGCAAGTTCCCACAGCCTGCCCCCCGAAGCAGAAGATTCATACTTATCTTCTTCACACTATTCCATTCCCCTCCGCTGCATCCGCTGTTTATATCGAGTGGTGCATGCACCGTTCCAGCCAATGACTAGCCTTAGTGGTGATGTGCTGCTTGTGGACACATCACCTCTGAAGTTAGTCATTGGCTGAAGCAGTGCATGTGACTATAATTATGCACACCCAGAAGAAAACAGTGCGAGGACTAGAAGATGGAGACAGCAGGGCAGCATGGAGGACCAGAGATGGTTAGTATGAATCTTCTGTTTCAGGGGGCAGACTGCAGGCACTTGCTTAAAAATCTTTACCGGAAAACCTGGACCATGCAAGATACTGTTTTTATTCAAGATTTTAATTCATTCAGGCTACATCTGTATTCAATGGAGTGTTATGAGTTGGTGGTTGTGGAACCACTTTGCAAAGTAAAACCATAAGGCCCCTTTCACACGAGCGTGACGGATTAGGTCCGGTTGCGTTCAGGGTGCGTTCAGGGAAACTCGCACCATTTTGCAAGCAAGTCCAGTCATTTTTCTCTGTGATTGTGTTCAGTTGTTCAGTTTTTTCTGCGCGGGTGTAATGCATTTTGATGTGTTTTTCACGCGCATGATAAAAACTGAAGGTTTACAAACAACATCTCTTAGCAACCATCAGTGAAAACCCATTGCATCCGCACTTGCTTCAGGATGCAATGCATTTTTCACTGAAGCCCCATTCACTTCTATAGGACCAGGGCTGTGTGAAAAATGCAGAATATAGAGCATGCTGCATTTTCCACGCAACGCAGAACTGATGCATGAAAAAAATGCTCATGTACACAGACCCATTGAAATGAATGGGTCAGGATTCAGTGCGGGTGCTATGCGTTCACATCACGCATTGCACTCGCGCGGAAAACTTGCTCGTGGGAAAGGGGGCTATTATGGTACCTCCCCAGCATTCACCCTTAAACCCCTGTACAGGTATGTGGACTTTGCAGCAGGTGAACAAACAGACTGCTACCCCCTGTAATGGTCCCGGTATACTTGGTAGCTGACCCTCTGGACTCACGAATAGTGGTGCAAGCACCAAGAGGCTCTGGAAATAGAAAATGCACCAAAACCACAGGCACAGCCTGAACAGGCACTAAGACATAACGCAGATCACAGGAGTTCAGATATCAAACTAAACTGAGACTAAACAAGCTGGGAAACACAGACTGAATACAGCAGAAATGCAGGCTGGGTAAGGACACATGCAACAAAGGACACTGAACAGACATACTTACTGTCAGGAAGCATCGAGGCAGAAACTCTTACAGTTGCTCAGCCAAGGAGAGGTATAGACAGACAGAACATATAGCTGAGCTACTTAGCCCAAAACACATGCAGGTGCACACAAACAGAACAAGGTATTAACCCCTGTAAGGCACACGAATACATAATAGGCACTTGACTCCTGCCATACTGAATAGAGATGAGATACAAACACAATAGTACCATTCACACCCACAAGAAACTGGTGCCAAGATACATGGAACAGTGGCACCAGAAAGAAATGGCCCTAAATCACTCCCACAAGTAGCTGATGCTGGTATGAATGGAATAGTGGCATCTGTCAACACTATGATAACACAGGAGGCACAGAGCTAGCCCTGAATTATCTGTACCACATAAGAAGACACCAGTATTATAAGTGTCATGTGGCAGATAGGGGGAGTCCTGAAGATTCCATTTCTGAGCCCAAAAGAAATATACAGAATTTTTACTATATCCATGAATTGATTTATTTATACATCTTTTTAAAAAATGTAAATGTTCCTAGGATTTCCAGGGGAAAAAAAAACAGTTATGTTTTGTTTCTCGGTGAAGATCATGATCTTCTGAGAGGTACGGTAAGTGCATCACATGTTTAATGTTTGAATACACAGAAAAATGTAAACATACACCAGGAACCAATTCATGTCCAGATATGCGCAAGATACTTTAAACTTTGACTCTATTCAATATCTGAAAATTCAGCTATGACTACAACAACCCCTTCCACAATAAATATATTTCTTAATACTGGTGTATTTTGGGTCTCTTTTGACAATTCCTGCATCTCATGCACCTGTCACATGTGTTATAGACTAAAATATGAAATGGATTTTTAACTGTTTTTGATCTAAAACTGAGGCTGCCAGAACTTTCTGCAGGGTTAAAAAAAAACACTTTGGGTTTTGTGCACAATTGTATTTTTCTTCAGTGTGCTTTCCTTATAGATAGAATACTGATCCATACAAGTCAATGAGGCCACATCAGTTTATGCCCAATTGACAGTATCACAGCAGGTCCTATATTTGTTCATTTTTGAAAATGAAATGAAATGAAGCCCTTTCTACTAATGGGAGTGAGAAAAAGAAACAAATGCACACAGAAGCTATTCATTTTTTAGAGACAAAAAATAGATAGTTTTACAATGTCACAAAATAGCTTCCAAAAGCCTTGACTTTTAAATCACTGACAGTATGACCTAGGAATATGGTATTTTTTGGTCTTATTTAAATCCTTGATTATTAAAAATTCTTATTTATTAAAATTGTCTAATCGGAATTTTCCATTATTTATTTATTTATTTTTGCTTTATAGCTTTCACTCTCGTGAGTTAATGAGTTTGGTATTTTTGACCAGACTTCATATTCACAAGATCTTTAATGTGGCAGACTAGTGATTCCAGTTCTCCTATGCTCCAGACTACTCATTCTTCATCTGTTCTTTGTGACAGATCACAATGTCAATGGTTTTCTGAAGGTTAAATATTGATGATCTATCCTCAGGATAGGTCATCAATATCTAATCGGAGCAAGTCTGATTTCTTGCACCCTCACTGATTAGCTGGTTGAAGAGGGGGGATCTGCAGCCTATTCCTAGGCCAGTGACGTCATGTTCATCAGTCACTTGGCCTAGATACAGCTGAGGTGAATGAACCTTGGCTGCATTTCCAAGCATAGCTACTATACAATGAACGATACTGTGCTTGGTATGCTGTGAGGAGACAGTAGCAATCATGGGAACGCAACAGCCTCTTTAAACAACTGATTGGTGGTGTGGCGAGTGTTGGAACCCCAACAATCAAATACTGTATTGATGGCTTTTCCTGAGGAAAGGTCATCGATATTCTACTCTTGGAAGCACCCTTTAATTTTCCCAGGAAATGGAGTCTGAAGATGAAGTATAACTGAGGCAAAAGCTGAGTTTTGTAGGGTCTACAGACCATGCTGTACTTCTATATGCCTCTTAATTTCATTTGAGGCATACTGAATTATGTTTTCTGTACATTCATATAGAATACAAGACCTGAGAGAATTATAGTCAAGAAACACTTCATGTCATTCTATATTATCTATGACTGACATGTCAAAAAATAACAATATTGTTAAGTGCTTTAAAATTCCTCATTATTTTAGAAGCCATAAATGAAAATCCATGTTTCTGAGGTTAAATGGACCTTTATAATGATAGAAATTTAGACTGCCCTGTCAAGAAAAATTACTGTATCTTGACCCCTGGATCACAAATCTCCTGTCAAGCAGTCATGGTCATCTTAGTGTCGAGATGTTTAGATTTATAGGAACAATGTGCAATCCTGACCCAAACCAGTATTTTCACTTTATGGATTTATAATGACTCATGTTTCCAGTAAAGCTAGAGTTCTCTGGTTCAAGAATAGCTTATATTGTGACAATATTTGAAGAACTCTCGGTTTAATTTTGTATTTGAAAAAAATGTAGACAATTAATAAACTAATGTTTATTTGTTTTTTTTTTCATTTAGCCTCATTAGGGACAGCTTGAAACTGATACGTTTCCCACTGAAAAATTTTAAATTGGAGGTGTTGTAGAAAGGGTAGACATATCATAAGCTAGAAAGTATGGTGCTTTTTGACTGGCTTCATTTTGAAAATAAGCACACCATCACCTACTGATTTTTATAGAGCGCTCTATTGATGCCCTGCTATATTTTGAATTCATGTGGAATTTATGAGAAAAAGAAACTGTATTATGTTCCATCTTATGCCATATTAGAGAATTACTCTCCTTGTTTGTCTACAGGAGATTAACTGCATAACATGGCATGTATTCAAACATGACATAATTATTTTGTTCACAGAGTTACCATATGGAAGTAAATGGGGTATTGTACCTACAGGTCCATAATACAAAACCATATGGACTCTGTGTTGCACCATAGGGCCCCCGTTCAGCAGCTGTAATGTGGGCATAGATCCTTGCTCCAATTAATAAATGTATCCATCTACAATATATTTCATGACAAGGTTTCAGCATAATGGCTAAACTAAACCACTACACACCCTACAATTTAAAGTATATCTATTCCTAATCCCTAATAATGATGTATTAACAATTTCACCAACTACAAGGGAGTATTCTGATTGCCTGATTCAAGAATTTTTTTGCTGTTTCTGGCTTCCATGATGGAATTTGGTTTCTCTGTGTCTGCTCCTCACAATTAATAGAATATCTTCAGCTTGCTGTTATATCAGTGGAGAGCAGGACAGTGATGGGCACGGACACCATTCCACTCACCCTTCTCTCCCTACTCCAGCAGCCTGGACACCCTGGCCTTCCTCTACTCCTTTGTAATAAGTTTAGCTGCTGGAGTAGTTTCCTTGTCTATTTCTTGCCAGGTAGGGCTCTCCCCTCTCTCCCGTAGGCTTGTCATTTTTGGAAGACACCTTCTTGTGCAGGAGGATGCCTGAGCTATAAGTTGTTGAGCTTGCAAGCGCCCTGCAAAGTTGTTCTGTATCCATTTGTCTGCCTGTGTACCAATTTCTGCCTGATTCCTGGTTTATGACCCTCTGCTATCTGACTTGACCTATGACTGGTCTCCATATTGACCCTTTGCTGGCTTCCCGAACCTCAAACTTTATCGGATTCTGCCTGCCCTGGCCTAGGCCTGTCCCTGACTACAGTTTTACCTGATCTCTCGGTGCACTGCACTGGTGTCTCTGATCCCCGTGGGTCAGCTGTCAATCACACAGAGACTACTCCAAAAGGTAGCAGCTTGGTGGTTTACCTGAATTGAAGTCCAGATCCTTGTATAGGGGTTAAAGTGTGAAAACCAGGGGACTGCCAAGATAATGCCTTTAGCAGTAGCCCAAAGTCAAATCTATTGGTTGACACAGGGGTTCAACACTAACTGCCGTAAAAGTAACCATTAGGTATAGATAAGAGAATTGATGACTATCAATGTGTATGATATCTAGGGCAAGCAATGGAAAATATAGGGCAATTTCACTCTATTGTTTTTTTAATCTATGCCACATAGAAAACAAAATTACCTGCCTTTGTGGCAGCTGTCTGCTATTGCAAATGGTATATTGCATTTTATTTAATTATGTGCCCCTTGTGGTAGCTGTCTGTCATTGCAAGTTGCATATTTAGTTATATTACATAGATCTGTTATTAAATATAAAATATCTGATGGAGCTGACAACCATAATGCTGTAGATTATTACCAATTAGTCATTTAACCACACCATAAATCTCTCCTAACTGCAAGAGAGCAACCCTGCTATAAGTTACATTGATGATCCAACATTTACTTAACCTGAGGGTTCCAATGGTTTCACTTAATACAAAATGATGATAATTTAATTAAGTTCTCTTTACCATTTCTTTCACATATATCATTCTACTCGTGTAAATGTTAAACTGTGCAAATTCCAGGCTATCAAACAAATACAGTTTTTAGTCACCAACATTACTGTAATTTATTAAAGAGGCTTAATTGAAGTAATTTTTCATCATCCTTTCTGTCCTGTCAAAATCAAAGACACAGATTTTGCAGCTCAGCAAATATTTATGAGTATTAAATTATTTGGCCTCCAGAACATACAGTTTATAGGCAATTTTGAAATAAATAAAGGTCATTGAAGTATGAAAATCAGTATTTATCTAAGCTTGTTTTCAATCTAATGATAATTACAATAAAAAATGTGGTGACGGCAGATAACTTGTCCACCACCTCAGACCCACATAAGTGATACTGACCTCTTAAATTGCAATATCAGAACATAATGATATGACCTCCATCACTGTACAAGATAACAATATTGTGTTCTGCAGTACCATTATCTGGGGGATGAGAAGCACTTCGGGGGTCATTTGTTAAACAGAAATATGCCTAAATTAGGTGAATTTCTGGGGCAGATTGTGTCGCAAAGGTCCCTTTGGCAACAATCTACAACAACTCCCCGCTCATTTCAGGTCTAAAAAAGTGGCCGTGGCGTGGGCAAGGGAAGGGCAGGTAGGCCCGTCTCGTTTACCATTCTCTATGCCTGTTTTGGACTAGGAAGCTGTCTTACATTTAGAAGTGGCGGAGGATCCACCAAAGTTATGTAGAGGCCATTATTTCCTTCATAAGACACACTGCTATTTTTTCCCTACTTTTTTGGGAAGGAGTGCATCTTATGAAACAAAAAAGGTACTTCTATTCACTATACAAATGAATATGAGGTTCTTAGAAAATATATTTCAATGTCATCTGTGCCCACCTATCAAGGTTTTGATCAAAATATATTTGCTAAGTACCTCATATTTATTCTTTTGTGTTAATATCACTAGGGTCAGTATGTTTTTCATGTCCCTATGTACAAAGGTTTGATGGGGGACTTGGACACTGAAGTGAGAAAACTGACAATGAATGGTAAAGTGACAATTTGAAACCATTTTCAGTTTCTGAACGTCGACCATATAGCTACAACTTTATTAATGCTAGCTAAACCTATCCTCTTTTAATCTTCAGGTCTTCTGTTGTGTGGAGACTTTTCTTAATGTGGCTCTAATCCATATATCTAAAAAATCTGATGATTGAAAATACTAACAGTAAAAAACATTTTCTTTTCTCTATTATCAAAGTAATTCTGATATGTAACATTTTACTTCAGTGAGGCCAATTGTGTCATTATACGGTAAGTGAAAAAGATCTTATTATTTGTAAATCCCCTGATTATTTAGTACATCTTGCCTTGACAACAATGACAAGAGACTTTGACATTTTCTGTCCATTCAAGAGACAAATAACTTGTCAGACATGATTCTGTGGTGACAGACGATGGCTATGAGTGCATGCAGATAAATTGAGGCTTCAAGACATGAGGATATAGTGTTTGCTCTGTCAAAATTTGGATTTTCAGCTGTAAACTATAGATATATGTTTCTTGATATCAATAGCCCCAGCCCTGAATCTGAAAAATTCACTGATGTTTTAACATTTTTTCAATAAGTCAATAGGACAAGTCTTGATAAGGAATGTAGTAATATGTATTTTCACATGAAAATGTATCTTCCTCTTCATATCAGTTGCCCTTATCTTTGCACTAACTGTAACCCATCACTCACTCTCAATTGGTAAATACCATCTACCAGTGAGGCCATGATCAAGATAGATTATCAGACAACTGAGGGATCAGGTTACAGCTGATAGATGTCTATGGAAAGAGGAGGAGGAAGAGAGAGCTTTTGCACAAAGATGGAGACAGCATAACTCTTAAAGGGGTTGTCTCACTTCAGTAAGTGACATTTATCATGTAGAGAAAGTTAATACAAGGCACTTACTAATGTATTGTGATTCTCCATATTGTCTCCTTTGCTGGCTGGATTCATTTTTCTATCACATTATACACTGCTCGTTTCCATGGTTACAAACCACCCTGCAATCCATCAGTTGTGTTCGAGCTTGCACAATGTAAGAAAAAGCACTAACCTATGTGCGCTCCCATGGTCCCGGCCACCAGAGAGGCTGATGCATTTTCCTATAGTGTGCAAGCACGACCACCACTGATGGATTGCAGGGTGGTCTGTAACCATGGAAACGAGCAGTGTATAATGTGATAGAAAAATGAATCCAGCCAGCAAAGGAAACAATATGGATAATAACAATACATTATTAAGTGGCTTGTATTAACTTTCTCTAAATGATAAATGCCACTTACTGAAGTGGGACAACCTCTTTTAGGATGCTGCTGTTCCTGTTCAGTGTTCTACCGTGCTGGGTTCACAGCCACAATGCTCATAACCATTGTATAATGTCATTCATGAGTCTGCTGCTTCTGAGTGGTATAGAAAGGTAGGGGAGGAGAATCTCCACTTTGTGTGATGTGTATGGGAGACATCATAGCAGCTATTCCTCACTCACTCTGGGGCTGTATTCACGGAAAAGCTGAAAACTAGAAATGGAGCCAACAGAAGATGAAAAATAGTAGTGAATGCAGAATATAAGTTCTGATTATTAGCCTTGTACACAGACAATGGCTTATTCTAAAACATTACCCCCGCCGATCTGATATTGATGACCTATCCTAAGGATAGTTCATCAATATTGTTTCACTGCACAGCCCCTTCAATACTCCAAAATTAAAAAACCCATTCTTGAGACTGAGATTCATGTCATTTTTTACAACTTGCCTTCCAGGAACAATATTTTTATTTTTCCATTCACAAAACCATCTGAGGGCTTGTTTTTTGCAGAACAAGTTGAGATTATTTATTGCATTGTTTAATATTCCATACAATATAGTGGGAAGCTGGAAAAAATTCTCAATTGGGTGGAATTGGAAAAAAACACAATTCCACCATTGGCATGGAAAAGCAATTCCACAATTCCACCAATGAGTTTTGTTTTTACAATGTTCATGTTAACTTCGTTCTGCCGGTCAGTATGATTACAGCAATACTACATTTTTATAGTTTTTCTTGTGTTTTAATAATTGAAAAAAATAATAAATAATAATGATAAATTATTCCATTCACTGTGCAGGATAGATACTTTTATATTTTTATAGTTCAAGCATTTTCAGATGCGGCGATGCTAATGATCTTTAAGTTTTTATTTTTATTTGTAAAATGAGGAAAAGTTGCCATTTGAATTTTTATATATATTATTTTTACATTTTTAAAACTTTTTTTAAACTTTTTTTCACATTTATTTTTAGTCCTTATTTGCGACTTTACGTCTATTGTAGCTTAATCCACAGACTACAATGAATAACCATTACAGTCTATGGCTGAATTACCATGTTCCTATCAATCCCTTTCACAGACATGGCTTGATTGGAACTACGCTATTATAGGCCTCAGAGCTTTCAGAAGGCACCAGGCTGCCATAGCAACTGGACCACAAACTTGTCACAGGGGAGCCATTTGGTCACCAGGATCACAATTGACCACGGCATCTGAGGGGTTAAAAATCCATGATCAGCGTTGTCTCTGATCACGGACTCCACTGAGTTTATGCTGTTTAAAACAGCTGGCGGTGGATGCTGGGAAGGGGTAAAGGGCATCTGTCTGCATTTTCGACTATACTAAGCATTAGTGGGTAAAAACAGAACTTTTGTGGAGTTTTTACCATTGGGAGTACTGTGAATATGAACTTTTATTCTGCCAAATTCTGCCACTGGAGGAGGAGCTTCATTGTAAAGTCCTCTCCACATAAAGACTTCAGGGTCCCTCCCCTCTGCTCTGAGTAACAGCTGTAGTCACCTTCTGGTTGGATGCTACAGCTGTCACCTAGGGCAGAGGGGAGGGACTGTGAAGCAAAGAGCAGAGAACATTTCACAGTGGAGCGCCATCTCTGGGACACTTATTGAGCAGAATCTGGCAGAAGAAATTTCGTATTCACTCTACTCCTGATGATAAAAGCTCCAAAAAGGTATGTTGAGGGTTAATTCACACAACTGCATGTGATCCACAAAATGCAGATCCGCAAAAATACTGATGAATTCTGTGTTGCATCTGTTTTTTGGGGGTTTTTTTTGCGGATCCATTGTAACAATACCTATTATTGTCTTGCAAAATGGATTCTATTGTTTTTGCAGGGCTGAGGAACCGACATATGGATGCAGACAACAGACCAAGTGCAATTCATTGAAATGAAGGGGTCCACATCCAATTCACAAAAAATGCAGATCAGATGCAAACCAAAAATACATTTGTGTGAATCAGGCCTTATACTGCTATTCTCAGTCCCTGCCTAGCACTGTCAGTAGTTTAGCATGGTCAAAATTGCTTACAGACTCCCTTGAACTTGCAGAGGAAAAAAAGATTACTTAAAATTTCAACCTGTCTTATTTTACATTTTGTGTAAAGCTTTTTTTGTGTGAATGTAATAATGAAATCCCAGCCAGCTGAAATGCTACAATTCAGAATAGACCCATCTGTTTTTTTCCAAAATGCACTTCTTTTTTTTAACTTGCTGAGATAAACTTAATTTCTTCAATCACTTGGAGACAGTACAATCTTGGTGTGCAGACAGCGCTACTTTATCTTTACTGAGAAAAAAGAAATCAATTCTTTTTAGCTAATTGCCTTTTATAACTCATTCATTATGAGGGTTGAATTGTTATTATGTAAGAATAGAATTTGCAGCAGATGGTGGATGATAATCCACAGTGTCATCCTGTGAACATTTTCCAACAGAATCACTAAAAGTGAAAATTCCGCTCAGATGGCGCTCTTGTAATTCAGTACATGAAAATAGCAAAAAAAAAAACTGACAATGTAATATATCTTTATTGTTTCCCATATGCATATGTTAAATGGGTTATCCAGACTTTCCTAAAAAAACAGACCTGAATATGTAAAGGTTATGTACACCTTTGGGGGCATTTTTTATTATTGAATTATACTTATTTTGAGCTAAAAATTATTTTTTTTATATAATAGGTCTTTACTAAAAATATGGAATCCTTTTTTCTGTAAAGAGCTGAGATGCTCTAGTAGCACCGTAGCACCCTTTGTATTTTCTGTCTTTTCCATCAGACCAGGAGCTGACAGAATCCTTATCTTTGCTCCCTGAACAGTCATTATAGCTCAGTTCTTAACTTACTGATAAGAATTTGGCTTGCCTCTTTCACACTAGCGGCAGCACGGATCCGGCAGGTGAAGGGTGCTGCCGGATCCGTGCTGCCGCAGGTACATGTGTGGGGCCGGAACCGCGCTCCGGCCCTACACATGTCACACAGTACATACACACAGACACACACACATACATACTTACATGCTCCCGGCAGCTCCACACAGCACGCTGGGCGCTGTGGGGAATCGTCCTAGGTGCATGCCGTCCTGCTCCTGCACCGTGCTGTGCGGAGCTGCCGGGAGCATGTAAGTATGTATGTGTGTGTGTGTGTATATGTCTGTGTATGTTTATGTGTATGTCTGAATGTGTGTATGTATGTATGTGTGCAGGTGACGGATCCGTCATGAACTCCATTGAAAGTCAATGGAGGATGGATCCGTTTACCATTGTGTCACACCAAACGGATCTGTCCCCATTGACTTTCATTGGGGGTCATGACGGATCTGTCTTGGTGCGGATGCCTGGACCGGAGAGTAAACCGCAGCATGCTGCGGTTTGCTCTCCGGTCTGAAGACGGAACGGAATGCTTTTAGGAACATTCCGTTGTCTTCAGTTCAGTTTTGTCCCCATTGTCAATGAATGGGGACAAAACTGAAGCGTTTTATTCCAGTATTGCGCCCCTATGACGGAACTCAATACTGGAATTAAAAAACGCTAGTGTGAAAGTAGGTAAAGTGTTTATGACCTCCCAGTAGTTTAGAGATAACGTTTTTTAGATGACCGGCACAAAGTGATAATTAGAGATGAGCGAATAATCCAAAATTCGCTTTGGAATTTTCAAAAGATTTGTACCTCATATGGCCTATTCGGCGAAGCTGCATACAAATCATACATTATTATGTGGTGTTTTGCGAACATTCGCGTACTAATAACAAACCTACAGTTGTTAAAGGTACGCAAATGAGAACACGTACGCATGAGCGTACAAATTGCGTACAAAAATGACGGGCTTTGCTGGAGTGGAATGGTGGAGCAGGAGGAAACCTCTGAGTCCGACCTCTGGCTACATGATACTGTATCAGCAGATGACAGCAGATCATCTGGCTGTGATTGAGATGAGTGGGCCATCCACTCCACTACCTCATTCACTTTCTCCTCCACTACAATTTTGCACCTTGTTTGGTTAGCCTGGTGGAACAGTGGCCAACTATTGCAAATTCTACAAGTAGAAGCTCCGGCTACATGTCCCTTGGCACTGCTGCCCTGTGCCACTTTCTTCTTTTTTTTGGAGCTCGAAGTCTGGCTGGAACCCTTTTGCTTTTCCATGCCAAACATTTTTCACTTGACTGTGGCCCTGCAGCTGGTCTTTGTCTCTCTCCCTATCTCTCTCCCTGTCTCTCTCCCTGCCTGATTAATTACTAGCCCTGCACTGGCCCTGTAGCATCCCTGATATGTGCAGTATGGATTCCCAGAACAATTACACCCCAGTTTTAACAAAACAGTTCTCTGTCTCTCAGAACTTCACAGACAGTGCTTCTGGTCGTCTCAGCAGTCGCAGCACAACTGGTGCGTCACTGGCTTACTGAGCCTGAGCCAATCAGAGAAAGCCCTTCCCACTAGGTCAGGTGACCGCTTTCTTCCTGGGCTTTATGCTGCACTAATAATAAACAGTAAAAGTTCCCTAATTAACTGAATTCGTACACATCAGCGTATAAAGTAACCTATACGTAACATTAGCGTACAATTTATCGGAGTACGTAGCGAATGCGTAGAAAGAACATTTTCGAATCTAATGAAGCGAATCTCAAAAAATCCAGATTCGCTTTGCAGCACAAAATTTTCAAGATTCGTATCGAATCTACAAAGCGGCGAATAGATTTGCTCATCTCTAGTGATAATTAGAAAAAAGTTAACCCTTTGTTAAGAAGGGCTCAATAATTTTAATAATGGCCAATTGAAAACATGATGTTTAGCCAAAAATGAGTAAAATGCAATCATAAACAAAAATTGCCTCCAAAGGTGTACATAGCCTTTAAATTATTTAGCCACAAAAGCTCATATTCACCCCCTGATACCCTGTCGCTACAGTGCCACAGCTTACAGTTCCTGGAGTGGTGCCAGGTCATACTGGTTTGACACTTGAGTGTTTCAGCCAATAGGTGGCTGTGACATTCATGTGCTATATTTACTGAGATTACAGTTGCAGCCAGGGAATGGCCAGAACAGCCATGTGCTGCTATTGTTTGGCACAGTAGCTGAAAATGTAAAGAGAGATGGGGCACTGGAGCGCAGGGTATTAGAAGATTAGCATGAGCTGTTTTCTTTTTTTTTCAATTAAAATATCCAATTTGCAGGATAAATTCAATTTTTTTTATAAATACCATAAAAATGCCTTCAACAGCTTATGTCTCAATCACCCATCCTCCAAACACATACAGATGTAGCAACTTTCAACTTGACACGTAACACAGTAAAGAGATTTTCTTTGACATCCAAAATTTTGCTGAAGGCCAGGGATGCTCTAAAATAAAGAATAAACACAGGACTATATGGGGAATATAGCCAAGGAAATCATAGAAAAGAAAAAAAACACTCAAAATTTTATTTTATTAATACAATTAAAAGGATCAGACAGTGACTCTCCCTAATAAAACCCTAAATAACTGATTTCTGCCTAGGGAGTGGTATAGCTGCCCTAAGGCTACTTTCACACTAGCGGCAGCACAGATCCGGCATCTAAAGGGCGCGGACGGATCCGTACTGCCGCTGACACATGTGTGGAGTCGGAGCAGCGCTCCGGCCCCACACATGTTGACACATACACAGAGAACATACATACATACACACACACACATACATACTTACATACTCCAGCCCGGGACGCCGGCAGCACGTCTTCACGCGCCTCCTGCACGCAGTGATGACGATTCCCCACAGCGCCCTCTGCTGGGCACAGTAAGGAAACGTCATAGCTGCGCGCAGGAAGTGCGTGAAGACATGCTGCCTGCGTCCCTGCCTGGAGTATGTGAGTATGCATATGTATGTAGGTATGTATGTCTGTCTGTATGTTTCTCTGTAGCCGGAATGACCCCCCATTGCAAGTCAATGGAGGACAGATCCGGATTACTGGTGTGTCACACCAAACGGATCCGTTCCCATTGACTTGCATTGGGGGTCATTCCGGATCCATCTTGGTGCGGGTGCCTGGACCGGAGAGCAAACCGCAGCATGCTGCGGTTTGTTCTCCAGTCTGAAGATGGAACGGAATGCTTTCAGGTGCATTCCGTTGTCTTCAGTTCAGTTTTGTCCCCATTGACAATGAATAGGGATAAAACTGAAACGTTTTTTTCCGGTATTGAGCCCCTATGACGGAACTCAATACCGGAATTTAAAAACGCTAGTGTGAAAGTAGCCTAACAGGAACCACTTTCTTCAAAACTATCTCACCTTAATCTGTTAGGAGACAAAGGACAGATACAGTGCCTTGCGAAAGTATTCAGCCCCCTGGAACTTTTCAACCTTTTGCCACATTTCAGGCTTCAAACAAAAAGATATAACATTTAAAATTTTTGGTGAAGAATCAACAACAAGTGGGTCACAATTGTGAAGTGGAACAAAATTTATTGGATCATTTAAACTTTTTTTGTAATAATAAAACTGAAAAGTGGGGTGTGCAAAATTATTCAGCCCCCTTGCATTAATACTTTGTTGCTCCACCTTTTGCTTCGATTACAGCTGCAAGTCACTTGGGGTATGTCTCTATCAGTTTTTCACATCTAGAGACTAAAATTCTTGCCCATTCTTCCTTGCAAAACAGCTCGAGCTCTTTCAGGTTGGATGGAGAGCGTTTGTGAACAGCAGTTTTCAGCTCTTTCCACATATTCTCAGTTGGATTCAGGTCTGGACTTTGACTTGGCCATTCTAATACCTGGATACGTTTATTTTTGAACCATTCCATTGTAGATTTTGCTTTATGTTTGGGATCATTGTCCTGTTGGAAGATAAATCTCCGTCCTAGTCTCAGGTCTTTTGCAGACTCCAACAGGTTTTCATCCAGAATGGTCCTGTATTTGGCTCCATCCATCTTCCCATCAATTTTAACCATCTTCCCTGTCATGCTGATGAAAAGCATGCCCAAACCATGATGCTGCCACAACCATGTTTGACAGTTGGGATGGTGTGTTCAGGGTGATGAGCTGTGTTGCTTTTACGCCAAACATATCGTTTGGAATTGTTTCCAAAAAGTTCGATTTTGGTTTCATCTGACCAGAGCACCTTCTTCCACATGTTTGGTGTGTCTCCCAGGTGGCTTGTGGAAAACTGTAAACCAGACTTTTTATGGATATCTTTGAAAAAATTCTTCTTGCCACTCTTCCATAAAGGCCAGATTTGTGAAGTGTTCGACTAATTGTTGTCCTATGGACAGGCTCTCCCACCTCAGCTGTAGATCTCTGCAGTTCATCCAGAGTGATCATGGGCCTCTTGGCTGCATCTCTGATCAGTCTTCTCCTTGTTTGAGATGAAATTTTAGAGGGATGGCCGGGTCTTGGGAGATTTGAAGTGGTCTGATACTCCTTCCATTTCAATATGATCACTTGCACAGTGCTCCTTGGGATGTTTAAAGCTTGGGAAATCTTTTGGTATCCAAATCCAGCTTTAAACTTCTCTACAACAGTATCACGGACCTGCCTGGTGTGTTCCTTGGTCTTCATAATGCAGAACCCTGAGACTATGACAGAGCAGGTGCATTTATACGGAGACTTGATTACACACAGGTGGATTCTATTTCTCTTCATCAGTCATTTAGGACAACATTGGATCATTCAGAGATCCTCAATGAACTTCTGGAGTGAGTTTTCTGAACTGAAAGTAAATGGGCCGAATAATTTTGCACGCCCAACTTTTCAGTTTTATTATTACAAAAAAAAGTTTAAATGATCCAATAAATTTCGTTTAACTTCACAATTGTGACCCACTTGTTGATTTTTCACCAAATATTTAAAATGTTATATCTTTTTGTTTGAAGCCTGAAATGTGGCAAAAGGTTGAAAAGTTCCAATGGGCCGAATACTTTCGCAAGGCACTGTATAGAGCGGGGTCACAAAAAGTGTGTCATCTGGTCAATAAAGGTGTACCACACTAAGAGATACAGACAATCCTTCTGTATTGTTATATTAGACAAAAATTAAACAAATGTCCTGATATAAATATATCAGCATAGGCCCTACGCATTTTTCCCCATGCATGCAACCATAGAGTTCATCTAGGGCACAATCACTGAATGGATTTCTAGCTCTATATACTGTAAATAAAACAAAAAGGGGAAGCTAAATGTAGATGTTATGGGGGTCATTTATTAAGCAGAAATATGCCTAAAGTAGGCATATTTCTGGCATAGATTGTGGAGCAAAGGTCCTTTGCGTCGCAGTCTGTGACTTCTCCCTGATCCTGCTACTGCCAGAGCATGATCGGGAAGGGGACAGGCTGGTCTCATTCATAATTTTCTACACCTGGTTAAACAGTAGAAAATGGTCTAAATGTAAGACAGCCTCTGTCACGCTCCGGATTTGGGGGATCGATTCCACACCAAGTAGAGTAGGGGGGGGGATGGGATTAGGCCTGGAAACTAGTGAAGGCAGATGGACACCTCCTAGGGAAAACCCTGATTCCAGTCCTGGCTATGCATACACTGGAAACCTGGGACCCTAACTGTCCCTGAAGGACCTTGAAGCCAGTGACTGGAATGAGACAAACTGTTCCTCCACCAACCTGGACGAACAGTAGTCTCCCCTCAGGCCCAAACACCAAAACACAACAGGGAAATGCAGGGGAAACACAAAAGGGAAAAGAGGACACTTATCTTAATAGAAGAAATGGCAGCAACCGAATCTCAGCAGAAAACCACTCCAATCTACAACAATGTCCACTGAAAGTATAAACCGCAAGGAACTGAGAAGGAAGCAGGAATAAATAGGGGAAGGACAATTACCACACGTGAGGGAAAGGGGTGTGGTAAATAGCAACAACACAAAAAGGAAAACATGTCAGATTATGTCATTTGTGTAAGTCTAGAAGACTTTCTGCAACCTGTTGCAGGAACGTCCTTGACAGCCTCTTCATAAGTCCTGCGGATCCACCGCCACCGCAGGGTCTTAAAATGCTGGTCTTGTAAGTCACCGTCTTAGTCTGGAAAGTTCAGACTGAACTAAAGCTATTTCTAACATATAGTTGCAGGGTTGGTAGAAAAGTGATACAGTATCTGGTACGGTGAGTGGTTGATGCACCAAAATTCTATTGACCATAAAAATAATCAGGCCAAGACGTATATAAATAATAATTAAAGTAGAACTCCCGCAAAAATGTTTATTCTCTGACCTGCTTGAAAGGTGCATGATGTAATCTGTAGTGAAAGTAACCTTCTCATCAGTAACTGCATTTGTGAGCTATCCTCTCTTTTCTAATCCTCAGATGTGCTCTCTGATCTCCAACTGACACAGGACAGGAAGTCATTACTTCTCTCTTCATTTCTATGAGACTGACATTGAGGCTCCCATAGGAATACATGTAGAAACTGACTTCCTGTCTACACATAAGATGCTGTGTCAGTTGGAAAGTTTGATTTCTGGTCACATGACACAGGTGAGAAGCATAAGGGAGGTTATTACTCACAAATACAGTCACTGATGAGAAGATTACCTTCACTACAGATTGCATTATGTACCTTTCTAGCAGGTCATAGAATAACATTTTTTGCAGGAGTTTTTCTTTAAAGGGGTTAAACAGCTCAAGTCTCAGTCACCCATCCTCTAAACACATACAGATGCAGCAAACTTTACCTTGACAATTAACACATTAAAGAGATTTTCCAGGACCCCAAAAATTTCTCTGAAGCCCATGAATGTTATAACATAATGAATAATTCTTTCTGACCTGTGTAATCCTTCACCAATCCAGTGCCACCACTATGATGCTCCTAGATGTCAATGAAGCAAATTTACTAATCCCATAGGTGGTGTAAACTTAGACAGGTAGGGAATGATAATTTAGATGCATGAATCGATATTTGTAGGATATTTCTATATTTGTAGGAATTATTGGTTGGCTTAGTTTGAGACAGAACTTTGATGCAAAATGTTGCATATTAGGTAATTTCCTATTTATCTTTAATCCACATCCTCTACCATTAAACCACTCGCCTTGTCAGACTGGGCACAGATAATTTCTTTAAACCTGGATATGTCAAATGTGCCAAATTATGCCACATTGTCCCCCAAATTTAGGTGCACTCTTCTCCGCTGTGGCAAGCTGTTTGAAGGCTCTTTTTATGGGGAAAGCTGTAGGTTTTCTTGATACCATTTTAGGTTTTATGGCTTTTTGATCACTTTTTATTCAATGGGAAAGCAAATGGGGAAGCAAAGTCGCAAAAAAACAGCAATTTAGCCATTTTGATTTATTTTTCACTAGGGTGTACAGATGCAAGAAATTTCAGATGCAGTGATACCGATGATATTTTTAATTTATTATTATTTGCAAAATGGGCAAAGGGACTGATTATTTTTTTATCATTTTGTTTACAGTTATATTTTTATAAACAAGACTCCAGGCTGCCATAGTAACCAAATTGCTCCTGTTCAGCTGTTTCCTTGTCAGAGGGAACCCATTTAAATGATCTCTCAGATGTTGTGGCCACAATTGAAAATGGCATCTGGTAGGCATAATGTCCATAGTTAGAGTTGTCTCCAATCACAGACACAGACAACTCAATTTTAAAGGGCCAGAACCATATTTAAATACATGAAATGTCATACAGGGGTCATAGTATTCTATTCTAATGCTATATTATAATATAATATATTCAATATTCTACTACTAGAGGCAGTATATGAGATGCTATATGTTAGCTGTAGAAAAAAATCAAGTAACTAACATGTAAAATCAGTCTTCTAGAGATGGCTTTGTCAATTTCTCATATGACCTCAAAGTCACACTATGAATCATTTTGAATAGGAAGTTTCAATGAATTTTCACAGCGGAAACTTTTTTTTCCCCCACCAGCTACTGTACTAAGATATTGTTCCTACCGAGTAAGGAGAGCGATTTGGAAGAAAGCTCTTAGTATTAAAAAGAATCCAGTGGAGCATAGATAAGAGCATTCTATCTTCCCATGGAATATCTTTTGAATAATTGCACTGGACTCAAGAGATGTGTTAATGCAATTACACAGCAAGACAACAGCAAGATAATTAGAGCTAAATGGTTTGAGGTTGTATTCCTGTATTGGTGCATGTGCATAAATCCCAGATCACGGATTCAAAGAGGCCAGAAAAGCTACGCTGCTGCCCCTTGAAGACTGAGTTTGTGCAAACTATTGGGTATATATAATATAATATTAATATAGTATGATATAAATACTGTTTGTGTTATATTTTATGTGGCTTTATACTTAGACGCAATAAGCACTCAGAGTGCCGATATATTGTGGTTGATATGGCGCAGAACTATGAAATTGTTCTAGAATTCTTCTAAGGGAAATAGTTCTGTAAAATGGCATCTAATTAGAGATGAGCGAGCAGTGCGGATCCGTCCTCATCTGCATGTAAGTCAATGAGGACGGATCGTTTGGTATGACACTCATACCAAACGGTTCCGTCCCCACTGACTTTAAGACGGGTGAGGACGGAACCGTTTGGTATTAGTGTCATACCAAACGATCCGTCCTCATTGACTTACATGCAGATGAGGACGGATCCGCAATGCCTGCGGGCATTGCACACGGGACCCGAGCGTTACAGTGCTCGTAACGAGCACTGTTCGCTCATCTCTACATCTAATTGATCATGTCTGTGGATGTGTCCTTTCTTTTTTCACCTCTTAGCACTTAAGGTGTGTGGTTTAAGATGCCCATCTATTAAATTAGAAAAAAAAAAAAAGATTTTACGATACTCTGCGATGTTTATCCTATATGTGTCTATGTCTGACCACCCAGTGGTTGTGTTGTGTATTGTGAGCAGTCAATAATAGTTTTGCTAACTTGTCACCATATTGTTTTGAATTGGTTTGATAAAATATCTATAACAGGCAGTGGGAGTGGACCTACTTTGCCAACTAACCAGTTTGACTGAAGGCTAAACCCAAGCGTATTGTCCTGGCAGTTCCCTCGTATTCACTCTTTTACCATGAACAGGTATGTGGACTTCGCTGCAGACAACCAGTAATCTTGAGACACTAGTACATAGCACAAAGTGTTTAGGCAAAAGGTGCAGTCTAAGTACAGCGCAGGGACAGGACAGACTGTGTACAGGCGTGTTCCAAATAGCAATTCCAAGGTCATGGTAGGCTCAGTACGTGTATAATCCAGATAGTAATTCCAAGGTTGGAGCAGGAGGCAAGAAGCAAAATCAGTAGTCAGGCAATGTTTGGTACATGTGTAGTCAGATAAGAGACACTCTTGCAGGTTACTAGACACTAGAAAACTCAAAGCTCAGGCAAGGAGGTGGAACCACAGCCCAGCTAAATAGGGAGGCTTATCTGTACCTTAGCCAGTGGATGAGAGAGAGCAAGAGAAAAGGATTAACTCTAGTAGCACTGAAAGGAAGTTCTAGAGTACTAGTCCCAATACACTCAAGACACACACAAAGCAGGATAGCCTAACAATATTGGAGTCCTTTACCAAATTCGAGCTAAAGCAAGGTTGGACACAGCTGTGTTCTGTATGTTTTTGTATGATATGATAGGTAAAGTAGTGTCCTATATTATGTTCATATGCATGAGTTCTAAATTTACCCATCAAAGTCACTTTTTAGTCAAAGCTGGTGACAGTAAACTTTCACAGAGCCAAAGAGTGTGAGTAATGAACATTCTACATTAGCAGTACACCTGGGTCTTATAGATACAGAAATCAAGTATACCCTATGGTCAATTCGGTCTAAAGTTTAATAAAACTTTGATTCTCAACAAATCCAAATTTCCTTGTGCTTCATATTAACAAAATAAGTTGGCAAAATGGCAGCTGTACGTGTTATGAAGTAAAACTAAGTGAAGAGGAGACAAATCCAGGAACGGGAGATCACCCATGATGCCGTGCAGCCAGAAAATCCACAGATAGTCATTGCCTGTGATGTCACAGCCGTATAAAACCCTTATCTCGCACGGTCTCTGCCATTGTCCTGTGAGCTGAGCATAGGGAAAAACGTGGCAAGCGCTTATGCACTAGGGACAGAGTTGCTGAAAACAACAAATAGAATAATATAGGAGAGGGAGAGTGCAGGGGGAGAACAGTGAGAGTTATTCTGCATAAGTTTTATTTATTTATTCCTTCATTTACTTATTCCTACATCAGTGATAAATATAATTAAAATGTAATTTTAATGGAAGCCTTTATTATTCATGTGCCAGCGTACCAACTAATACCATCTAGTCTGCACCCCTTAGGGGATCAGGTCTTAAAGATGACCATTCTCATATTTTGCAGATTCTACTTCTTCCAAGTCTCCATATCCTAGAAAAGTCAGCAAGATGCAGAGAGAGGAGGAGCTGGAAGTACCTGATGACATATTTTCAACAATATTAGATGATTTGTAAAAGGAAGAAAAGCAGATGGCAGAAGAAGGGTTCCCATCTGTAGGGCAGGAGAGCGCTGGAGTCGGAGAAGTGGGTATGCCAGAGCTGATTAATATTCTGTGTTTACTGTCAAATAACCTGCATGAGATTGCAGGCCAGAACAGGAATGATATGCATATTCTGCCCTATATTAATGGTGCCGCATGGCCATTAACAATGAAGAAGGACAATACAATGCGGATTTCATTGTTAAATAAAAGGCAGCTGCGGACTAATTAGCCATGCGGTTCTCCACCACAGCATGGCCACAACCCGCCCACAGCGCGGCCACTCTGTGAGTCTGTACCCTAAGGCACAGTTGCCTAGGTATATCTGATTTATAGCAGTTTGTGACAAATTAATTCAGAAAAAAATTGAATTTCTTAGCTAACTTCGGCTAAATTGCCAAATCAAACTTTTCAAGACTTTGCTCATCTCTAGTCAAAACTGTTCAATAAAACCCCTACAACTAATACTTATCATGAAGTTATGCAGGGGCCACAGGATCTCTAAACTGATCCTGTACAGGTGTGGCAGAGTTAACAGTCATACTTGGTGAGTTATCACATCTAGTTAAAGTGTTATCACTGTGACTGTTAGCTCTGCTACATCTGTATGTGTCCTAGTCTCCTGCAGAATAACCACCCCAAGAGCAATGCTGCTCTCCAATCTCACCTTAGTTCATAGGTGGAGACAATATAGATTTTTGTAAAATAAATATTTCATAATTTAATTATATTTATAAGTAATTACTACTTTATCATTCATACATGTTGCACGTCCTGAGAATAGATAAGTAACTTTCCATAGAAGTAATGTTAATCAATAAAAGACTGAAAAAATTATGAAAACTACTGAAGAAATTCAATCTATAGATGAAAGCAACAAGCAACTGTAAAATGGTTAATTACTGCACTTTTCAAATGTGACACGGTCATAGACACGCAGTATGATTAATTACCACTGCTCGCTTAATATCACTTAGCAAACGAGTCTGAGATGTTGGATAAATACATCGCTGCACTTAAAATTGAGAAATGTCATCTAGCCGGCCCCACAATATGACGTTATTGTCTTCTGGTGTCTGAAAAGTAAGTGAATACTGTAGATAAAAGATTTAAAAGAAACCTGTCACATTGAATATGATTTTTGTTTTACAGGCAGCATTTTATAGAGCAAGAGGAGCTGAGCAGATAGATATATAGTTTTGAGAAAAAAAATTAAAGAGGTTATGCAATTTCTCAAACAGCCCCCCCATGTGCCGGGCCCCTCACAGGTAGTATACGTACCGAGCCCCTGTACCGCTCCTGGTCCCCGCACCACTGCTGCTTCTCCCTGTACATGGATGAAAACATCCGTTATTGTGGGGGAGCAGCCAATGGCAAGCAGCGACGAACCTCCCTAGCATCGAGGGTGAAGCTAGGGAGGATCGTCCCCGTCTGCCATTGGCTGCCCCCCCCCCCCCGACACCAGGTGTTTTCATCTATGTATATGGAGAAGCAGCAGCTGTGGTGCGGTGACCAGGAGTGGCGTTGGGAGCAGGGAGAGGGGTAAGTATATTACCTGTGAAGGGCCCGGAAAATGTGGGGGGCTGTTTGAGTAATTGGATAACCCCTTTAAATAGAACTATAATTTATACAATTTTTTCATGCTCATTCTGGGCTTTGAAGTCCAGGAGGAGGTTTTATCAGTGATTGACAGCTATCACTGTGTACACAGTCATAGAGGGAAGACTCCTGGATTTTAAATCCCAAAATGAGCAGGAATTTGAATGTATAAAATACAAGTTTAACTGAATCTTTTCCCACAAAACTATATATCAATCTGCTCAGCTCCTCCTGCTCTATAACATGCTGCCTTCAGACTGCACTGCATGTACATGGTGACAGGTTCCCTTGTCAAGAAAATGGGTGATCTGCCTTCAGCATCATGTGTAGTCACTAAAGCTGGTAAAACACAATGACCTAATGTTGGACAAACCTGATGACTAACCAATTATCTAATATAGATGGGGTGTCACAGCTTTCACCTGGTGGTAGACCTTACAGAAAAATCGGGCTGTTGGATTTTAGAATGTCTGATCCTTTTGTTCACAGAGAAATAAACCACTTTCAGAGGTAGTGGCTCATTCCCAGTACAGAACATGCAGTATGCTCACTAAGCCAAGCCAAACATACTGTATGTAGGAAGGGATGGTGGGAAATGAAAGCTGGTAGGGTATGGCCAGTACTTGGAAACAAGTATTAAAAAAGTTGGCCCTTCTGGGACATTGATGGCTTATTACTATAATATGCCATCAAAAAAGTCAGATAAGTGCAGGTCCTACCTCTCCAGAACTGGACTTACAATGTGAATATACAGCAGTCACCCTTCGTTCACTGCTTTGAGAGTTCCAAAAGTATCTGAGTGCTGGTCACATATTGGTGAACGGAGAGGTGCACCCTCCATTCACCTCTATGTGACTTCAGAAAATAGCTGAGTGCACTCGCTTGGTTATTTTCTCAACTTTTACAGTGGTGAATGATGAGCACACCGCGCATGCGCATTGTGCTCTACAGTACTTCACTTCAGAAGCCCTGTTCTCTAGGTAGGAGCAGGTCCCAGAGGTAGGACCCGTACCTATTTGACATATCAGAGGCCAACATGGGCCAATCCCTTTATATTCTGTTTGCAGAATTTCCTAGTTACCAGAATATTCTAAGAAGGAATATGGGTTTTCCAACCACTATACAATATCCAACAACATATCTATATATATATATATGTATATATATATATATATATATATATATATATATATATATATTGGCATTAAGAGGTCACTGAACTGGTTACTCCACAGATTACAACTGATAATGGTCCATGATCTATAATCTGTGGGGGAATAAACTACAGGTGTGTAATTTTCCTGCAGTGCCGCCATAGGAGATATAAGGCATTGCATGATGCTCTTTGAATTCAATGAGCTGTCCATGTTATGCACATGGGTGCTGGGTTCCCTGGATTGTCTTCGTGTAGCTATTCTCTGCTCATGTGTTGCATGCTGATAATATAATACAGTACATAAAGCAATTAGCGACTCAAAATCAAAACAATTATTCCGAACTTTACACATTTACTGATTCCCTAACAATATTGTCTATTTTTGCTAAATGACTTATATAAATGGAAAATGAATTTAATTAGTTTATAACATTATTTTTGTCATTATGAAACTCAGGCATTTATTTTGTGGTATAAAGTCTACAATGATTGCAGTACAGTATATAGAATAATATAATTTTTCTATTAGGTGTGATACAGTACGTTATATAATAATGAATTTATGTAGATAGGCAGATAGATGTAAATTGGTAGGTAGGTTGTTAGCTGCAGATGTTTTCTAGTTAGGCTGGGATCACATATTTTAGTGACGGACAGTTGTTTTATATCTAAGCTGAACACAACAGTTTTTGTGCATTTTGTGGACCAGGCTAGTGTCCATAGCTGGAAGGAGATTGACAGAAAAATGTGCATGTTTTTTTTATCATTTAAAGGGCATCTGTCAGCAGATTTGTATCTATGAAACTGGCTGACCTGTTACATGTGCACTTGGCAGCTGAAGGCATCTGTGCATCTGTGAAGGCATTATGTTTTATTATATGGATTTGAGCAATGGGGGTGTTGTTGTTACTCCTAGAGACTCAGCTCTGTCTGCAACTGGCACATCTTCTTTGATTAACAGAACCAGGCATGATGATGTTTTCTCTGTCATTTAAAGTGGAGAGATCGTGGCAGTTACAGAGAGACCAGAGCCTCTAGGTGTAACGGCAACACCCCTGTTTCTCCTAGAGGTTTATTTGCATATATTAAAGGGGTTGTCCGAGTTATTTTTTTTTATTCTTTGTATGTTACTAACTTGTCAAGTATAACAACTTTCCCATATTTCCCATACACTTTGTGCTTCTAAAGCTGCTGGTTTCTCAGAGTTCACTGAGGGTCACATGACCTGTGATGTCAGCTTATCTCCCTGCTCTGTGATGTTTCGTGCACAAGCCTCAGAGATCAGATAACAGTCTGTACACAAGACTTCTCTGGCCACGCCCCCCTGCACTGCTGGGCTGCTATCTGCTCTCTCCCTGGATTCCTTCAGATAAAACATTAACCCCTTCATCCAGAACACACTGAGGGCTCAAGGCTTTACAACAGGCTTTACACTGCAGGCAGTGAGGAGACAAATGCTGGGCACAGGAGCCGACAGAGGAATTGTATTGCACAAGAACAGGTAGGGGAAAGTTCCTGTGTATATCAGCAGTGTCATTGTACATACAGCTGGGACTTGTAGTCCTACACACACAACATGCTGCTGAGTATTCCAGCAGACAGACATGTCACTCACAACAGCTCTTGAACAGGAGAGACTGGTCCAGACTGCTTCACTGACCTCGCAATAAACTTACTGGTAAAAACATTAACCTTAGTGACCAGCCTGTTTTGGGCCTTACTAACAAAGCACTTTTTTAAAAAAATTTCCGTTGCCTTCCAAGTGATATAACTTTTTTATTTTTCAGTATATGTAACCAGCAATATGAGGGATTGTTTTTTTAGAGGGATTAGTTTTTAATGGTGCCATTTTGGGGTACACATAACTTACTGATTAACTTTTATTTATTCTTTCTGGGAGGGGAATAGGAAACAACAGCAATACTGTAACTGAGTTTTTACATTATAAATTTTGCGCCGTTCATTCTTCAGAGTTTACCTGCAGAGAGGCAAGACCTGCTAGGAAACTCTGGATGCAGGCCTGGGGCCTCCACTAAGCCTCAGCCTGCCTGCACTGACATTGGCACCCAGCTATCTCATTGTTGCTCCCTCTGTAACCTCTTATATGCCATGGGCGCTATTTCCATGACATGTAAGGAGTTAGATCACAGATTGGCACTCCTGCAAGTCCAGGCCATTAGACCAGGAGAGCCAAGCCCCAGCTCTCTGCTTCACAAGAGACCCATGGTAATGCTTGGCCTGGGCTGCCTTAGTGACTGCCGCAAAAAGGTTTATTGGTGGTCATTAACGGGTTAAACCAGCCATTGTGAGCCCATTCAGCCATCACATCTGATGGCCCTGCTTGCTATATATTATGATCACTTGCTGTCCCCTGTGGAGCTAACAATCTAAATTCCCTATGGAGGCACAGGAGAGAAAGATCTTGGAAAGAGACCAGAATCGAGTTTTAATAAATTTACTCATCTCCACTCATAGCATAAAAAATATTCATGTTCATTGCATGCACATGTGTATAAACTAACAGATCATCCTCATGATAAGTCGGAAAGATATAAATCAGATTGTGTGCCTCCTTAAAATGATGTGAATGATGATGATCCCTGGGCAGTGCTGAGGAATAAGTTGATGCTAAATAGGCAAGAGAAACTAAAATAAAAGGATAACTATTTTAAAAATGAAAACTTAACGTTGAAAATATTTGTCTGGTAATGTATAACCTAAAGATGAGATTTTGCAGGTTGCATAAGTTACCAGCTTATCCATTCATGCATTTCATTTCCTTCCATTCGATATATCTGATCTACGCAGTGAGAGGCTATTAGGCTTATCATATGGTCTGTCAGGAAAGTAAGAGCATTATGTTTTTGCTAAATGTTGTCTTCCCGATAACAAATGACGAGACCATTATGCCATCATTAGCATAGCGGCTTCACGTTTGCTTAGGAAAACAAATGAAAAGAAACCAGAGAGATTTCACTGAATAACTTCTAATTTCTGGTTTGAGCAACAAGGAAATGTTAATCATATTTCTGCTAGTATCTTCTGCAGAGTTCTGCTGATCAATCAACCCTTAATCTCTGGTTGTTAATGTGTCTTCTCAAGCAAGGGGATGCTTACAAAATAGATTAGCTGCTCTAATGTTCTTCTGGTGCCCCCAGAGAATTCCTTTCTCTTAGAAACCGAAAAAGTGCCATGGTTCATATGTTTTAGCTTGGTAGTTTGTTATGCCTTGCGAAGTTGTCACTGGGTTCTTCTGTCATATATACAAAACAGAAAACATCAGAATTAACTTAGTAAAGTAAGAAGGTTTGTAATCAGGGAATCGAACAAGCTAGATGGGTTTGAAATATACGGGAGGAGATCCTTAGTAATGACTGAAAGCTTGAGTTTGTTGAGAGCAAATGGTGGAACCCTGATCGGATGTAATATCTTGGAGATACCTTAGGAGTAGGGATGAGCGAACTTTTTAAAAGTTCGGTTCGCTTCGGCGAACTTTCGTGAAGTTTGGATTCGTATGAACCGAACCTATAGTTTCGTGTACTTGCAGTTGCTATTACAATGAAAAAAGTGGAAAAAATCCAAGTGACTTCAACAACGGCGACGCAAAATATACGCATATTTGAGAATCTACACTAATGCGTACGCTAATGCGAACATTCCCGCACAAATAACGAACATATAGTTTAGCGTTGGCAAAGGTACGCTACTTAACTGAATAAATATGTACGCATTAGCGTACGCATACACTGCATCTGCGAACATTCCTACTCAAGTAACGAACATACAGTCTAGCGTTGTCAAAGGTACGCTACTTAACTGAATATGTACGCATTAGCGTACGCATACACTGCGCCTGCGAACATTCCTACTCAAGTAACAAACATACAGTCTAGCGTTGTCAAAGGTACGCTACTTAATAATGTACACTAATGCGTACGCTAATGCGTATGAATTCATAAAATGCGTGTACACATTAGTGAACATTCTCAAATATGCGTATATTTAGGGTATGGCTAATGGCATATTCCATACCCTAAATATAAGCATATTTGAGAATGTTCGCTAATGTGTACGCATTTTATGAATTCAAACGCATTAGCGTACGCATTAGCGTACATTCTCAAGTATGCGTATATTTTGCATCGCCGTTATTTTAACCAGATTCGTTACGAACTTTCTCAAAATTCGGTTCGGTGACGAACCGAACTTTTGGGAAAGTTCGTAACGAATCTGGTTCATTACGGTTCGGTTCGCTCATCCCTACTTAGGAGGGGTCGATGGGTAAGTTGAAGAGCAAGGAAGAAAGTGGGCAACCTTGACTTGTGCCATGGTGTTTATGTCACCTGTATAGTTTACTGTTATGGCCATTGACAGTTAAAATAGTTTGCGTCTATCGCTGTTATAAGTGAAATAAGGAAAGAAATGTATCTCCGAAACCCCGATGTCGAAAGACTGTTTCCAGAGACCTCAAGGAGTTATATTCCTGTCTAGGCTTAAAAACATTGTTACTGTAGATCAAAAGCACTGGGTCAGTATCATGGCAGCCAGAATACTCATACTAACACTAGTACTCATTGTGAAGTGTCTATATTGAAGAAAACACAACTGGGAATGAGTAATTAACCAACCTAACATTATTTGCCAACAATCAGTTAGGATTTGGGTTAATATTTTGTAGTCTGGATTTGCAGAGGTATCTCCCAAGGAAATAACACCATCTCACTAGCAGCACCTTGTGGAAGTGGCTCCATATGAGGTTGAAATCCAACCTTTTAGCAAGCTGTAGTTCTGATTTAAAAGAGAAATAGGTAAGAGGTAAGGGCGGAGGGGTCTTTGTTAGGTTTTAAGATTAAATGGGTTTTCCGGTTATGCAAACCCATATGCAAAATTAACACTATTGTTCAACCTTACTGCATTATATAATTCTGATGATGAAGTTCTGAGTTTATTTTGACTCCTCCAAGTGTAATTGCGATCTGTGGCCCCCAACCTGTGTTTACATCCTCGTGCAAGACTGATGAGCCTTGTGCCGCATAAGAAGACATCAATATTATAGAAAGTGCATGCTGGTCAAGTTACACCTCTGCCTGGAGGAAAGAGGTTAGGCCGTCGTTACATTTTTTGCCTCAGGCAGTATGTGCTTCCCTGCCCCTGGCCACAAAACACTGAAGGAAGGGGGGCCCAATCGGAACCCTTGCACCAGGGCCCATGATCCTTTAGCTACGCCCCTGGTAACCTGGTATTTTTCCTCTCTCTTTCTCTTCTTAAATCACTGCAGGGATCCCCATCATCAATCATCTTTTAGCATCTCGTTGCTGCCTGCCGCTTTTACTAGTGAGGCCTAGGCACCTCAGTCTGACACTGAATGTAGAGGTGAATCACAAAGAGTAATAAATGTGCATGTGATGCCTCACTAAAGTCAATGCAGTTGTCTTCCTATTACATAATGAACAGTGATATTGACACTTGCACGTTGTAGTTTTGATTGAAAACAACATAAGCAGACAAGGCATTTGTTCCCATGAATTTAATTTAGGTCTGTCGTGCCGCTGTGACAGATACATCCCCTGGTAATTTTTGTCGCTAGTTTATTCATGGCTTAATTAATAGAATTTATGTTCACATGAACAATCCAAGTCATATTCAGTATTTCACTGTATATAACGGTGTAAATAATAAAACTTCACAAATGTATATGCCTCCTATAGAGAAAATCTATGGACTGAGAAGCTTCTTTTTTGGACGTGATTCTACATTTTTATTATATGTGTGAGGGGAATTGAACAACCAACACAATATTTATATCAGTTGTCGAATCTATATTTTATTGTATTTAATGTAATAAAAAGTATACTCCAGAGCTGCATTCACAACTCTGCTGGTTTCTAGTAGAATCAGTTAACTCTCTGTCAGCACAGGTAAAAGAATCATACAATGATCTTTGCTGATCTGCATTTTGGAAAAGTGAAAGAGTAAGGATTAATTTAACACCTTCAAGACCAAGCCCATTAACGTTTTTTTCATTCCAAGAGCCATAACTTTTTTAATTTTCTGTTCATATAGCCATATGAGGGCTTATTTTTCGCAGGACAACTTGTATTTTTTTAATGCCACCATATCATTTATCATGTCTTGTATTAGAAACCGGGAAAAAAATTCTTTGTGGGGTGAAACTGAAAAAAAAAAATTCTGCTAAGGTTTTTTGGGTTTTGACATTACGGTGTTCACCGTGGGCTAAAAATGACATGACATCCTTATTCTACAGGTCAATACGATTACGGCAACCTCTTCAAGACCAAGCCCATTAACGTTTTTTCGTTCCAAGAGCCATAACTTTTTAAATTTCCCGTTCACATTTTTTTGTGGGACAACTTGTATTTTTTAATGGCACCATTTCATTTATCATATCTTGTAATGGAAAGCGGGAAAAAAATTCTTTTTGGGGTGAAATTGAAAAAAAAATAAAATTCCGCCAAGATATTTCGGGTTTTGCCATTATGGAGTTCACTGTGCACTAAAAATGACACAATGTCCTTATTCTGCAGGTCAATACAATTACGGCGATACAAAATTGCATAGTTATTATTTTGTTTTACTGCTTTTAAAAAAAGTAAAAACCATATAAAAAGTGAAAAATTTGCCATTTTCTGACAGCCTTAACTTTTTAAATTTCTATCCACGGAGCTGTATGAGGGCTTGTTTTTTGCGGAACAAACTGTAGTTTTAATTGGCACCATTTTTGTGGTACATACGACTGTTATTCAATTTTTTTGAGATCTATTATTTTTCATCATCCCCATTTCTGCAGATTAAAAATAAACAATCAAACAAATAAACATAGGCATTGCGGTGTCTGAAAGCGCCCAAACTTTTAAAGTATAAGATTATTTATCCTATACGGTGTAATAGAAGGAAAAATAAAAAAAATGGATGCTACACCATTTTTTCGTCACTTCACTTCCCCAAAAAAATTGATTAAAAAGTGATGAAAAGATCATACACAATTTCCAAAATGATAGTAATAAAAATTACAGATCATCCTGCAAAAAATCCCTGACATAGCTTAATAGACATAACTTAAAAAAAGTTATGGGGTTCAGAATATATCAATAAAAAAACATTTTATCAAAGTTTTTGTTTCCCCCCCCCCCCCCAGTATTAAAGCACAAGAAAACTACTTAAATTTGATTTCATTGTAACCATTCTGACCCAGATAATAAAGGGCATGGGTCAGTTTTACCACATAAGAAACATAAAAACAAAACCCATAAAACTGTGACAGAATAATGTTTTGCTTTTTTTCCAATTCCACAGCATTTGGAATGTTTTTTAGCTTCCCACTACATTATATGTAATAGGAAATGTTGCCATTAAAGTATAAAAAAATAAGCCCTCATACCGCTATGTGAATGGAAAAAATAAAGAAAAGAAATAAGAAAATAAGAAAATTGATGGCTCTGGAAAGACAGGAAGTAAAAAACAAAAACTCAAAAATTGCAAGGTTCTGAAGGAGTTAATCAGTAGAATGTAGAAGCAGCAGCACTCCCTGGAGCACAATGACCCCTTACCTGCAATGTCCAATTCAGCCAACCTCATACTGGCATGACTGTGTTTGATATTATAGCAGAGCCCTGTTCAAGTGAATGGACTAGGATGCAATACCAAACCTACCTATATACATGTGGACATTACACTTTTTGTTGTTGTAACATGGGCACAGCTGCACTTTTGTTTCAGTCCTTGGTGTGGTTCAAATCAGACATCATATAGTACATAGTGATCACTTTCTAACATAGCTAGAACCAACCCTGTGCACTTTTTGCCCCACCTATCTCTCAATAGTTGATTGATGCACACTGAGGTAACTAGGAGCAGCACACTATATGTGCAGAGTCTGCTTTCCTGAACATAGATGCCTAATGGCATAGGTAGGTTTAGAGTAGGCTGAGCATAGGGAGAGATGTGGCTTGTGCTCATGCGCTATAGACAGTGTTGCTGAAAATGATTAGTAGAAGAATTCAATGCCAATAAGATGGAAGCCTTTATTATTCCAGAGCCCAGTGTGCCAACCAGTACCATCCAGTCTGCACCCCTTGGGGGGCAAGTTTTAATGATGACCATCCTCATTTTTTGCTGGCATTACCTCCTAGAAAAGTCAGCAAGATGCAGAGAGAGGAGGAGCTGGATGTTCCTGATGACATATTCTCATCAATATTAGAAGATGTGGAAAAGGAGGAAAAGCAGATGGCAGAAGGGCTCCAACCTGTAGGGCAGGAGAGCACTGGGGTTGGAGAAGTCCATATGCCATATTGGCCCCCCACCTAACTAGCCAAACCCCATATCAGCAACAGCCTCTATTTAAAGGTGCATCAAAGGTGCTGCACGGCCATTAACAATGAAGACAGACTGTACAGTGCAGTTCAACCCGACCACACTGTGTGGCCATATCCTAAGGTAGAGGGACCTGTTTTTTAGTGATTCATGATTAATTAATTCATAACTAATCAAAATTATTGGGAAGTTCAGCAAAGCTGACACATTTTTCAAAACTCTTAACCTCTAATTAAGTGTAACAGTTCTCATCTACACCTAAGCCAAACTGGAATGTGTAAAATTATTAATTAGTAGTTTAAAAACTATCAACTGGAGATCTAGAGGTTAAATGCAGGCCTCACTTGAAGAGACAACCTGTTCAGATCTGCTTTGTTTCATTCACATAGTTATTAATTGACTCTACAGAGAGCTGGAGATTATCCAGGCCACATAGCGGAAAAAAAGCAGAAGCTCAAACAGTATGAAAATCATCATTTTATCCAGAGCTATCTGAACTCTGCTGGATCTCCATTGTTTAAGGGCATATTCTTGCCAAAAACATTTTCATTTCACTTGGCTGCTTTCACCACTCCGATAGAGTTGGAGATGAGCGGCAATACACTTGCTCAGCTGGCCTTCATGCCAGTTTAGCTCAGTGCAACAGGCCCCCCATTCTAGCAATCAGTGGGAGCCCTAACAGTCAGCCCCACACTTATCTAACATTTATCACCAATCATTTTTGGCTGGAATATCCCTTTACCCCTTTTGTCTTTGCGCACTTCAATTTAAGGTTGCTAGGTTGCATAGTCACATTTGAAGAGTAATGCCATTTATATGTCCCAGATGCATATACTATGTGTGTATTGTATGTATGTATGTATGTATGTGTATATATATATATATATATATATAATATTCTTTTTTTTTTTTTACAATGTCTAGTTGTATCAAAAAATAGTCATCTCTGTATTTCTTGTTTGCTTTTTTTTCACTTTTCAAAACAGAAATATAAAAACCATCTTAATCCAAAATTCTTAATACATTCCTGTTTTTCTACACTGGAAAAATAACGTTTTTTTTTTTTTGCTTTATAAGATTCACCTGAACGTAAGACGCAACCAGGTTTTAGAGGAGCAAAATTAGAAATAAATATTTTTCAACAGACCTCAGATCAGAGCCCCAATCTTCAACAGATACCCAAATTAGACCTCTTTCACACGAACGTTGTGTTTTGCGGTCCGCAAATTGCGGATCCGCAAAAACAACGGATGGCATCCGTGTGCATTCCGTATTTTGCGGAACGGAACAGCTGGCCCCTAATAGAACAGTACTATTCTTGTCCGTAATACGGACAAGAATAGGACATGCTCTATTTTTTTTTTTGCGGGCTACGGAACGGAGCAACAGATGCGGACAGCACAAGGTGTGCTGTCCGCATTTTTTGCGGGCCCATAGAAATTAATGGGTCCGCATTTTTCATGTGAAAAATGCGGATCGGAGCCCGTAAAAAATACTGTCGTGTGAAAGAGGCCTTAGACCCAGAGTCTTCATCAGACCTCAGATCAGACCCCAATATCAGACCTCAGATCAGACCCATATATCAGACCTTAGATCAGACCCCCATATCATACCTTAGATAAGACCAAAAATTATAAAATTAACTTACTGTTAATGCTCCAGATGGTGTTGTGCACATTTAGCTGCTTTTTCTGCATTCATCGCTCCCTAGTTTTCTCCAGGGCCATGCTGTACGGCAACCTGACTTTGCACAGCATCGGGTCATAGGGGGCGCACTATGTCCTGATGCTATATGCAGGCAGGACATGCTTCAGCGAAGCACTTGGAGGAATATCAATGAGAGGTGAGTACATCCAACACTAGCAGCGTGACATTCACCACTTCCTGTGCCTCCTGCATACTAGTGAGCACTTGCATAATGGAGGCACTCACTAGCTTTCGCTTTATAAGAGCCACAGTAATTTTCCCCCCACTTTTGGTGGGAAAAAGTGTGTCTTACAAAGCAAAAAATATGGTATATGCTAACATATGCCAGGGAAGTTTATGTGAAAACAATGCCCTAGAAATACCCTTTTTATAGTGGAGCACCACATTTTGGTTCCTAAAGGCATGTGAAACCAGACCTTGGGGGTAATTTACGGGCATTTGAGACAAAATGTAGGTATAGATTTATAATATACCAGCCCCCCTCCCATGCAAGATCAGTGTGGAGGAGTGTTCACAGCTAACCATGCTTCTCAGAAAGTAAAAGGCTAAAAGGCATTGGCCCTGATTTATCACACCTTCACTCCAGAATTCTGTCTTCAAAAAGTCGCACGATAGGGCTTTTGCGACTTTTTTGCGCATTTTTTTGCGACTTTTTGCATGTGTACACCACTCACTCCAGTTTGTAATATGGGTGGAAAAATGGGTGTGGTTAGCCATGTTAATGAGTTTCACTCCAGATTTATCATTGCGACTTTTTAAAAAAAGTCGCAAAATAGTCGCAATCTCACTCCAGGAGGAGGGTGGAGTAGGAAAAGTGGAGTAGCTTCCCTAGAAAGAAGTGTTAGGTTTAAGGACAAGCCACATTTATCAAACAACCTGTGACGTTTGATAAATGTGGCAGAAAGTACTCCAACACAGACTGAAGCAAAACTGACTTCAAATATTTTCCTAATGATAAATTCCCCCCATTGTGTTTGCTAGCACAATCTCTGCGGCTGGACTTTTGGCCAAAGAATTTTAACAGGTGGCTAATTTCAGAAAATACATTGTTAAGACTTGGGACAGAAGCTTATCACGGACATGTGCAGCTGCCAGTGACATGTAGCACCTCTATGGAACACCATTCTGTCCTTGACAATGATTATGGCCATGATTGATATAGCAGGTACTCAAAATGAATTGTCATAAAAGTGCGGCCATAAAATGATTTGGCATTCATATTTTGAACACCTGCTCTTCAACAATCCGGGCCAGAAACCTCTTTTGACAGTCATTGACAACGGTAATAAAGTGATACCTTGATAATACTGTGTATACAGTGAAACATGTTGAGGGGCATAGACCACTGTTTTAAATTATATTGTAGCTCTTTTTCTGTGCTTTGTACATACTGTGTGACCTGCAGCCACACATTACCAGGAGTGTATTATTACTTTTTGTTTCACATTACTGATGGATGTTGGGATGTTCAGTTGGTCACATTTCCTTTTTTCATGGCAGTGTGCAATCTTCATTTTCCACAACAGCCCACATACCCATTGATTTTAACACATCGGTGCTTTTTCCACTGACCATGGGTTACAGGAAAAACCGCGGAGAAATTCACTATTTTGGTCCGTGATTTTGACCAACCACATCCATTTATGTGTGAAAAGCCACTGACACAAAATGGATGGCATCTGGAAATTAATTTTCAGAAGAGCACATAAAAATCTTCAAGGATGAAATACGGATTTTCCACATCAACCTAACACGGAAATATGAACAAGGCCTGAGCCATACACTTGCTGGTTGTCATCTCGCTACATCTGGATGGCAGAGCTTTATTGAAGCCATAATACATCGGTTTGAGCTGGGTTTTAACCTTTGGAGATTGGAACTTAATTAAAAGTTATATTTTATACTGGTACATTTTGTTAATGTTAAATGTTTGCTTTTAGCAAATTGTTTTATCAGTACTGCAGGGGACCCAATTTATGATGCCTATTAGAGATGAGCGAGTAGTGAAATATTCGAAAGTTCGAAATTCGATTCGAATAGACCGCGATATTTGGCTATTCGACCGAATATCGAATCCCATTAAAGTCTATGGAAAAAAAATGCTCGCCACTTGGAAATCTCAATTCGACCACTTGGAGGTCACCAAGTCCACCCTGAAACCTCAGAAAAGGATGCCAACACTGCTGGAATGCAACTGGGACAGCAGGGGAAGCATGTCTGGGTGCATATAACGCGCCCAAGTCGCACTATTACGCCACTATCACAGCCTCTCAACAATACACTCCAAAGACAATGTAACCTCTCTGTAAAGTGAGACCATACAAGGAAACCTTCTTTCCTCTACATTGCCATGGACCCCAAGCCAAACTAGACAAAAAAGAAGATAAAATTCTGCACCCCTTAAAATCACGTTGCCTATGACAACCACAGATGGCATAGGCAAGGGGGAAAGCAATCAAGCCATCACTATTTTTCCCTCTGTGCCATCCCTGCCTTGCCCAGGCACATGTCCCAAAACATCATCCACGCCCGAGTAACACGGTTACTGCAAAAGGCCATTTGACCACCAACACTTTGGTTTGAGGCCGGGGATGCTACATCTCCCTGACGGCACACTGGGTGAATGTTGTGGAGGCGGGGACGGGCAAACCTGCTACCCCCACCCAAGTTTTGGGCCTTGGTTCTGTCTGGATTTCCGCAACCCTTACAGACAGCTCGGCAAACCCCTCCTTCTCCTTCTAGATTTGTTAAATCTGTCCACCACCCAGTCAAGTCCACAAAGTCCAGTCTCGTCGATAGCCTGCAGAAACTGCAGGGACCTCACTCTGACCCTCCTTCCTCCCACCCTGCCCAATGTTATCAACCCAGTGTTCCCACCCATGCAAGAATCGCAGGAGCTATCTGAGGATTTTGTTTGTTCTGATGCCCAAACACTGGAGCAAGCTCCATCTCTAGCTGATGGTGGTGTGGAACGGGCACTAAAGTGTAAAATGATTAGGGACGATGATGAGACACAGTTGCCAGCAAGGGAGGCTGTTGGAGCAAAGTGAGGCAGTGTAAGAGGAGGTGGTTGAGTATGACGAAGTCAGTGACCCGACCTGGCCCAGTGTCATGTCTAGCAGGTAAAGCAGTGGGGATGTTGAGGGATGCGTAGGACCGCAAAAGGCAGGAAGAGGCCGTGGGCTGGCCAGAGGCTCATGGAGAAGGCAGGCTAGAGCCCGCAGGGCCGCATCTCTTCCCTATAACAGGCCCCCACACAAAGCTCTCCCATCGAGGGCTCTTAGGTCCTTGTTGTGAAAATATTTTAATGAGTGCGCAAAGTTAGCTTGAGGTGAGCCCTCGAAAAAATTATATGGAGGCCCAAGAGGTGAGCCCTCGAAAAAATTAAGTGGAGGCCAAAGAGGTGAGACCTCTTAAAAATTGTATTAAGGCCCAAGAGGTGAGCCATAATAAAAATTGTTTGTAGGCCCAAGAGGTGAGACCTCTTAAAAATTGTTTGTAGGCCCAAGAGGTGAGCCATGAGAAAAATTGTTTGTAGGCCCAAGAGGTGAGACCTCTTAAAAATTATGTGGAGGCCAAAGAGGTGAGACCTCTTAAAAATTGTTTGTAGGCCCAAGAGGTGAGCCATGAGAAAAATTGTTTGTAGGCCCAAGAGGTGAGACCTCTTAAAAATTATGTGGAGGCCAAAGAGGTGAGACCTCTTAAAAATTGTTTGTAGGCCCAAGAGGTGAGACCTCTTAACAATTGTATTAAGGCCCAAGAGGTGAGCCATAATAAAAATTGTTTGTAGGCCCAAGAGGTGAGACCTCTTAAAAATTGTTTGTAGGCCCAAGAGGTGAGACCTCTTAAAAATTGTTTGTAGGCCCAAGAGGTGAGACCTCTTAAAAATTGTATTAAGGCCCAAGAGGTGAGCCATAATAAAAATTGTTTGTAGGCCCAAGAGGTGAGACCTCTTAAAAATTGTTTGTAGGCTCAAGAGGTGAGCCATGAGAAAAATTGTTTGTAGGCCCAAGAGGTGAGACCTCTTAAAAATTATGTGGAGGCTAAAGAGGTGAGACCTCTTAAAAATTGTTTGTAGGCCCAAGAGGTGAGACCTCTGAAAAACTGTTTGTAGGCCCAAGAGGTGAGCCATAAATATATATATTTTTTTTATTTTACGGAGCAATTCTAAGGCGGTTAAGGAGGAGGAGGAGGAGGAGGAAATGGCACTTCATACAGATGGCACTTCACTTTTGGCTGCTTTCCACTGTTGGAGAAGCAAAGTCCGGGTCAATCCACTTGCTGTTCATTTTGATTAGCGTCAGCCTGTCGGCACTGTCGGTTGACAGGCGGCTGCGCTTATCGGTTATAATGCCCCCGGCTGCGCTGAACACCCTTTCTGATAGCACGCTGGCGGCAGGGCAGGCAAGCACCTCCAAGGCGTACAGGGACAGTTCCAGCCACGTGTCCAACTTGGAGACCCAGTAAGTGTAGGACGCCGAGGGATCGGGGAGGACAGGGGTACGGTCTGCCAGGTACTCCCGCAACATCCGCCGATACTTGTCCCTCCTGCTGATAGCGGGCCCCGCAGTGATGGAAGTTGCACGAGGGGGTGCCATGAACGTGTCCCACACCTTGGAGAGTGTTCCCCTGGTGGCTGTGGGCCTGATCGATGTTGTGGGACTCTGGGAGACCCTCTCCTCTCTGCCGCCAGCGATGGTGGGTGGGAAAATCTCCATCATGTTCTGCACGAGTTCCCTCTGGTATTCCAGCAATCGATTCGTCCTCTCCTCTACCGGAATAAAAGAGGAGACGTTATCTTTATACCGGGGGTCCAGGAGTGCGAAGACCCAGTACAGTTTGTTCTCCACTATCCGGACAACACGTGTGTCCCGGGAAAAGCAGCCCAGCATGAAGTCAGCCATGTGTGCCAGACTCTGAATAGGCATGACGTCACTGCCCCCACCAGAAGGATCACTTGCCATTTCCTCCTCTTCCTCTTCCGCCTCCTCTCCGCCCCATCCGCGCTGAACCAATGGGACGCACACAGCCTGACTGCTACCCTCGCCGCCAGCATCCGCCTCCTCTTCCACAGCCACCTCCACGTCGTCCTCCTCCTCCTCCTCCTCCTCCTGCAACTGCCACCGAGAAGCAGACAAAAGTGTGGTCTGACTGTGTAGCTCCGTTGCGTCTCCTCCTACCCCCGTCTCCTCTGCGTGCAATGCGTTCTCCCTTATTGCGATGAGCGATTCTTTAAGGACGCATAGGAGCGGGATGGTTACGCTCACTATAGCGTCCTCGCTGCTGACCTTCTTGGTGGACTCCTCAAAGATACGCAGTACATCGCATATGTCTGCCATCCATGGCCACTCGTGGTTGGCAAACTGAGGGAGCTGAGTTGGAGGCACGCGTGGATTCATAATCTGGTACTCCATCAATGCTCTCTGCTGCTCACACACCCTGGCCAACATGGAATAGGTGGAATTCCAGCGAGTCGGCAGGTCGCACAACAGCCGATGTTCAGGCAAATGGAGGCGTTGCTGGAGTTTTTTTAAGCTAGCAGCAGCTACAGTTGACTTCCGAAAGTGAGCGCACAAGCGCCGCACTTTCACCAGTAGCTCTGCCAGGTTGGGGTAAGTCTTTAGAAATTTTTGGACTACCAGATTAAAAACGTGGGCCAGGCATGGTACGTGATTGAGTTCGGCAAGCTCCAGAGCCGCCACCAGGTTACGGCCGTTATCGCACACGACCATGCCTGGTCCTAGCTGCAGCGGCGACAGCCACATCTCCGTCTGCTGCAATATGGCGTCCCTCACCTCTGGGGCGCTGTGCTTCCTGTCGCCCAAGCTGATGAGCTTAAGCACCGCCTGCTGACGTCTCCCCGCGCCAGTGCTGCAACGCTTCCAGCTAGCGGCTGAGGGCGATGTTAAGGCAGAGGAGGAGGAGGAGGAAGAGGAGGGGGGTTTATCAGAACCCGTGCTGGCAATCTTGGGCGGGGGTGGTAGGTAGGCCGTCTCTGTTTGCGACCCCGTCCCCGCTTCCACAACATTCACCCAGTGTGCCGTCAAAGAGATGTATCGTCCCTGGCCGCAAGCGCTTGTCCACGAGTCGGTGGTCAAGTGGACCTTTGCGCTGACTGCGTACCTCAGGGCCCGCCTGATGTTACGCGACACGTGCTGGTGCAGGGCGGGGACGGCACTCCGGGAAAAGTAGTGGCGGCTGGGGACGGAATAGCGAGGTGCGGCAGCCGCCATCAGGTCGCGGAAGGCCTGCGTCTCCACAAGCCTAAACGGCAACATCTCCAGGGCCAGCAGTTTGGAGATGTGGCAGTTTAAGGCTTGGGCTTGGGGGTGACTCGAGGCGTACTTCCGCCTGCGGTCGAACGCCTGCGAGATGGACAGTTGATGGGACGAGGAGTGTGAAGGTGCAGGCGAAGATGCGGGGGAAGGGGAGGCTGAAGGAGAAGGCCCCAAAGTAGCCGAGGCAGAGGCAGATGTGGAGGTGTCCTGGCTGGAGGTCTGGACCGCAGTGGCAGCACACAACAAAGGGGAAGAGGCAGTGGCAGCAAGACCGGGCGCAGGTTGTATTGCGTTTGCTCTCTCCCACTCAGCCCAGTGCTTGACTTCCAAGTGACGCCGCATGCCTGAGGTGGTCATATTGCTCTTCTCAGAGCCCCTACTCAGTTTTGAGTGGCAGAGTGTGCAAACCGCGCTCAGTTTGTCATCCGCACAAACATTAAAAAATCTCCACACCACAGAAGTACGAGGCCTCGATGGGGGAGCTTCGCGCGACTGCCTGCTGCCGGGAACAGCTTCGGCCCTGCTGGCTGTGGCCTCACTTCTCTGTCTGGACTGTCCTCTGCCTGTGGACATCCCTCTGCCTGTGGACATCCCTCTGCCTCTGGACATCCCTCTGCCTCTGGACATCCCTCTGCCTCTTGCTGCCTTTTTCGGTGCTGCGCAGACCACCACCTCTCCACTGCTTTCCCCGCTGGACATCACCCCTGGCCAAGTGGGGTCGGTCATTTCGTCATCCACCACCTCCTCTTCCACTTCCTCACTCTGCTCCTCCTCCTGCCCACTGGACATTCCAACAGCCTCCCTTGATGGCAACTGCGTCTCATCATCATCATCGCTCATGATAACAGATGCTGGTTCAGGGTCCACATCAGCAGGAGATGGCGAATACTCAAGTGTTTGGGCATCACTACAAACAAATTCCTCTGCTAGCTCCTGGGATTCTTCCGGCACATCTGAAAAAGGACCCGAAAAGAGCTCCTGGGAGGGGTCAATGGTGGGATGACTCTGTTGGCCAGGTGTGGAGGAAGGAGGGTCAGAGTGAGACTGTGTGGATGACTGGCTGGTGGACAACTGTGTGGAAGCGCTATCGGCTATCCATTGCACCACCTGTTCAACCTGCTCAGGCCTCAACAGCGGTGTAACCCGCCCCCTGCTTAACTGTCCCATAAAGGCAGGGATTCTGGATGAGTGGGATCCTGGCTGCCCCTCACCAGCACGCATTGTATCCCCACTGGCTTCAACAAGGCCCCCAACAGCATTTCCGCGCCCCCGTCCTCGTCCACGTCCGATTCCGCTAGCCCTACGCATTTTTTTTTTTGGTTACAATATTTTGCCTTCACAGCCGTATACTACCAGTTCAGACGGTGTGTATTAACACCACGTATATAAAATACTTTTGCAAGCACGCAGAACGCTCAGTACAGTAGACAAAGAAAAGGCCTTTTTTTGTTATATTTCTAGGTACACAGCCGTGTACTAACAGGTCAGACGGTGTGTATTAACACCACGTATATAAAATACTTTTGCAAGCACGCTGAACGCTCAGTACAGTAGACAAAGAAAAGGCCTTTTTTTTGTTTATATTTCTAGGTACATAGCCGTTTACTAACTGGTCAGACGGTGTGTATTAACACCACGTATATAAAATACTTTTGCAAGCACGCTGAACGCTCAGTACAGTAGACAAAGAAAAGGCCTTTTTTTTGTTATATTTCTAGGTACACAGCCGTGTACTAACAGGTAAGACGGTGTGCATTAACACCTCGTATATAAAATACTTTTGCAAGCACGCAGAACGCACAGTACAGGTGCCAAAGAAAAGGCCTAGTTTTTTAATATTTCTAGGTACACAGCCGTGTACTAACAGGTCAGACGGTGTGTATTAACACCACGTATATAAAATACTTTTGCAAGCACTCAGAACGCACAGTACAGTAGACAAAGAAAAGGCCTTTTTTTAAAAATATTTCTAGGTACACAGCCGTGTACTAACAGGTCAGACGGTGTGTATTAACACCACGTATATAAAATACTTTTGCAAGCACGCAGAACGCTCAGTACAGTAGACAAAGAAAAGGCCTTTTTTTTTTTATTTCTAGGTACACAGCCGTGTACTAACAGGTCAGACGGTGGGTATTTACACCACGTATATAAAATACTTTTGCAAGCACGCAGAACGCACAGTATAGTAGACAAAGAAAAGGCCTTTTTTTTTTATATTTCTAGGTACACAGCCGTGTACTAACAGGTCAGACGGTGGGTATTTACACCACGTATATAAAATACTTTTGCAAGCACGCAGAACGCACAGTATAGTAGACAAAGAAAAGGCCTTTTTTTTTATATTTCTAGGTACACAGCCGTGTACTAACAGGTCAGACGGTGTGTATTAACACCACGTATATAAAATACTTTTGCAAGCACGCAGAACGCTCAGTATAGTAGACAAAGAAAAGGCCTTTTTTTAATATTTCTAGGTACACAGCCGTGTACTAACAGGTCAGACGGTGTGTATTAACACCACGTATATAAAATACTTTTGCAAGCACGCAGAACGCTCAGTACAGTAGACAAAGAAAAGGCCTTTTTTTTTATATTTCTAGGTACACAGCCGTGTACTAACAGGTCAGACGGTGTGTATTAACACCACGTATATAAAATACTTTTGCAAGCACGCAGAACGCACAGTACAGTAGACAAAGAAAAGGCCTTTTTTTTATATTTCTAGGTACACAGCCGTGTACTAACAGGTCAGACGGTGGGTATTAACACCACGTATATAAAATACTTTTGCAAGCACGCAGAACGCTCAGTATAGTAGACAAAGAAAAGGCCTTTTTTTTATATTTCTAGGTACACAGCCGTGTACTAACAGGTCAGACGGTGTGTATTAACACCACGTATATAAAATACTTTTGCAAGCACGCAGAACGCTCAGTATAGTAGACAAAGAAAAGGCCTTTTTTTTAATATTTCTAGGTACACAGCCGTGTACTAACAGGTCAGACGGTGTGTATTAACACCACGTATATAAAATACTTTTGCAAGCACGCAGAACGCTCAGTACAGTAGACAAAGAAAAGGCCTTTTTTTTTTATATTTCTAGGTACACAGCCGTGTACTAACAGGTCAGACGGTGTGTATTAACACCACGTATATAAAATACTTTTGCAAGCACGCAGAACGCTCAGTACAGTAGACAAAGAAAAGGCCTTTTTTTTTAATATTTCTAGGTACACAGCCGTGTACTAACAGGTCAGACGGTGTGTATTAACACCACGTATATAAAATACTTTTGCAAGCACGCAGAACGCTCAGTACAGTAGACAAAGAAAAGGCCTTTTTTTTTTATTTCTAGGTACACAGCCGTGTACTAACAGGTCAGACGGTGGGTATTTACACCACGTATATAAAATACTTTTGCAAGCACGCAGAACGCACAGTATAGTAGACAAAGAAAAGGCCTTTTTTTTTATATTTCTAGGTACACAGCCGTGTACTAACAGGTCAGACGGTGGGTATTACACCACGTATATAAAATACTTTTGCAAGCACGCAGAACGCACAGTATAGTAGACAAAGAAAAGGCCTTTTTTTTTATATTTCTAGGTACACAGCCGTGTACTAACAGGTCAGACGGTGTGTATTAACACCACGTATATAAAATACTTTTGCAAGCACGCAGAACGCTCAGTATAGTAGACAAAGAAAAGGCCTTTTTTTTAATATTTCTAGGTACACAGCCGTGTACTAACAGGTCAGACGGTGTGTATTAACACCACGTATATAAAATACTTTTGCAAGCACGCAGAACGCTCAGTACAGTAGACAAAGAAAAGGCCTTTTTTTTTATATTTCTAGGTACACAGCCGTGTACTAACAGGTCAGACGGTGTGTATTAACACCACGTATATAAAATACTTTTGCAAGCACGCAGAACGCACAGTACAGTAGACAAAGAAAAGGCCTTTTTTTTTTTATTTCTAGGTACACAGCCGTGTACTAACAGGTCAGACGGTGGGTATTAACACCACGTATATAAAATACTTTTGCAAGCACGCAGAACGCACAGTATAGTAGACAAAGAAAAGGCCTTTTTTTTATATTTCTAGGTACACAGCCGTGTACTAACAGGTCAGACGGTGGGTATTAACACCACGTATATAAAATACTTTTGCAAGCACGCAGAACGCACAGTATAGTAGACAAAGAAAAGGCCTTTTTTTTTATATTTCTAGGTACACAGCCATGTACTAACAGGTCAGACGGTGTGTATTAACACCACGTATATAAAATAATTTTGCAAGCACGCAGAACGCTCAGTACAGTAGACAAAGAAAAGGCCTTTTTTTTTAATATTTCTAGGTACACAGCCGTGTACTAACAGGTCAGACGGTGTGTATTAACACCACGTATATAAAATACTTTTGCAAGCACGCAGAACGCTCAGTACAGTAGACAAAGAAAAGGCCTTTTTTTTTTATATTTCTAGGTACACAGCCGTGTACTAACAGGTCAGACGGTGTGTATTACACCACGTATATAAAATACTTTTGCAAGCACGCAGAACGCACAGTACAGGTGCCAAAGAAAAGGCCTAGTTTTTTAATATTTCTAGGTACACAGCCGTGTACTAACAGGTCAGACGGTGTGTATTAACACCACGTATATAAAATACTTTTGCAAGCACGCAGAACGCACAGTACAGTAGACAAAGAAAAGGCCTTTTTTTTTATATTTCTAGGTACACAGCCGTGTACTAACAGGTCAGACGGTGTGTATTAACACCACGTATATAAAATAATTTTGCAAGCACGCAGAACGCTCAGTATAGTAGACAAAAAAAGGCCTTTTTTTTTATATTTCTAGGTACACAGCCGTGTACTAACAGGTCAGACGGTGGGTATTAACACCACGTATATAAAATACTTTTGCAAGCACGCAGAACGCTCAGTACAGTAGACAAAGAAAAGGCCTTTTTTTTTTATTTCTAGGTACACAGCCGTGTACTAACAGGTCAGACGGTGGGTATTTACACCTGGTATACAAAAAGGGTATTGCAGGCACACAGAACCCAGAACACTAGAGCCAAATAAACTGTATTTAAAAAAAAAAAAAGTACACAGCCGTATACTGCCAGAAGATCAGATGGTGCATATACACACTAGGTATATAACAGGGTTTTGCGGCCAAAAAGAACGCAGAACAGTAGTGCCAAATATAGTTTGGTATGTAGCAGAGCACCTAATACACCACTAATGCCTCTCTCTGTCCCTACTCCAGCAGCTATCCCTGAATACAGCAGCCGTTCTCTGCAGAGTGTATATGGTAGTAAAGCTATCACTGTACTGCACTATAGTAGCCCTGATAAGGGCTTTTAATCACGCTCCTGCCTGTCCAACAGCTAAAACCTATCTCTCCCTTCTCCAGCCTCTGTCCCTGACTAAGTTCACGCAGCATATGCGAACGAGCAGGAAGAGCTGAGTTTTTAATATTCGAGGTCACGTGGTTTTTCCAGCCAATCCATGTACACGCCGTTTTCGCGCTGCCAGCGTGCTACGCGGGCCTGTCATACCCCCCCTGCATGGTGATTGGTGGAAAAAGAGCGCCAGGGAAGGTGGGAGGGGAAACGAATTCTAAGTGCGCCATCGCCGTTATACTCGATTGAAATCAAGTATGCCGAATAGCGTAGTATTCGATCGAATACCGGCTCGATCGAACACTACTCGCTCATCTCTAATGCCTATATATATGTGGGACACATAGAAAGGGGTTGTTCTCAGGAGACACTATCCCTTAATTGCTCTTTGGTGGTCTTAGAGCTACTGAAGCATGTAAAAAGGCACCACAAATTTTAAATTTAGCCTTAAAGGCTATGTACACCTTTGGGGCAATTTTTTTTGTATTATTGCATTGTACTCGTTTTGAGCTAAAAATAATTTTTGAAATTAGTCTTTATTTAAAATATGGAGCCCTTTTTTCTGTACAGAGTTGACATTCTCTAGTAGCACCCTTTGGATGTTCTGTGTTTTCCGTCAGACCAGGAGCTGACTGACTCCTTATCTCTGCTCTCTGACCTTATAAACACTCATTATAGCTCAGATCTTATCTTAGGTTTATGACCTCTGAGTAGTTTAGAGATAAGGGTTATAAGATGACCGGCACAAAGTGAAAGTAAAAAGTACGATTCCTACAGCTAGACAGTTAACCCTTTATGACAGAACGCTTAATATTTTTTAATAAAAAACAACTGAAAAAAAAGATTTTTAGCAAAAAATGAGTAACATGCAATCATTAAAAAAATTTGCCTCCAAAGGTGTGCATAGCCTTTAAGAAGCCAAAAGCATAGATGCCTAGATCTACTTTCTAATAATATATATATTGTAAATCAGCAAAAATGTAATAAATCCAGTAGGCTCTCAAAGCATGATTCTGTGGGGAAAAACTTATGTAGACAAGTAGCACATTTAATAATAAGTCCCATTCTAGAACAAAAAATAAAAAACAACATAAAAAAACAACCTATAACAAAAGGTATGAAAAAGATTAGAGGATTCAAACAATCTTTAGTATATAAAAGACAGACACTGTATATTCCCAAATATCACTGAAGGGATTCTGTCAGCATGATTTTGCATATAAAGGTAATGCCACTACTGGATTCAGCTGAGCATGTTGAATTCAAAAATGTTATTATTACAGTTCCTAGTAGTAGATTTAATGCTGAAAAAATGTTTTTATAATGTGTCAATCACTCACATAAGGAGCCCAAGGGGATGTGCCCAGCCGCGTTCGAGCCCGGGCTCGCCGAGACAGTTGGAGCCCAGGACCGCCCACCTCATTAATATTCACTTCACTGCTTCCAGCAGTGAAGCTCCGTCATCGTTGTAATCCCGCGCATGCGCAGTACCTTCTCTGAGGCCGATGCCCGCAGACCGCTTGAGGTACTGCACCTGCACGGGATTACAACGATGACGGAGCTTCACTGCTGGAAGCAGTGAAGTGAATATTAATGAGGTGGGCGGTCCTGGGCTCCAACTGTCTCGGCGAGCCCGGGCTCGAATGCGGCTGGGCACATCCCCTTGGGCTCCTTATGTGAGTGATTGACACATTATAAAAAATGTTTTTTCAGCATTAAATCTACTACTAGGAACTGTAATAACATTTTTGAATTCAACGTGCTCAGCTGAATCCAGTAGTGGCATTACCTTTATATGCAAAATCGTGCTGACAGACTCCCTTTAATGGTAATTTAGGTGGAAAATGTTGCACATGACTGTCCATATATATACATGGGATACCGTCTCACAGATATTCAGATAATAAGGGAGACAATTGAAATGATGATATAGTTCACGGGGGCCCCAATATTATTATTACTAACGAGCGAATTATTAAAAATGTGCAGAATTTTACAAAAAAAACAATTTTTTTGTGATGAATTACTTTGTCACGAAGCGCATTTCTTTGTAAGTAGTGGGTGCAATAACAGGGAGCGGCGATTGATCCCTGTTATTGGACCCAGCTAGCGACTCCCCTCCATTGTAATAATAATAATATTTATTTATATAGCGCCACCATATTCCGCAGCGCTTTACAAATTCATAGGGTTCATGTACAAAACAAAAGTAACTGGCTAATATACAACTGAACCACTAGGAGTGAGGCCCTGCTCGCAAGAGCTTACAATCTATGAGGAATTGGGGGTGACACATAAGGTAGTTGATTGTGATAAGTAGGATTCGAGCCATTATTGTACTGAAAGGTGTGGTGTAGGCCGATCTCCTTCGGGTTTGGAACTGTTAGAGGATCGAGGTCAGGCCAGAGGAGTTGGTGGGGGAGAGGTTTAGTCGGGGAAAGGTCATTTTAGGAAGCTTGATAAGCCTGCCTGAAAAGATGTGTTTTTAAGGAACGTTTGAAGGTAGGGAAGTTGTGAATTGACCTAATATTCTGGGGCAGAGTATTCCAAATAGTAGGTGCAGCTCGAGAAAAGTCTTGAAGACGGGAGTGAGAGGTACGAATTAATCTTAGGTCGCTAACAGAACCGAGAGCACAAGTAGGGTGGCATACGGAGATAAGGGAGGAGTTGTATGGAGTTTTTGCTGTTTCCACCGTAAGAAAAGGGCGGATTCTGGCGATATTCTTGAGGTGCAGACGACAAGAGCGTGTAAGTGATTGAATATGGGGAACAAAGGAAATATCAGAGTCAAATATGGCCCCAAGACAGCGGGCACGTTTCACAGGAGTTATGATAGTACCACAGACCGAAATTAAAATATCAAGTTTAGGTGGGTTAGTAGATGGGGGAAAGACAAGAAGTTCCATTTTAGAGAGGTTTAGTTTTAGATACAGAGAGGACATGATGTTAGAGACAGCTGCCAGACAATTACTGGTGTTTTGGAGTAAAGCAGGGGTGATTTCAGGGGATGAAGTGTATAGTTGGGTGTCGTCGGCATAGAGATGGTACTGAAAGCCAAATCTACTGTCTGTCTGATCTTTACGGCCAATTGAGTGGAGCATGGTGAGGAGGAGTTTATGGTCTACTCTATCAAACGCTAAAGAGAGATCCAGAAGAATCAGAAGAGAATAGTCACCATTTCTTTTTGCTTTTAGGAGATCGTTAGACACTTTAGTAAGGGCAGTTTCTGTAGAGTGAAGTGGGCGAAAGGCAGATTGTAAGGGGAAAGGGAAGAAGAGAGTTTGCAGAGAGATAGCTTATTAAGCGAGAGTTGGCAAGATGTTTAAGGAGTTTAGAGCTAAAGTGGAGGTTAGAGACAGGTCGGTAGTTTGCCGCACAGGTTGGGTCAAGAGATGTTTTTTTTAGTGGTGGGGTTATAACAGAATATTTGAAAAAGGAGGGAAAGATACAAGAAGAGAGAGAGAGGTTAAAAATTGTAGTTAGTTGAATGATGACAGCCGGGGAGAGGGACTGGAGGAGGTGTGATGGAACAGGATCGCTGTTACATGTTGTAGGCCTAGAAGAAGAGAGAAGCCTGGAG
>ONZH01029885.1:0-46943 GCA_900303285.1 Rhinella marina | reverse complement strand
TTTTCGGTTCTGCATTTTCGTTTTGCGCTCCCTGCCTTCAAACAGCCATAACTCTTTTATTTTTCTGTTCACATAGCTGTATGAGGGCTTGTTTTTTGCGGGACAAGTTGACTTTCCAACGCCACCATTTAATATTGCATACGGTGTAGTGGGAAGCGGGAAAAAAATTCCAAACCGGGTGAAATTGCAAAGAAAACGCTATTCCGCTACAGTTCTACGGGTTTCTTATTTACAGCGTTCGATGTGCATTAAAACTGATCCGTTACTTTCATTCTACTGGTCAGTACGAATCCGGCAATACCTAATATGTATAGTTTTTCCTGCGTTTTCATAGTGATAAAATAATTAGAAAGTTGCCCTTTTTTTTTTTTTTTTTTTCCTTGTCAAATCTTGACCCCTATAACTTTTTGGTATTTATGTGTACAGAGCTGTATGGGGGCTCATTTTTTGCGGGACGATCTGAAGTTTTTATTGATACCATTCTGGGGTGTGTATGACTTTTTGATCACTTTTTATTTATTTTTTTTTAGAAAAAAAAAGCGACAAAAAACGGCAATCGCCATTTGGACGCTTTTTTCCGCCACACAATTCGCTGTATTGGAAGTTTTTTTTTATATTTTAAAAGTATGGGCGTTTTCGGTCACGATGATACCCATGATGTCTATATTTATTGTTATTTAGGTATTTATTTTTTACTTATACGGAAAGGGGGGTGATTTGAACTTTTACATCTTTTTTATTTTTTATATATTTTTAACTTTTTTTTTAAATTTTTTTTTTACTATTAGAAAGCTCAAATATGGGCTTATATATTGTGGCTTTTTTTTTTTCTTTATGAGCAATTCTGGGTTTTATAGACTCAGAAAGACATGAATTGCTCATTTCTTATCCTGGCCTGCCATCTAGTGGCCAGAATAAGAATTGCACTTTGAAAACTGTAATCCTCACCAGCGAGGATTACAGTTTTCATATGGTGTACAGACACCCCGATTGGCCACACGGGGTGTCTGTACACCACCCGGAAGCGAACGCTTCCGGGTTTAGCCGCAACTAGATGCCGTGATCACGTGTGATCACGGCATCTAGTCAACCCGGAAGACGCCGCCGATGTAGTAGGTAGCGGCAAGTCTCTGCTGTTAGAAACAGCAGAGACTTGCCGGCCATGACGCCCGCCGCACCCGCGAGCGGGCGCCATGTGCCCGCATCGCCCCAGCGCCGTACATGTACGGCGCTGGGGGTGAAGGGGAAAAGATTCATTTGCTTTTAAAGGTTGCTCCTATGTGTGGATATTGCAGTTGATATGGTGTCCTTGTTTTTTTTGGTGGTCACACAAGCCCTGTAGCATAAGGCCCAGTGGTTGAGAAAACAATATTTTTTTCCCCTCTGTGTGTTCACAAATGCTCATTTGTTGATTGATCGCAACTTTTATGTGGATAATAAAAACATTGTCAGCAACAGATTTTGTCAAGTGCCCCATGTACTCATAGGACATATCTATTTAGCTGTATCTTCATTAGTACTTAGGAAAGACAGTGAAGTACCACAGACAACCTTTTCATTTTTTGAAAACAGTTGAAGATAGGTCAAGCAGTTTATCAATACAAATTTTTTTTAAGCATACTTGAGTTTTCAAAAAGAGTTTACATAATGCCTGTGCTTCTTCGTACAATCATAACTGTCAAGGAACAGCTCTTTTTGGGCTTCCCTAAAGTCTCTTTCAGCCATATTATTCCTTGTTTCAGCTGCATAGCTAGATGCATTTCACCGAGAAACTGGGCACATATTGCATTTGTGAGATCTTCCAGCACTGTACTGTGGTGAGGTGCTTTGTTATACTTCCCACTATGTTTCTTTTCAGCTCTTAAGCTTACAGAACAGATAAGAAGGGTGGAAATCACCCTTACAGACATACAGGATGCTCATGTGATCTTCATAAACAGTGTAGAAGGAGTTCTTTTATCAGGCTCAGGGGCTCAGCTAGCTCTGACACCCCCCACTTCCTGTGAGCAGTCTTCTGTCTCTCTGCTACTAAGGACCCCTAGTGGCCATGACTTTACCGGTTGTTTTCAGGTGGATGCAAGAAATCACAGTACTGGTATATCTACCCCAGCTATATTTGATAGTTGAGGAAGTATCCAAAACTCAAGGAGTATCACAGAAAGTACTTCCTAAAACGTAACCTTTATTAGTCAGATAGTTATAAATAAATATATAAATTGGTACATATATACTCAAAAAATTAGAACGTAAATACACAACTGTGGGATAACCTATCACGTCAGTAGCGGTGTGGGTAGACAGCAGGGAGAGCGGGGGTTACAGATGTTCGTGTATAATGCCCTAGGTGGATTTCTCCCTAATGCTCACCCTATTATCCGTCACCCTGCCTACAGACGGAATAGCCGCCCCGATAGGGGCGATCCCGTACCTGGAACCTCCTATTGGCCCTCACCTGGCCCTGATCCAGGCACCACCACCAATGTCAGAAAGACACCCACCAGTGAAACAGATAAATCACATAAAAACAACAAAATTGCTTCACAACAATAAGGTCTTAAAGGTCCAACAAACATCAGTCCCAACGCGTTTCGCCATTTGGTTATGGCTCATCAGGGGACCATCCAGATCACATAAAATGTTGTGACCTAAACAGACTTCATCAAAGTCAAGGACAATATAAATACATACATCAGATGCTTAAAGGTGAGTTGCCAACCTCATTTCACTATCCTGTGTAATTCAGGACTCATCATTAATATTCAACATGGCAGTTATTCAATACATTCTCCCCTTCTTTCTCAATATGTCACATAGATACAGGGGTCTATAGTTAACGAGCCATGTTAATATACATGCCAATGCATGATTGACGATGTCCCATAAGGTATAGTATTCAATTAAACAGTGAGTGGCTGGGTTCACCAAAGTTTAATGGTGCCCAGCTATACTTGCGTGCACCCATTCGTGTAACAACATCGCGGGGTAAGATGTCCAATAGCCACGTGTGGACTAGCGTCTCTGCGGTAGGATGCCAGAGAGTCCTGAATTACACAGGATAGTGAAATGAGGTTGGCAACTCACCTTTAAGCATCTGATGTATGTATTTATATTGTCCTTGACTTTGATGAAGTCTGTTTAGGTCACAACATTTTATGTGATCTGGATGGTCCCCTGATGAGCCATAACCAAACGGCGAAACGCGTTGGGACTGATGTTTGTTGGACCTTTAAGACCTTATTGTTGTGAAGCAATTTTGTTGTTTTTATGTGATTTATCTGTTTCACTGGTGGGTGTCTTTCTGACATTGGTGGTGGTGCCTGGATCAGGGCCAGGTGAGGGCCAATAGGAGGTTCCAGGTACGGGATCGCCCCTATCGGGGCGGCTATTCCGTCTGTAGGCAGGGTGACGGATAATAGGGTGAGCATTAGGGAGAAATCCACCTAGGGCATTATACACGAACATCTGTAACCCCCGCTCTCCCTGCTGTCTACCCACACCGCTACTGACGTGATAGGTTATCCCACAGTTGTGTATTTACGTTCTAATTTTTTGAGTATATATGTACCAATTTATATATTTATTTATAACTATCTGACTAATAAAGGTTATGTTTTAGGAAGTACTTTCTGTGATACTTCAGGTGGATGCAGGCAGATGTTTTAAATGAAGTGATTTTGAAATTTGCTAGTTACACCATTCTCTAATAAATGAAATGCGTGAAAGTACAGTGACTCTTTAAACCTATACAGGATCAAATGAAAGCTGAATCAGTTTTTCTCAATTTTCTAACAACAATGGTGACCACATGAGGACAGGAAAGAAGGGTTGGCAAAAATTATACTGGTTCTTGAAAATTGATAATTCACTAGAGTGTGTTATCGGAAATATTTTAACAACGCAGCAATTATTACCAATGTGCACCGTAATAACTGAGCTATAATTAAATAAGAACTCCCGCAAAAAATTTTATTCCATGTCCTGCTAGAAATGTACATGATGTAATCAGTAGTGAATGTAATTTTCTTACCAGTAGCTGAATTTTTTATATCATCCTGAAGTTTCTTATCTGTGTCATGTGACTAGGAATTAGACCCACCAACTCACACAGCACCTTATGTGTGGACAGGAAGTCTAATTTTCTATACATTCTTATGGGAGCCTCACTTTCAGTCTCATAGGAATAAATTGAGAAGTGACTGGCTTGCTGTCCTGGGTCAGTTGGAGGTCAGGGAGTTGGTAACATGACCCAGCTACAATAAGAAGAGAGTGGAAACTCTCAATTTCAGCCTCTGATAAGAAAATGACATTCACTGCAGATTATATCATGCACCTTTCTAACAGGTCAGAGAATAAAATTTTTTGCGGGAGTTCTTCTTTAAGCAGATCATGGTCACTTGATTTTTAGCAATTTAAACCTTGAGAGCCTTTTATTGTTCAGTGCATCTTATAAGGTGGGAAATACGGTAAGCAACATCATCTCCTTAAGTACAGGAGGCCATTGAAACCTCATCATACAATGTCATAATCCATGTGGCCCTATGTAAACTGGGGTTAATGAAACTGATCACAAAAGATGTAGGTCTTGAGTGTGGAAGAGCTACTATAAGGGTGGATTCACATATGCTCTTGTGATGCAATTTTATGATGCAGTTTTTGAAGCCAACATATGTATAGTGAAGAGAGAGGAATGACAGAGGAAGGATTCTACTTTGTTAATGGTCTACTCCATATTGATTCATATCCCTACTGACGTCTATGTATGTAATGATGTTGCAACGTCTGACTTCTTCGAAATGTGCATTTAGTACTCGGGAACGCTGAGCTGACGTGGTCATTAAAATGTTCTGTCTTATGAATTTCATTGGTAAGTGGCTCCATATCTCCCCCATTGACATTCGCATGAAACTAATTTATTGTTTTTAACCTCTGTATCATGTTTTCACAATCTGTATCAATTTGCATATGCAATTAATGGAATTAATTGACATTGCACATATCAAGCACTTTGCACTTTACAAGCTGTATTTTGACCAAGTATATTTCATTGACTTAATGATGTCATCACTTCCTGTGAGTACAAAATCACAGATCACATCATTAATACATTGACTAAAGTCCGTTATAGGCCTGAAACGTTGATGAGATTTGGGTAAATAAACAATTTTTTTGCACATTTCATCAAGCCATTGGAGTGCTGCAATTTTCCTTGGATATACAGATGTAGCAGGGTTAACGCACAAACTCTTAACTCATTATTCATTGCGTTGTCTTGAGCGTATTTAGCGCTGAGCAAATTAAAGTCTACGAAGTGGACTTCAATCCGAATTTCGGGATAAATTCTATTTGTCACAAAGCTGAATTTCCTTGTGCTTCGTGGTAGTGAATCAGTTTAACCTGAAATTGTGTAAAAAATAAAATAAAAAAATCATACTTACCTGATCCATTTGCTCGCAACGGGCAAGCTGCCGCCATCTTGCATGTCAAGTAAATTATTAAGTTATGTCTCAGACTGATATCTAAATGATTAAACATATGGTCTGATTAGACACTGGGTCCTGCCACAAGAAAAGATAAAAGTGCTTAATCTGCCCTATAAAAAGACTCTCAGAGGCTACTTCTGGGTAGAGGAGTAGAGTACCTCTTGGTGTGAGGTTGTTGACTGCTAGGCACATGTTTGACCTGCTACTTCATTAGGGCACGGAAACAGGACCATATTATTCCACTGGATAGGCGATAATTTGTAGTAACCAGAATACTACTTTAGGGTCCCTGATGTCACACACTCCAGTCTGTTCTTGACCTTGTGACTAGAGCCACACACATCATGTAGGAGAGCGTTATGGTGCCACCATGGCAATTAGATGCCACACCTCCAAACGGGAGCAGCAGTCTCTTGTGTGGGCTCACAACTGTAGGCTTAAGGATTCTTAAAGAGGACCTATCACCTCTCCAGACATGTCTGTCTTAGTACCTAATTGCATTACTCATGGAATAACAATTAAGTTTGCAAATAATTGCCAGCAGTCTACAGTAAAGGTACTGCTGGGTGTTACCAATAGTGGGTATGTCTGACTCCGTAATCAGTGCTGCTAGTATCATACAGTGCAGGGACACACCCCCAACTAGTAACACCCATCTGCACCTTTACTGTAAGCTGCTGGCAATTCATTATTAAACTTCTAGTACAACAACAGAGGAATGGCACAACATAGAGACATAAGAACAGATGCTCCTGAATTGGTACTACATGGGGAATGCAAGTACGTAGTTACTAAGACAGACCTGTCAGGAGAGGTGACAGATCCTCTTTAACCCTTTCCCGACCAGTGCCTTACTAGTACGGCGCTGGTCAGGTCTTTAATGGCTATAGCAGACAGCCATTGCTCCACCGCGTGGCAATCGGAGGAGCCGGAGCATGCCTGCAGCAGCCCCTGTTATAGTGAATGAAAGGAGGCTGCTGCATAGGCTTTCCTATTAAGCCCTTCTGTGTAATAGGACTCCATAGGAAAGCATTGAAATCCTCATAGACTCTAATGCAATGCAAATGATTTCTTCTTATAGTTCCTTATGGGAACTATAAAAAAGTGTATAAAAAATTAAATAATTAAAGTTTAAAAAAATAAAATAAAAAAAAACATAAAAGTTCAAATCACCCGAAAATAAAAATAAAAGTATTAAAAAAATTAAAACAGACACATCATGGGTATCGCCATGTGCGAAAACACCCATATTATAAAAATATAAAAATTAATTTCCCATACAATAAGAGCGAAACGGAAAAAAGCGTCAAAATGGCATCAAAATTAAAAGCGATCAAAAAGTCATACACACCCCAGAATGGTATCAATAAAAAGTTCAGATCACCCCGCAAAAAATGATCCCCCATAAAGCTCCGTACAAATAAATACCAAAAAGTTATAGGGGGTCAAAATATGACAAAAAAAAATAATTTCCAACTTTATAATAATCAAAACGCAAGAAAAACTATACATATTAGGTATCACCGGATTTGTACTGACCAGTAAAATGAAAGTAACTGGTCATTTTTAATGAACATCGAACGCCGTAAATAAAAAAAACCGTAAAACTGGCGGGAATCACTTTTTTTTCAATTTCACCCCATTTGGAATTTTTTTCCCCGCTTGCCACTGCATCATATGCAATAGTAAATGGCGGCATTGGAAAGTACAACTTGTCCCGCAAAAAACAAGCCCTCATACAGCTATGTGAACAGAAAAATAAAAAAGTTATGGCTGTATGAATGCAGGGAGTGCAAAACGAAAACAAAAAAATACCTCTGGGGTAGAAAGGGTTAATTTGCCTGTATACAGTTTATACGCTAATTAGACCTTAGAGCACATATGCTCATAACCAAGAGAACCAGAGATAAACTCTGACTGGCTGTAATCAGGGGCGGACTGGAAACTTGGCCCTGGAAAAAAAAAAGTAAAAGTGTCCCTGTTTTGTAGTTGGGTCCATATTGATGGAAGGCAAGGTCAGCAATACCATATTGTGACACATTATACCACCCCAACAGAGCCAAATACCACAGTCTATCACAAAATACTGCCAGCAGCACAAAATACATCCCCAAAAACTTTCACTGCCTAGCCATGAGAAGGGCTCTGGTGACCCCCTGGGCATCAGCCCACTGGGAAATTTCCCTGTACAGTATACAGAGTTTAAAACAAAAGACTTTTGTGATAGCTATACAAACATTGGCCTCATGCTTAAAAAGTGCATTAGTACAACATTATATATTTCACACTAGAGATGAGCGAAGCTTTGAAAAATTCTATTCGGCAACTTGGCCAAAGTTAGCCAAAAAATTAGTTAGTCATAAATTGTTATATATCATGTATAACCAGGCCACTCAGCCGTAGGGTACAGCAACATTGAGCAGCCATGCTGCAGGCAGGTTGAGGCCATGCTGTAGTGAAGAACGCATGGCCAATTAGCAGCTGTCTTTCACTTAAAGGGGTTTTCCGAGTTATATAGATTGATGACCTATCCTCAGGATAGGTCATCAATATCAGATCGGCAGGGGTCCGACACCCGGCACCCCCGCCGATCAGCTGTTTGAAGAGGAGGCGCGCGCCATATCAGCGCTGCCTCCTCTTCACTGTTTACATGCTGGCCGACACGGGGGTAGTGGTGAGTAGGTGTAATTACACCTCAACGCCCCATTCATTTCTGTGGGAAGAATTGCTTCCATACAAGTCTATGGAAGCTATTCTATCCATAGAAATGAATGGGGCAGTTAGGTGTAATTACACATACTCACCACTACCCCCGTGTTGGCCAGCATGTAAACAATGAAGAGGAGGCAGCGCTGATACGGCGCGCGCCTCCTCTTCAAACAGCTGATCGGCGGGGGTGCCGGGTGTCGGACCCCTGCCAATCTGATATTGATGACCTATCCTGAGGATAGGTCATCAATATTTATAACTCGGAGAACCCCTTTAATAATGAAGACAGTGTATAGTCCTTCTTCATTGTTAATGGCCACGTGGCACCTTTAAACAGGGGCTGTTGCTGGTATGAGATTTGACTGGTTAGGTGGGGGGATAGTATGTATATTATTACTGTTCTGGCCTACAACGTCCTGCAGGTTATTTGACAGTAAACACAGAGTATTAATCAGCTCTGGCATACCCACTTCTCTAACCCCAGCACTCTCCCGCCCTACAGGTGGGAGCCCTTCTTCTGCCATCTGCTTGTCCTCCTTTTCTGCATCATCTAATATTGATGAGAATATGTCATCAGAAACATCCAGCTCCTCCTCTCTCTGCATCTTGTTGACATTTCTAGGACATGGAGACTTTGAAGGATGATTTGGAAGAAGTAAAACCAGCAAAATATCAGGATAGTCATCATTTAGACCTGCCCCCCCCCCCCAAGGGGTGCAGACTGGATAGTATTGGTTGGCACGCTGGCACTGGAATAAGAAAGGCTTCCTTCTTATTGGTTTTGAATTACATATCTTAGTTTACGGCTTATGTAGGAATACGTAAATGTAGGAGTAAATAAATAAAACTGACGCAACATAAGGCTCCCTGCATTCTCATGGATGCAGGTGAGACTATCTGCTGGTGTTTATCTTTCCAGGCCATCGTGCATGATGTAATTACAGTCCCCTGATGAACCTCACTTGAAATAGGGGAACGCGTCGGGACGCTTTTATCATCAGAGACTTTTTGGTATCCACTATTTGGGACCTCCGGATAGGTAGGGACTGTTTATACAGGGGAAGCCACCAATAAGTGGAGCCGCCCCTTTTTAGGCAGGGAGAGGATAGCCTAATTAGGAACATTGTCCCACTGACTGAAAGTGCATTCTTATCTATGTGGATGATCCTGTTACAAGTACTAAAGAATGCACAATGGAGAGATATGACCATTGGAGAACGTGATGATACAAGCCCCCTTTGATGTGATCCACAAAAATCGTGAGTGGCCACACCTGTGGCAGCTGAGAAATTTTACCCTGATATCATATTTGTTTTCAAGTGGGTACCTATTTGGTGTATCTCTGATGTATCTATTATTCAATCATCAATGATGTTATAATGTTCTAAATGGGAGTTCTTCTTAGTTTATATCTAGTAAAAGTTATATTTTAGAGGGTATTTTCTTTTCCTTGTTCAGTGATTTTTTTTTTTTCTAAATATACCCGACAGATTAGAGTGTTTCAGTGATTTTCTCCCTGCACTCTTCCCAAACTCTCCCTCTCCAATATTCTTCTATTAATCATTTTCAGCAATATTGTCCATATCGCATGAGCGCTTGCCACATCTCTCTCTATGCTCAGCTCACAGGACAATGGTCAAGACTGTGAGGGAAGAGGCATCACAGGGGATGGCTAACTGTGGATTGGTTGGCTGCACGGCATTATGGGTGATCTTCTGTTCCTAGGCTTCTTACTTTCACTTTGTAACACGTGCAGCCACCATTTTCGGAGAAACTGATTTTTTATCATAAAGCATGAGTAATTACGGGTTTGTTGCGAATCAAAGTTTTCCCAAACTTCAGACCGAATTCCGCTTAGAATGCTTTGCTTCACTGAACACTATTTAGCATAATAGCAATTGGTATTAAACATTGCTTATGCATAAGATGCAGAGATGTCTTGGCAGCTATATGAGCCGCAGTAGAAGTGTTCCAGGGTCTGGGTCAACTAACATCTAATTACTTCCATACTGTATGCCATGGCAGAGCTGTTCTTTCAAGTCTTTTGGATGAATATTAAAAATATCTTAACCGTCTTGCATTTTTTTGGGGCACCCCTTCATAGAATTTGATGTTTAGCACAAATAATGATCCTATTGCTCATTCTGTACTTGGATTCCTCTACAATATCAAAAGTTTCCTTATGTGCTTTATATAATTAAAAATAATGGTAACATTTTACAGTACACAGAAAGGAGAACATAAAGTTAAAAGTTCAACCGAACCAAATATATTTAGGATAATGAGAAGTAAGGAAAGAAAAAGAACATAGATGCAACACAAACGTGTCTATTGCATGTGCACCCATTCTTTCATACAGAAATATGCAAACAAATATACAAATACATTTTGGAAGTGGGGGGTAATGAACATGGGAATACACGTAGATATGTACATACTTGCTAGAAAGTGTCAGGGACCACGCTGTACATCAATATAATGACTCTGTAAGTTCTGCCATGTGCACAAACCCACAGAGCTCCACATAAAGTACTGCATAGGTGAGTAGTGCAGATCTGTATGTATTCCACATGGTGCCATGTTTTCACCTGAAAGCAATGCTTCTTACTGATTCCAGTATTATAAATATATATGACTAAAATAACACCTTACTGTAAGTTTTAAATTGTAATACGCACATGCATACAAACACACACAGTGAAACACTCTTTGTATAGCTGGACTGATACAGAGCCAATGCTTCAAAGGAGGAGAAGGAGACCTTTCCACCCTGAAGACTATATTTATGTAAAAAACAAACTGGCATATTGCTGGGTAAAATTAAAAAATAAATATATAAATATATATTTGATGGCACTGGCCTCCTCCCTTTAAAGTGAAACTGTCACCATGAAAGGGCAATTAAATCTGTGAACATCTGTGAACATCATTTGAGTACAATGATAGCTGGAAGACTACAAAATGAAGCTCGTTCAACCATTCTAAAGCCAAGAAGTGGACGTCCAGACGAAATATTGAAGTCCACAAATTGGCTCATCACAAGGTCTATCAGTTCTGGTGCGACAAACACAGCAGTGGAAGTGGCTTGTATGCTTTGTAATAGTGAGATCACAGATATCCATGCAAACACCGTGCAACTTACATTTCACAAGTCTGGAATGGTGGCTCAAAAAAAGGTGAAGAAGCCTCGACTTCAATATTGTCATAAGAAGCGTTGGCTCAAGTTTGAAAAAAAGTACAAACAGTGGATAGTAGAAGATTGGAAACGATAAGACAAAAGTTAATAGACTGGGCTCTGATGGGTGCAAATGTGCCAGGAAGAAACAAGGGAAAAGGGGGCTAAACGGATCGAGAAACTGAAGGAACTGTCAAGTTCACTGGAGGAAGCCTGATGATATGGGATTGTTTCACAGCCAAAGGAGTTGAATATTTGACTAGGATCGATGGTAGTCTCAATGCTGAGCTATATGTGAGTTACCTCATAAACTTGAGTACTATGGGTATGAAAAGGACAACATAGTGTTCTAGCAGGACAACGACCTGAAGCATACTTTGAGATTAGCGAAGAAATGGTTCAATGACAATGAAGTAGAGGTGTTGGATTGGCCCCCACAGTTCCCAGACCTCAACCCAATTGAACACTTGTTGGTAAAGTTAAAGAAGAAACTGTAACTGTACCCAAGTGAGTCGACCAGAGACCTGAGGACAGATTTTGCTCGAGACATGTTTGAATCTGATCGAGAGCAGACCCAGAAGAATTCAGGTAGTATGAAAGCAAAAGGTGGATTTACAAAATACTAACATAAAAATATCAATTTCGAATTTTAGGACAAAAAGGTAACAATGCAGTTACATGACAAGAATCTGCATAACTAATCATATGCTAAATAGATCCAAGTCCAATATGATTGTCTATAAAATGATGGTAGTCTCACGTTTGAAGCTGTAGTGAATGGTGAGATATGGAGCCTGAAAGTCAAAAGTTCCAAACATTGTTACCCTTTTACTCATCAGTGTAAATCTACCTCCCCCTACATATTGGTATAAGTCCCAATGGTGGGACCAGCATCAATCAGACACAGGGCTCATGTAAGCTAATGTATTTGTTTTCCATGTCTGTTCCTTTTTTTTGCAGGCCGTATGCTGAACCATTCCCTTCAATGGAGCCGCAAAAAAAACTGAAATAACTCTGTGTGCATTATGTTTTCGTATGTCCGCATGGCCGTCCTGCAAAAAAATAGAACATGTCCTATTATTGTCTGCATTACGGATATGGATACTACAGTTATATTAGGGGTCAGCTGTTCCATTCCGAATGCGGAAAATACAGAATGCACACAGCTGTTGGCCCGGTATCCGTGTTTTGCGGATCTGCAAATTTGCAGACTGCAAAACATTCAATGGCCATGTGCATGAGCCCTAATAAGGCATGTCCTGTAGATATCGTATGGATATGTGAGAAAGGTCTGATATTAGCATACCCCTTTAATGTGTACAATACAGTATAGAATAACTAAGATAAGAGTTGAAGCAGAACATTTCTACTTAGGAGTTAGATAAATGTGGAATTTAAATTACAGACAGTGACAAGGAATTGCAGATGTCACCAATATTACTTAAAATCAACTGTCACATCATTAGGCTACATGCTGCGCTCACAGCACTCATTATAGCACAGCTCAAGTCACCAAATCTGCTCTAGCGGCTACAAGCCTATGCAAGTGAATGACTACCACAAAACTCATTGATATTGGCTAATACAAGAGGGAATAATGTTAGAATACCAAGGACAATGATTGGGGTTAACGAGAAAGATGGGATCAATTTTATTAATGCAGTCAGTTCTCCACCCAATATGGTTACTTGTGTACTGTAACTTCAAAAAGTCCATGTACAATTATAGCTAAAAGTTTTGAAAACAGATTTTGTTTTTCTCAAAGTTTGTACTCCAGTTTTTATGGAGGTAATTTGCATTCATTCTAGATTGTTATGAAGAGTGATCGGATGAATCGCAATTAACTATAAACTCATTCCTTGACATGAAAATTAACTTAATCACAAAAACCTCATTTCCACTGCTTTTCAGCCGTGCCACAAAATGACCTGCTAACATAATTTCAGTGATCTTTTCATTTGTTAAGGGGAATGTCATCAGCAGTCATCATTGCTTTGCATCAAAAGGGCCACACAGGCAAGTACATTCCTGCTTCCTGCAGTGAGCCCAAGAAAGTCCAACAGGTGCCAGGACCATCTTCTAAGCAGTGTAGAGCTTGCTGAGGAATGGCTGCAGTACATATGCACGCACAGTGAGGCAAAGGCTTTTGGAGGATGGCCTGGTGTGAAGAAGGGCAGAAAAGAAGTCACTCCTCTCCAAGAAAAATATCACTGGACTGCAGAGGTCCGAGGCCCCCTTTAGACTGTTTGGAACATCTGAAAAAATTATTGTCCTGAGAAGAAACTGTGAGAGTTACCACGAGTCCTGTGTCATACCAATAGTAAAATATCCTGACATCATCATGTGTGGGGTTTCTTTTCATCCAAGGGATTTTGTCAAAGAACTCTGCCATGAATAAAGAATTTTATTTAAAAAAAAAAATCCCCCAACAACAAATTTTCCCAACAATCCAGGAGCAGTTGAGTGATAAACAATGCTATTTCCAGCATGATGGCACAACATGACGTAAGGAAAAAGTGGCTTGGTGAACAAAATTTTGGGTTCATAGCCAGGAAACTGTCCAGATTTAAATCCCATTGAGAACTGATTAGGTGGGACTAGGTTGCCATCAGTCAGAATTTGGCACAGAAGCTGATATCCAGCATGCCAGGGCAAATTGCAGAAGTCTTGAAAAAGAAGGGTCAACACTGGAAACATTGAGGGGCACACTTATTAAATTGCCGGTCTTAATTATGCCTGTGCTGCTGGAGGAAGTGCCAAAATTATGTGGAGGTACAGGCCTCTGCATAACTTGATCGCTTCCTGCAGCAGGACGTGCGACAATCTAAAGTCTACGCCAGCTCCCTTGTTGGCGTAGATTTAAGTGATTTTGTATGCCAAAAACTGTCATACAAAATAATGAGTGAAAAGGGTCTCTTGCCTGTCCACACCACACCTCATTTTTTAGAGACCTGTCAGGAAAGTGGCATGAGTGGGGAAAATTTGCAGATTTTGTTGCAAAATGGCCTGCGACAAAATCTGTGATTGATATACGCCACAAAAGTGGCATATATTAGTACATAAATGGGCCCCTGAGTCTTTGCATAAACTTGATATATTTGTCAATAAGAGTAAAAAAACGTATAAAATGCTTATAATTGTACATCAGTATACTATACATATATCTGACAAAAAGATCTAAAAACACTGAAGCAGCAAACTTTGTGAAAATCAAAATTTCGGTCAGTCTCAAAACTTTTGGCCACGACTGTTTAAGATCTTCTAGGTTTATAAACTTAAGTTATAAACTTTAAAAAATTTAAATCCAAAAGGTTATCTGTAGCCACTAGATGGAGTAGCAGCGCCAACAAGCCCCCATCTCCCTCTAGTGATGACTGCAGAACTCCAGGATGTTATCGTTCACGTGAATGCCAATGCAGAACATTGGCACCTCTAAAAACCAGAGCTCCAGTCCCTATAAAGGTGTATTAACAATTTTGGATTTAAAATCAACATGATGGAAAAAGCTGATGATTCAGTTTAGTCTTTATCTACTTCAGATTTGCTGGCAGAAGCCATTGACAATCATGTGGGAGATTTTTCATAGCCATGATACCAGGTGCACTGCCAGATGCTGTACCTAATTGATGACATGACATATACTTTGTCATAAATTAGCTCTAGCTGTCTGTTCACCTCAACTGAAATCTTTTAGTGTTCTTCTACACCAGAAAATGGAGTAGAAGATTATAAATATTATGGAGCCACCAGCCCCACCCCCTCCGCAACCTCACCACTTCCTCCTTTTTGGAAAAAAAAGTCTGGCTGCTGCTTATCCATATACCTTCCACAGAAATGGCTACATGTCCTTTAATTGGATGCCCCACCAGGGCCTTATTTATAGCTGGTTCCACCATAGGAACCAAGTCTGAATACTTTCTTTCAGGGCTCAAGTTGAAAGAAGATGTGGCCAATGTGAATTGATGGGACCAACCAAATATGTGTGGTTAACATGTAGAAGGGGCCAGTATTACCACAGAGGGGAAGTGTATTGTGCTATACTTTGGTATCTGGTTCAAGACCACATACCAGAGCTCAACTCAATATACTGACCCAGCAGAAACAAATAGCACAGTGCATTTTCCGGATGTGTCAGACTGGAACAGTATGTGTGGGTATTGGTGGTAAATGGTTAAAGGGGATATCCTATGAAAAATATACTGCAGTTTTAAAACCTGGATCTGAATATTGTTGTAACTGCATGTAATTAAAAATTTAGCATAGCCACTGAGTTATTCAATAAAATGTATCTTCATAGCACCACCTGCTGTTTGTAATTTTTCTTATTTCTCTGTCTACCTAGCTGAGGTGGAGGCACGTGCTTAGTTCCATCATTCAACTACCTTCCTCCTGAGCTGTAATAGGGACAGAGCTTCAGCAGAAAGATCACCTCCACTCCCAAGCTGCAGCAGAACTGACAAGTTGCCTGAGCTACCAGCTTTATATAAATCTACGGATGAAGCAGGGTTAACACACAAACTCTTAACTCAAATTTCTTACCTCATCGCGTTATCTTGTAACAAAAGCCATTGAAAAGCTATTGAAGGTGTCTGCTTAATGCATTTAGTTTAGATAACACGTCTCAGAAAGCATGTGTGTTAACTCTACTACATCATGTAGCAGAGCAACTAAAGCAATGAATGGAGAGATCTCTAGTTCCATGTGAGGTACAGGGCTGGTTCTAGAATGGTTAGAGAGTGAAATGTACTATATAATGTATGATTTTAATTTTTTACATTAATTATGAGTTAAATTTGTTGAACTTCCGGAATATATATGTACATAAACATAAGAAAAAACATAGGGAGAAATTTATCATGAGCAGGAAATTATGAAGTTCGTTTTGCTTGAGTCTGTGTTGGAGTACTTTGCGTTACATTTATCAAATGTCTCATATTACTTGATACATTTGTCTTATCCTTAGACCTAAAACTTTTGTCTAGAGAAACTACTCCAGTTTTCCTACTCCTTCCTCCTCTTGGAGTGAGATTAGGACTTTTTTGTGACTTTTTCTTTTTTAAAGTCTTAATGAAACTCATTACCATGGCTAACCACACCTACTTTTCCACCCACATAACAAAACTGCAATGAGTGGTGTAAAAATGCAAAAAGTTGAAAAATGTTGGGCAAGTGCAAACAAGTTGCAAACTTTTGCGTAAGTGAGTGTCACAAAAGCCCTATTTTAGCGACTTTTTGACACCAGAATTCTGGAGTGATAAATCAGGGCCATAGTATATAATAAAACATATGCTTTTATTTCAACTTGTTAAAATAAAAATAAATGAAGAAGTTGAAGTAAAAGTATATGTTTTATTCGCTCAATAGAGGAAGGCTGACTTAGCCAGTGAGGCCTTTTACCCCATTAGTATACCTATATATGTTCACTTGAATTTTTTTCCTTCCCTGAGTTATATGTGCACCTTGGTTCTTAAGTTGTTCTCACCAAAATATAATCATGTAAGTAAGGGCAACCTTTTCTGTGGTATAAAGTACCCTTATGTTTCCATTCGAGTTCTAGGATAGAAATTGCTACACTAGCAGAAGGGTTTATGTAATGCTATTCTGCAGATGTCTACCGCTTGACCACAAGGTCACACTTCTCTGCAAAAACCTCATCGGCACAAGCTGGATAGTTATGCAAGAGTTGATTCATATCTATTACAAAGTGAAGAAAATGCAGAGTAAATGTCAAACTTTACATTTTGCGCAGGGATTTTACAAGTTATTCTAACAACCAAATAATCTGTGTGGTAATTTAAATAACTGGAACATGCTCAGCAAAAAACGGTGTGGAAATCACAGGTAGAATATGAACTTCTACTTAAAGCATTTAATCAGATTTAATGTATTATTTGCAAATGAAGCATTTAGCAGGCATACCCTGATCTTGTGAAAATAGCACCTGTCAAGAGGTGGAATATATTAGGAAGCAAGTGGACAGTCTGAAAGCTGTAAAAGGAAAAATGGGAAAGCATAAGTATCTAAGCAACTTTGACAAGGATTAAAAAGTGATGGTTAGAGTCAGAGCATCTCTAAAATCGCAGTTCTAGTATGCACTGATTATTACTAGAGATGAGCGAGCATGCTCGTCCGAGCTTAGTGCTCGTTCGAGCATTAGGGTACTCGTCAGTGCTCGATGCTCGGACGAGCATCTCGCCATGCTCGAGGAAATGGCATCTCCCGCATTTTGAATTTTTGGAGCCTATAACTCAGCCAATCACTAGCCAGGAGACTCTGCGGTACCCCCCAGCATCACGTGGGGCCTTACATGTCGACAGCAGGGGTTGGCTGGCCAGATCAGGTGACCCTGGAATATACTAGTGATGTCCGGCGGTGCTCGGCTCAAAGGCTGTCTGGATGTCGTTAGGGACAGATCTGCTGCGTTTCAGGGAGAGTGTTAGGGCCTGGATTTAGTGCTCTGTTAGGCAGGAGTGATCTCAAAAGAACCCAACAGCCCTTCTAAGGGCTACAAGACACTTTTTTAGTCTTCTTCTGGCTGGGCTGGCTGGCACTAGTAGTGCAGCTATCGCCATATTTGCGGCAGTTTGCAGGGAGACTGCAAATAGTTTTTTTTTGCTCTGAGTGCGACATTTTTCAGGGTTGCAGTGAAAATAGCCACAGTCAGCAGGGGCTGAGTATGCTCTCTGATATATTCTGCACGTCACGTTAAAAAAAATAAAAACAATTTTAAAAAAAATTGTTTTTTTGTTGTTTTATCTCAGTGATACAAATCCATTTCATACAGCTGTGTGAATCCATTCTGTGTCTCACAGTTCAGCTGTCCAGTCACCACAAACCACAATCCGTATTTTCTGTCCAGGTGACCCATACTGTACATCACGTAATTAAAAAAGGTCTTTTGCTCTCACTGACACAGCTACATTAGAAAAATCTGAGTGCGACAATTTTCCGGGGTGCAGTGAAAATAGCCACAGTCAGCAGGGACTGAGTTTGCTCTCTGATATATTCTGCGCGTCACGTTAAAAAAAACACACAAAAAAAACTTAGTTTTTTTGTTGTTTTATCTCAGTGATACAAATCCATTTCATACAGCTGTGTGGAACCATTCTGTGTGTCACAGTTCAGCTGTCCAGTCACCACAAACCACAATCCGTATTTTCTGTCCACGTGACCCATACTGTACGTCACGTAATTATAAAAGGTCTTTTGCTCTCACTGATACAGCTACATTAGAAAAATCTCTGTGCGACATTTGTCTGGGTTGCACTTAAGCAGACCAAGTCTGCCTAATCTAATAGTTTCAGTGTAATTGCTCCATACTGCACGGTACGTAATAAAATACGTAATTTTGCTCTAACTTATCCACCTATATATTAACTTGTTCAGATTGAACAAGTTTGTGGGTTTCAGTACAGCAGGCCCATTTTTTTTTTTTGGTATATATAATACACTTAAATACAGAAAATGTTGAACCCCAGAGTCGAGGACGAGGGCGTGGGCGTAGGCATTTAATTACTGCAGGGGGAAGAGGCCATGGTCCTGGGCAGGGTGAGACAGTACCTGCTGATGAGGGAGCAGGGGAACGCCGCAGAGCTACACTCCCTAGCTTCATGTCTCAACTTACAGGGACACGTGGTAGAGCACTGTTGAAACCACAACAGTGCAAACAGGTGATGTTGTGGATTGCGGACAATGCTTCAAGTAATTTGTCCACCAGTCAGTCTTCCACGCAGTCCACCCACGTTACACAAGGAAGCATACTCTGAGGAACTGTTTTCTGGACCCTTCCCAGAGTCACAAACCACTTCTCAGGTTGCTGCTGACCTCATTCTCGATGCCCAAGTTTTCCAACTGCCGCAGTCTATGGGTGATGACATTGTTGACTTAGTGGAAGAAGTGTGTAAAGAGGTGTCGGACGATGAGGAGACACGGTTGTCAGACAGTGGTGAAGTTGTTGTCGGGGCAGGAATTCCGAGGGGGGAGCAGACTGAGGAATCGGAGGATGACGAGGTGACTGACCCAAGCTGGGTTGATAAGCCGAGTGAAGACAGTGCTTCTGAGGCGGAGGCAAGTGCTGCACCAGAACAGGTTGGAAGAGGTAATGGTGTGGCCAGAGGGAGAAGCAGGGCCTTTCACGTAGTGAAGCTTCCGTGGTGAGGCCTAGATGTTCGCAAGTCTGGAGGTTCTTTAAAGAAATTGAGGATGACCGACGGACTGTGGTGTGCAACCTGTGCCACACCAGGATCAGCAGGGGTGCCACCACTACTAGCCTAACCACCACCAGCATGCGCAGGCATATGAGTGCTAAACACCCCTCTCAATGGAACCAAGGCCGTTCACCTCCTGCGGGTCCCATCACTGCTCCTTCCTCTGTGTCACTTGCTGCCTCTGCTAGTCAACCCCCTACCCAGGACCCCGGCACGAGCGCCTCCCGCCGGAAAACCACACCTTTGCCTCCACGATCCTCCACAACCTTCACCAATGTGTCCCTGCGCAGCGTTCAGCTGTCTTTACAGCAGACGCTGGAGCGCAAGAGGAAATACAGTTCCACCCACCACATGCCCAAGCCCTCGATGTCCATATCTCCAAATTGCTGAGCCTGGAGATGCTGCCCTATAGGCTGGTAGAGACCGAGGCCTTTCGCAACCTCATGGCAGTGGCTGCCCCTCGGTATTCGGTCCACAGCCGCCACTATTTTTCCCGATGTGCCGTCCCAGCCCTACACCAGCACGTGTCACAGAACATCATCCGTGCCCTGACCAACGCTGTTTCTGAGAAGGTCCACCTAACCACGGACACGTGGACAAGTGCTGCCGGGCAGGGACACTATATATCACTGATGGCACATTGGGTTAACTTGGTGGAGGCTGGGACCGAGTCTGACCCTGGGGCCGCTCATGTACTGCCCACACTGAGGATTGCGGGGCCTACCTCGGTCATGGTCTCTCAGACGTAATATGCCTCCTCCTCCACCTCCTCCTCCGAATTACTATCCGTGGGCACGGCGCCTTCAGTCGGTAGCTCTAGGCGCCGCAGCAGTGCCATGGCTAAGCGCCAGCAGGCGGTGCTCAAACTGCTAAGCTTAGGTGACAAAAGGCACACCGCCCAAGAACTATTACAGGGCATCACGGAGCAGACCGATCTGTGGCTGGCACCGCTGAACCTCAAGCCAGGCATGGTTGTGTGTGACAATGGGCGTAACCTGGTGGCGGCTCTGCAACTTGGCAGACTGACACAAGCCTGGCCCACGTGTTCAATCTCATAGTTCAGAGGTTCCTCAAGACATACCCCAATCTGTCTGATTTGCTCACCAAGGTGCGCTGCATCTGTGCGCATTTCCGCAAGTCGACCACAGATGCTGCCAATCTCAGGGCAGCGCAGCGCCGCCTACAACTGCCCGCTCACTGACTGTTGTGCGACGTGCCCACAAGATGGAATTCAACATTAAACATGTTATCCAGAGTTTACCAGCAGCGCAGAGCGATTGTAGACTGCCAGATGTCAACTTCCACCAGAACTGGTAGTCAGGTCAGTCAGATTCCTCAAGTCTACAATGAGGAGTGGACGTGGATGTCTGATATCTGCCAGGTGTTGTGCAACTTTGAGGAGTCAACACAGATGGTCAGCGGCGATGCCGCCATTATCAGCCTCACCATCCCGCTGCTTTGCCTGTTGAAAAACTCACTGCTCAGCATGAAGTCGGAAGCTTTGCGCTTGTCACAAGAGACGGTGGAGGAAGATACGTCGCTTGATAGCCAGAGCACCCTCCGGTCTGTTTCTCAGCGCGTATCGGAGGAGGGGGATGAGGATGAGGAGGAAGAGGAGGAGAATGTCGGCGAGACAGAAGAGGGTACCAATGCTCAGTCCTTCTTAACTCTTGAGCATGTATGGGCTGAAGAGGAGGAGGAGGAGGAAATGGAGAGTCAGGCCAGTGAGGAGAGGGAATTCTTGCGTGTTGGGACTCTGGCGCACATGGCAGACTTCATGTTAGGCTGCCTATCCCGTGACCCTCGCGTTAGAAGCATTTTTTCAAACACCGATTACTGGGTGTTCTTTCTCCTGGACCCACGGTACAAGCAGAACCTTTCCACTCTCATCCCTGTAGAGGAAAGGAGTATGAGAGTGAATCAATATCAACAGGCCCTGGTGCACAAGCTGAAACAATCCTTCCCATCTGACGCCGCTAGCAGCAGGGGAGAGGAGGGGAGCAGGCAGCTTGTCCAGCACTGGCAGGGGAACGCTCTCCAAGGCCTTTGCCAGTTTTATGTCATCCCAGCAAGACACTGTCACCTGTCCCCAGTCTAGGCAGAGTAGGGGTGAGCTTTACAGAAAGATGGTGAGGGAGTACCTAGCTGACCATACCAACGTCCGTAGCGATCACTCTGCTCCATACAACTACTGGGTTTCAAAGCTGGACACGTGGCCTGAACTGGCGCTGTAAGCCTTGGAAGTGCTGGCCTGCCCTGCCGCTAGCGTGTTGTCAGAGCGGATATTCAGTACAGCTGGTGGCATCACCGATAAGCGTACATGCCTATCAACTGACAGTGCTGACAGGCTGACGCTTATTAAAATGAACAAAGCCTGGATTTCACCGGAATTCAAATATCCTCCGGGGGAAAGCAGCTAAAGATTAACATTACTTATGTATCCGATTCCTCTTCTCTACTCCTCCTCCTCCTTGTCGTCTTTGCCTAACGCTGACCCAAAACACAATTTTTTAGAGGGCCAACTGGCACTCTTTAACAACAATTTTTCCGGAGGTCCCCCTACAAGGCCCTCTCTCCAAACAATTTTTCTGGAGGGCCACCTACAGGCCCTCTCTCTAAACAATTTTTCTGGAGGGCCACCTACAGGCCCTCTCTCCAAACAATTTTTCCGGAGGGCCCCCTACAGGCCCTCTCTCCAAACAATTTTTCCGGAGGGCCACCTACAGGCCCTCTCTCTAAACAATTTTTCCAGAGGTCCACCTACAGGCCCTCTCTCCAGACAATTTTTCCACAGTGTCAACTACAGACACTGTAAAACAATGTTTCAGGAGCGTCAAACAGACAGTCTAAAACAATTTTTCAGGAGGCGCAAGTACCGACATTTAAAAAAAAAAATCTTTGCTGAGGGTCGACTTTATGTACTCCGAAAAGAAAAAAATTTTTGGAGGCTCAACAAAAGCCATTTCACTGCATTCTCAGTCGGACAAAGTCATTGGTGGTGTAACCGTCATGCTGTGTCAGGCTAAATTTTTGGGTGCTTCACCAGCTACCGCATACTAACTCAGTCACTTGTTGGTGTCACCGCCATGCTGTGTCAGGCTTATCGTGTGGCTGGGGATAGGAGAGCAGTGCCAGCATGGGCATGGGTGATGGACCTTTGTTGCACCTAGTTGGGTGCTTCCCTAACATGTGATGGGCATGTGCCTCGCCTTTCTTGGTCTGGGTGAGCACAATTGCCATGAGGGTAACCACCAGGCTGTTGCAGGAGAATTTGGGGTAATGGTGGGATTAGGCAGCCTCAGAGGCATCCATGCATGCTGCCCCTGCTGTTTCCTGTCCATTTCCGTGGTGTTTCCATCATTTTCTGATGTTTCCAGGTTTTCACCCAGCCTTCCCTAGGCAGAGCCTTGGTCCCTTGCAAAAAATGCTCAAGTCTCCCACTGACTTCAATGGGGTTCGTTACTCGAAATGAGCACCTGAGCATCGGGAAAAGTTTGTCTCGAATAACGAGCACCAGAGCATTTTAGTGCTCCCTCATCTCTAATTATTACCTACCAAAAATAGTCCAAGGGAGGACAACTAGTGAAATGATGACAGGGTCATGGGCACCCAAGATGAAAGCCCATGCTTCCCCCTGTGTACAGCAAAAACTGCACCTGTGCACACAGGCTCGGACTGGCCCACAGGGATACAGGTGAATTACTCGGTGGGCCCCTCAGCAAGGTGGGCCCCTAGTCTCCCACTCGCTGCACTAGTGGCACATAACACAGTAGACTTACTGCATTACATACATATATTCAATGCACAGCACGTCAACCAGCCTATGTTCATATAAAAAACTTTATAGATTATTATTATCACTGAAGTTATGGAGAGATCCTCCACCAGCTATGGGGTTTTATTAAGACCAGCGTTCAGGGGTGCACCACCAATGAGGCCAGGTGAGGCGATAAACTCAGGCAGCACCAGGTAGGGGCAAGAGGGGGGCAGCGGAAGGGCCATGGACAATGAGTGCTTTCATTGTGGAAAAGGGGTTAGGATAAATAGAAATTGGCATTGGGGGTGGATGCCGTTTCAGTTTTCGCCTCAGGCAGCAGAAAGGCCAGGTGCACCTCTGCCAGCGTCTAAAACGCAGGTCTTAATAAATGTGCCCCCAAGTGTTTCCCTTGATGGCAGACATATTCCCTAATGACAGTGGCTTCTTTCAGCAGGATAATGTGAACTTCCACACTGTAAAAATGTTCAGGAATAGTTTGAGGAAGAGCTCAATGGAGCCTCCAACGTTGGAGTGAACTAATACTGAAAGTGCATAGATTGTTTTTTTTTCGTAATATACTACCCAATTTCCACCAGAAACCAGAAAGATCTTAAATTTTCTGAACAGAGAAGATTCAAACACCACATTTGGAGAGCATGCAGTAAAGTCGAAATTCTCAGAAGAATGATAATGCCTCTGAAGTATCTATGTCAGCAAGAAACTGATGCCAATCTCTTCATTCACAAAGTTACAGTAGATGCTTTAGCCCGTCTTGCACCAGAGACATCACTGAAGAGGTATATGAGCTGTTTTGAGGGAAGAGAATCAGTTCTAGGCATCTAAATTAGTGAGAACACTGAACATCAGATGCACCAATAATCCCTGCCTTTACTAACAATGATAGGTTAGTATTGTTGAGTATTGCCATGACATTATATGTATAGCTTTTTATATATGTCTCTGAATAACACATTTTAACAAAGAAGATAAAATTAAATGAACTCTTAACAAGACAATTCACCTGCAGCATATGGGACAGGATACAACCTTTCAGAATATACCCTGATGAGCTTTCTTCCTGACAACATCATTGGAGGCTTGTGGGAGTAGGAAGATGCAGTGGTGGAGATGTCAGCCTGTCCTTCAGCTCTCATCCAAGAAGTTTTCTGCAATATGTTCCAGTACATCACACACAAGCCTTGTTATTAAGAAGGGGAGGCATATGGTAATTAGATCAGGGTGTGCTTTATAAGAGGTCATGCATATTATTGTGCCAGTTGATGCATCATAGTGCTTTGGAGATGGAAAGATGTTGACAATTATTCTGACATAATGTTTTCCATTAGGAAAATAAATGAACACATTGAATGTTACCTTTTCAACCTATTTAAATCTCCATGTAATAGGATGAAAAGCTAAGACAGGTATAAACATGTTGATATGATATTTAGAGATGAGCGAATCGATTCGTCGATTCGTTGATTCGTATCGAATCTTGGGATTTTTTAGCTGCGAAGTGAATCCGAATATTAGGTGCTTCGCTTCGGCTTTGTACGCATTTGCTACATAGTTTGTCCTATCAATTATACGCTATTGCTACGTATAAATTACTCTATACGCTGTTGCGTACAAATTCAATTCATTTGCGATGCAGGCTCCTCCCTGGTAGCCCCGCCCCCTTCTCCAGCGCGCGAGGAAGACGAGGCAACTCAGGAAATTAAGATGGCGACACAGCGAGGTCCTGACTGGGGAGGCATGGTGTGGGGCACCAACCCCTATGAGGAGAAGGAACCGGAGAAGATCTACGTCTCTCAATATGTCCGGCAGCCTAAGAAGTCGGTTGAGGTGCCCGCTGAGGTGTTCACTTTGCTGGCTGACACGGCGGAGGCGACAGGAGTTCCCGCTCCGCAGCGGAAGGACTACTCCCTTCATCAAAATTCTATGGTCCCCGAGGCTGCTCTAACCAAGTCGCGCCTCATCCCTTTTTTCCCCCTTTTCAGGTTATTGGGGAGCCCCTTGAAAGATGGTTTTTTAAGGAACCTTTGCTGCTATTTTTTTTATCCATTTGGATTACAATGGAAGCTACTAAATATCTTTTTCTCCACTGTATTCACTGAGGAAAATGAACTGTCAGATGAAATGCAGAATATAAAAGTAAATTCCCCATTAAAAGTGCCCTGTCTGACCCAGGAAGAAGTAGAGCTACGTCTTAAAAAGATTAAAATAGACAAATCGCCAGGACCGGATGGCAATACACCCCCGTATCCTAAGAGAATTAAGTAATGTCATCGCTAGACCTTATTTCTGATATTTAAGGACTCTATACTGACAGGGAGTGTTCCACAGGATTGGCGCATAGCAAATGTGGTGCCAATATTCAAAAAGGGTCCAAAAACAGAGCCTGGGAACTATAGGCCGGTAAGTTTAACATCTGTCGTGGGTAAACTGTTTGAGGGTTTTCTAAGAGATGCTATCTTGGAGTACCTCAATGAAAATAAGCAAATTACTCCATATCAGCATGGCTTCATGAGGGATCGGTCATGTCAAACCAATGTAATCAGTTTCTATGAGGAGGTAAGTTCTAGACTGGACCGCAGCGAATCAATGGATGTCGTATATCTGGACTTCTCCAAAGCATTTGACACTGTACCACATAAAAGGTTAGTATATAAGATGAGAATGCTTGGCCTGGGAGAAAATGTCTGTATCTGGGTAAGTAACTGGCTCAGTGATAGAAAACAGAGGGTGGTTATTAATGGCACATACTCAGATTGGGTCACTGTAACTAGTGGGGTACCACAGGGGTCAGTATTGGGCCCTATTCTCTTCAATATATTTATTAATGATCTTGTAGAAGGCTTGCACAGTAAAATATCAATTTTTGCAGATGACACTAAACTGTGTAAAGTAATTAACACAGAAGAGGACAGTACACTGCTACAGATGGATCTGGATAGACTGGAGGCTTGGGCAGAGAAGTGGCAGATGAGGTTTAACACTGACAAATGTAAAGTTATGCATATGGGAAGGAATAATGCAAGTCACCAGTACATACTAAATGGTAAAATATTGGGTAACTCTGACATAGAAAAGGACCTAGGAATTTTAGTGAACAGAAATCTAATCTGCAGAAACCAATGTCAGACAGCTGCTGCCAAGGCCAATAAGATAATGGGCTGCATCAAAAGAGGCATAGATGCCCGTGATGAGAACATAGTCCTGCCACTTTACAAATCACTAGTCAGACCACACATGGAGTACTGTGTACAGTTCTGGGCTCCTGTGAACAAGGCAGACATAGCAGAGCTGGAGAGGGTTCAGAGGAGGGCAACTAAAGTAATAACTGGAATGGGTGGACTACAGTACCCAGAAAGATTATCAAAATTAGGGTTATTCACTTTAGAAAAAAGACGACTGAGGGGAGATCTAATAACTATGTATAAATATATCAGAGGTCAGTACAGAGATCTCTCCCACGATCTATTTATCCCCAGGACTGTGACTGTGACGAGGGGCCATCCTCTGCGTCTGGAGGAAAGAAGGTTTGTACACAAACATAGAAGAGGATTCTTTACGGTAAGAGCAGTGAGACTATGGAACTCTCTGCCTGAGGAGGTGGTGATGGTAAGTTCACTAAAAGAGTTCAAGAGGGGCCTGGATGTATTTTTGGAGGGTAATAATTTTACAGGTTATAGTTACTAGAGAGGGGTCGTTGATCCAGGGAGTTATTCTGATTGCCTGATTGGAGTCGGGAAGGAATTTTTTTCCCTAGTGGGGAAAACTGGCTTCTACCTCACAGGGTTTTTTTGCCTTCCTCTGGATCAACTTGTAGGAAAACAGGCCGAACTGGATGGACAGATGTCTTTTTTCGGCCTTATAAACTATGTTACTATGTTACTATGTTACCTATGTGGATTACAAATTGCAACTGAGTTTGGGACTCTGCTCCAGTTCTATGACAAGCGTCAGAAATAAGAAAAGAGACTTAAACGTGTCCGTGAGCAGAATAGGTAGGTGATATTTAAAATGTTTACATTATACCTATAATGTATTTGCACTATATTGTTTGCACTGGATTGTTTGCACTAATGTTTTTACCTTTCAGCAACATTTTCAAGTATGTTGCCCATTGTGTGCATTTCTTTACAGGTACAGCAATGGGTCCTCATATTCACTTTATAGTATTGTGGATGATTGTACTATGCCCATAGCCGGATAGACAGCACCTTACTTGTTCTACCTCAAATATACATACTGCCTCTGAGGGCGATTTCAGATCTGACCATTTACACTGTATCTGGCCCGGGATCCGCAAGGTGTCAAAACTATAGCGCAAGCCTCGGATCACCTGCTGGATCACCTACTTTTTATGCTGGTTCAGGTGGCGGTGTGTGCCATCGTAAATCGTAATCCTGGCGGACCATCAGCCGGACTATGTATTTCAGCTGTGCAGCAGAGCTAAATGATGAGGATCGTCTGGATGCCATTTTCGAATATTCGCTCTGCCTCTGAGGAGTGCACCCCGCGGCCTCTCGTTGTACATGCCTGCGTATTACGTAACCGCGTACACAATAGTTCGCTGAGGATTTGTAAGCTATTTGTACGCTCATGCGTACGTCTTCTAAGAAGTTGCGTACATTTTTTAACTGTACGTTCATTATTAGTGCGCGAATGTTCGCTAATAGCACATAATAACGTATATTTTGTACGCAAATACAACAAATCTATTCTTCGAATATACAAATCTTAGGAAAACTTCGGCGAATGTTCGGCGAATAATTTTTTCAATGATTCGCTCATCTCTAATATTTATATAGTAAAACCTTCTGCACATCATTCACATTAGTGAAGAGCGAATGGATTCTAAATGAATCAAATTTGTTATGGATTTCACAAAAATGCTACTGCCAAGTTAATCCAAAGTTTTGGTGATTTGCTTCTGACAAAAAGCATGAAATGGTGGCAGCTCTATTTTACTGTCTAGAATTTGCAGGATAGACGGCAGGGAGAATGAAGATGGAAGGTCACATGATCCTGGGATTGGCACAGGGGGAAGAATTTTGTCAGGTCTTTCAGTCTTTTGACTTGATCAAAAGCCAGAGACACCATTCTGAGCTTAGCTTGCAATCTGAGATCATGTGGCTTGAATGTGACTGGCAGAAAGCAATTACAGACACTAGGTGTTTTCAGGACAGTATCAGGGCATATTTAGTCAATTTTGCTACCATTTATAATTAAAGGGGTTGTCTCCTGAAAATTATTCTACAGTTTTTAAACCAGCACTTGCATCTGAATTCTTTTGCATGTAATTAAAAAATAGCATAGCCACTGAGTTATTAAATGAAATGTATTTGTATAGCACCATCTGCTGTTTGTTTTCTTCTTACTTCTTTGTCCTGCTCATTGAGAAGGCCGCACATGCTCAGTTTCATACTTCAAGTGCCTCTAGAGCTGTGATAGGTAGAGCTGAGACACGCCCCTTAGCTGCAGCAGAAAAGACTGATCTGTCACATGAGCTGTCAGCTGGATATAACTCTAGCAGAGGAATAATTGTGGAGATCTCTGGATCCATGTGAAGTACAGGGCTGGTTCTGGTTCTTAGAAAGAGGTTATTATGTACTATTTGTTGTCTGATTTTCATTTTTAACATTAGTCATGGGATAACCCTGTTTAAGCACTTTAGCGCATTTCAGTGTGTCAATACTAGTATGTTTATAGACGGGCATGTATGATTGCACCTCTTTAAATTACCAAAAAGAAAAACGACTGCAACCGTGTATAATTAAGCAGTTCATCGCATTTTACCAGTGAGTTTCTAGTCAGGCACATTTAATCGTGGCTCTGTTGGTTACCAAAAAAAATACATTTTCACTTTAAGTAATGCTTGTAATTGATCATTTCAGAACATGTCAATGTACGAGTTGCATTCAACACATTGCGTCAATATATCATGCAGTTCTAGTTAACACATTGTGTTGCGTCAATACACCATGCAGTTGTAGTCAACACATTGGATTGCGTCAATATTCCAGTTTCACACATTCTACTGTATAAATATACTATTTTCATGCAAGGCATTATATTATGTAAAACATACTGTGCAGTTTTGGTAAACATTTTGTAGTGCGTCAATATATTGTGCAATTTTGTTTAAAGCATTGTACTGCACTAACCCTTTCCAGACATCAGCTGTACATGTACAGCGAATGTCTGGTATTTAAAACAGCACCTGCTTGCACACATTTAAGCCTTCAGATGCCGTGGTCAAATGTAATTACACCTGAGAGCATTTAAAACTGGGAGCTGCATGCTTCCCGGCCTAGAATGCTTCCCCCTTGCTGAGATAAGAGAAGGCGTTCCATAGTAACAATAAGCCTGAGCCTGCACAAGGCTTCCAGGCCTATTACTGGTGTAGGCTACATTCACACGATCCGCGGCCTCCGATCCGCATTTTTGCGGCCTCCGATCCGCATTTTTTGCGGCTCAGCTCGTGAGCCATTCATTTCTATGGGGCCGCAAAAGATGCAGACAGCACACCGTGTACTGTCCGCATCCATTGCTCCGTACTGCAGCCCCACAAGAATGGGGCGCAACGTAATTGCGGACAAGAATAGGCATTTCTATGATAGCCGCGACACGTGCGGTCCATAAATTGCGGAATGCACATGTGCTGGTATCAGTGTTTTGCAGATTCCCTTGCGTGAACACAGTAATGGAAAACAAAATCTAAATGGCCAATTTGCCATTTTTTCATCGCATCAAACTAACCTGTTAAACTGTGATGGAATTATGTTTAGTTATTTTTTTATTCTACCCCACTTGGAATTTTTTTTACAGATTCCGTATCAGTATGACTTCATGAGGGATCGGTCATGTCAAACCAATTTAATCAGTTTCTATGAGGAGGTAAGTTCTAGACTTGACGACGGCGACTCAATGGATGTCGTATATTTGGACTTCTCCAAAGCGTTTGACACGGTACCACATAAAAGGTTAGTATACAAAATGAGAATGCTTGGCCTGGGAGAAAATGTCTGTATGTGGGTAAGTAACTGGCTCAGTGATAGAAAACAGAGGGTGGTTATTAACGGTAGATACTCAGATTGGGTCACTGTCACTAGTGGGGTACCACAGGGGTCTGTATTGGGTCCTATTCTCTTCAATATATTTATTAATGATATTGTAGAAGGTTTGCATAGTAAAATATCAATTTTTGCAGATGACACTAAACTGTGTAAAGTAATTAACACAGAGGAGGACAGTGCACTGCTACAGCAGGATCTGGATAGACTGGAGGCTTGGTCAGAAAAGTGGCAGATGAGGTTTAACACTAACAAATGTAAGGTTATGCATATGGGAAGGAATAATGCAAGTCACCAGTACATACTAAATGGTAAAGCACTGGGTAACCCTGACATGGAAAAGGACCTAGGAATTTTAGTGAACAGCAAACTAAGCTGTAGAAGCCAGTGCCAGACAGCTGCTGCCAAGGCCAATAAGATAATGGGTTGCATCAAAAGGGGCATAGATGCCCGTAATGAGAACATAGTCCTGCCACTTTACAAATCACTAGTCAGACCACACATGGAGTACTGTGTACAGTTCTGGGCTCCTGTGAACAAGGCAGACATAGCAGAGCTGGAGAGGGTTCAGAGGAGGGCAACTAAAGTAATAACTGGAATGGGTGGACTACAGTACCCAGAAAGATTATCAAAATTAGGGTTATTCACTTTAGAAAAAAGACTACTGAGGGGAGATCTAATAACTATGTATAAATATATCAGGGGTCAGTACAGAGATCTCTCCCATCATCTATTTATCCCGAGCACTGTGACTGTGACGAGGGGACATCCTCTGCGTCTGGAGGAAAGAAGGTTTGTACATAAACATAGAAGAGGATTCTTTATGGTAAGAGCAGTGAGACTATGGAACTCTCTGCCTGAGGAGGTGGTGATGGTAAGTTCACTAAAAGAGTTCAAGAAGGGCCTGGATGTATTTCTGGAGGGTAATAATATTACAGGTTATAGTTACTAGAGAGGGGTCGTTGATCCAGGGAGTTATTCTGATTGCCTGATTGGAGTCGGGAAGGAATTTTTCCCCCTAAAGTGAGTAAAATTGGCTTCTACCTCACAGGGGTTTTTTTTGCCTTCCTCTGGATCAACTTGTAGGAAAACAGGCTGAACTGGATGGACAGATGTCTTTTTTTGGCCTTACAAACTATGTTACTATGTTACTATGTAGATTCCCACATCTCAGTAAGCAGGACAGAGAAAAGTGAAAAAGAGAAAACAGCAGTTGGCGCTATAAAGATAATTACAAAAGTATTCAGATCCTGGTGCTGGTTTAATAAACTGTAGAATATGTTTTCTGGGACAACTCCTTTAACACATTGTGTTGCATTAATATACCAGTTTGTAGATTGAAAGACTCACTCCTTCGCTTAGTCACAGTAGGATGATGTCAATGTTATCTATGAGTCTGAGACCGTGCCTTTGAGCCAGGGGTCACAGCCTTTCTCCTGCTCCTCCTCCTTTTCATTGCCCCCCTTTGTTGAGCACTTTCATTTTTCCTAAGAAGAGACAACAAAATCCCATGTCCTATGGAAGATACTAAATGTAGTCTTCCTGTTCATGACTGTGTGAGAAGCATTTAACCCCTTAAGGCCGAAGCTACTTTTACACTTAATGCCGAAGCCACATTTTTAAAATCTGCCATGTGTCACTTTATCAATTCATAACTTTGGGATTCTTTCACCGATTTCACCGATTCGACTGATTCCAAGATTGTTTTTTCGTGACACATTGTACTCCACGACAGTGGTAAATTTGAGTCAATATAAATCACCTTTATTTATAAAAAAATCCTAAATTTACAGAAAATTTGGAAAAATTTGTAATTTTCAAACTGTGAATTTCTCTGCTATTAAGGCAGATAGTGATCCCTCACAAAATAGTTATTACTTTACATGTCCCATATGTCTACTTTATGTTGCCATCATTTTGTAGATGTAATTTTATTTTTTGGGGATGTTAGAAGGCTTAGAATTTTAGAATCAATTCTTAAATTTTTTTAGAAATTTTCCAAAACCATTTTTTTTAAGCACCAGTTCAGTTCTGAAGTCACTTTGTGGGGCTAACATAATAGAAACCACCATAAATGACCCCATTTTAGAAACTACACCCCTCAAGGTTTTCAAAACTAATTTTACAAACTGTGTTAACCCTTTATGTATTCCACAAGAATTAAAGGAAAATGGAGATGACATTTCAAAATTTCACTTTTTTTGCAGATTTTCCATTTTAATCCATTTTTTCCTGTAACAAATCAAGGGTTAATAGCAAAAAAACCCTCAAAAATTATTACCCTGATTCTGCGATTTAAAGGAACACCCCGCATGTGATTGTAAACTACTGTATGGGCGCATGGCCAAGCGCAGAAGGAAAGGTGCGCCAGATGGTTTTTGGAGGGCGGATTTTGCTGGACTGGTTTTGAGACACCATGTCCCATTTGAAGCCCCCACGATGCACCCCTACAGTAGAAACAACCAAAAAGTGCCCATATTTTGGAAACTAAGGGATAAGGTGACAGTGTTATTGATACTATTTTGGGGAACATATGATTTTTGATCACTTTATATTACACTTTTTGTTAGGCAAGGTAAACAAAAATGGCTGTTCTGGCTGTTTTTTTTTTTTTTTTTTTTACTGTGTTCACCTGAGGGGTTAACTAATGTGATATTTTTGTAGAGCAGGTTGTTACGAACGTGGCAGTACCTAACATGTATAGTTTTTTATTTTATTTAAGTTTTACACAATAATATCATTTTTGAAACAAAAAAAATCATGTTTTAGTGTCTCCATTTTGAGAGCTGTAGTTTTTTTTATTTTTTGGGCAATTGTCTCAGGTAGGGGCTCATTTTTTGCGGGAAGAGGTGACGGTTAGATTGGTACTATTTTGGGGGGCATATGCTTTTTTGATCGCTTGGTATTACACTTTTTGTGATGTAAAGTGACAAAAATTGGCTTTTTTGACCCTGTTTTTATTTTATTTTTTTTACTGTGTTCACCTGAGGGGTTAACTCATGTGATATTTTTGTAGAGCAGGTTGTTACGGACGTGGAGATACCTAACATGTATAGTTTTTTTAATTTATTTAAGTTTTACACAATAATTTCATTTTTGAAACAAAAAAAATCCATGTTTTAGTGTCTCCATTGTGAGAGCTGTAGTTTTTTTATTTTTTGGGTGATTGTCTCAGGTAGGGGCTCATTTTTTGCGGGAAGAGGTGACGGTTAGATTGGTACTATTTTGAGGGGCATACGCCTTTTTGATCGCTTGCTATTACACTTTTTGTGATGTAAAGTGACAAAAATAGCTTTTTTGAACCTGTTTTTATTTTTATTTTTTACGGTGTTCACCTGAGGGGTTGGGACATGTGATATTTTTGTAGAGCAGGTTGTTACGAACGTGGCGATACCTAACATGCTTGGGGTATTTTTTATCTTTTTTTACTAATTTCAAATTTGAGTTTTGGGGGGAAAAGGGATTTTTTTTAACACTTTTTTTTACACTTTTTTTAAAATTTTTTTACACTTTTTTTTACACTTTCTTAGACTCAGACCCACTTGGTTCTTGAAGATCCAGTGGGTCTGATTGTTCTATAATACACTACAGTACACTGTATAGTGTACTGCAGTGCATTTTCACTGTTGCTAAACCTTGTCAGGCTCCTACCTTTAGCAGGAGCCTGATGAGGCTTAGCTTACACCATGGCAACCGAGACGCTTCTGAAAGCGTCTGGTTGCCATGGTAACCATCGGGACGCTGCCACAGCAGAGCAGCGTCCCGATGGAAGGGAGAGGGAGCTTCCTCCCTCTCATCTGGCCACACCATCGGCGCTGCCAGCGCCCAATGGGAGAGGGAGAGAGCTCCCTCCCTGTTAACCCCTTCCATAAAGCGGTCCCTACGGACCGCGGCATGGAAGGGGTTAAACTGCTGACATCGGTGCCAGCACCGATGTCAGCAGTTTCAAGCAGAGTATCAGCTGTATGCTGATACTCTGCTTGATAACGCTCGGCCATCCTGAAATTGCGGGCGGCACTCTCGCCGCAGCCGCCCGCCCGCTAGCTATATCTCCCCCCCACCCACCCAAACAGCCATCAAAGTAAACAGTGGGGTGGGGGGGGGATATATATATAGTATATTGCAAATTTTTTTTTATTTTTTATTTTACAGTTTATTGCAGCACGATCGCTGCGATTGGCTAGTCTGAACAGACTAGCCAATCACAGCGATCGCTAGCCCGGGACCGCCCCCATTGGTCCCGGGCTGGTTAGCTGAGACCCCTGGCTGTAAGTAACAGCCGGGTCTCAGCACTGTCACCATGTCATGAGACATGGTGACAGTTTAATGCCATGACGGCTTATCCCGTCATGGGGCGGCAAGCGGCTCCTGCCCATGACGGGATAAGCCGTCATTCGGCGTTAAGGGGTTAAACTGCTATTTTTTTAATAACCTAACTGTGCTTTATCCTTCTCCATAACTTTATCCCTGACCTGCCTAGTGTGTTCCTTGTTTTTCATGATGTCATTTGATCACTAATGTTCTCTTACAAACCTCTTTACAGATGTTCTCTTTACAGAACATCTGTAGTTATACTGAGAAAAAATGACTCACAGGTGGACTCTATTTAATAATTAGGTGACTTAAGAATGTAATTGGTCACACTAAATTTTATTTAGGGGTATCAGAGTACAGGGGGCTGAATATAAAGACACACCACACTTTTCATATTTTAATTTATTAAACATATTCTTTTCACTTCACATATACTTGCTACTGTTTGTCTATCACATAAAAGCCCAATAAAATACATTAATGTTTGAGGGTATAACGTGAAAACATTTGGAAAACTTCATGGTATGAATACTATCTATCTATCTATCTATCTATCTATCTATCTATCTATCTATCTTCTATCTCTCTGTCTATAATCTAATTTAATGTGCTAAAATTTGGCTCAAAGCAAATCAAAGCCAATGTCTCTTCCCCATCTTATTTTCTTTCTCTATACTGTCTAACGCTAATATATAGGTACTTACTTAGAAACACTCTGCTCTAAATGTAATTTGTTTTGCAGATTGTCTGTTTTGCTGATTGAAGTACAACTATATGGACACATTTAAAAAATTTCATTTATTTAAACAGAAGTTAGATGGCTGTTTCATTACAAATCATTTTTAAGTTAGATAATCATTTTTCCTCCAATTTTAGATGGCTTCTCTTGGGAGGTACAGTATCTTTCCTCCAGGATTTTAATAGAAGTCATAATTTTATCCCCTGTTGCTGACACGTGTGATATTACATCCAACTTCATGACAACTTGGGCAGTCTCCCAAATAAATATTAGTGAAATATTAGGCCTCTATTTTTTCTGTGCTTGCTACTGGTTCTCTCCATTTAACATTTAAGTTCCTGGAACATTTAACGGTTGTTCAAGGTGACAAATACAAAAGGGAATTAAAAAAAGAAAAGAAAATATGTTTATGATAATTATATTAATAAATAATCTGTATATATAAGTGGTCTTCTAGGGGTGAGATTTTTCAAAGGTTTGGATAGACAGTATGTATAACATATGGTGGAAATGAAAATCTGTCAGAGAATCTGGTATAGCTAAGGACTGGTCTTCTCAATGAGGTAGACTTTGGAATAGGTTTACCTGAGGCAGATTGGTTTACTTGAACAGATTCATACACTCATAGGTTACTTTATTAGGTTCATCTGCTCCTCAAAACATCTGCTTTAATCCACTCATTTTATATACTCTCTTAGCTAATATACATGCAATACAGATATTCTTTTCTGTCTGTCATACTCAACTTGGCAAACTATCCATTGATAGCGGTTGTCCATACTTGGCAACCCTTTTTGTGTAATTATTATTTGTTACCAACCCCATGTATTAGAATTAAAAACACAATTGTATGACCAAGAGGTTGGCCAAGACTTACAGTGGTTCGCCCCAAACAGCAGAATGATGGACAAATATAATTTGATCGAGGCAGGATTGTTGGTCACAGAATGCGTGGCTTGATATTTCAAAGGGTGTGTCGTCCTAAGCTATTCACATAATAGTGCCAAAACACATATGACTCTTTAGATACCTTATGTCTAACTTTTCTGGTTTGAGGTAAAGATGTACTTAACAATCAGTAATACATTAATATTATCTACTGTATTTTTGGCCCATAAGATGCACCTAGGTTTCAGAGGAGGACAATAAGAAAAAAATATTTTTCATTAGATCTTAGGACAGACCAGCAATCAGACCCCTAATGTTAATCAGACCTGAGCTCACAGCCCCAATCAGACTCCCAATTTTAATAAGACCCCAATAAGACCTCAGATCAGACCCCCAATCATACCTCAACTCAGACACCAATGTAAATGGCCCCCAATAAGACCTCAGATAAGAGCCCCATGCCTCTTATCAGCCCCCATATGCCTCTCATCAGCCCCCTTGTGAGCTTCCATGCCTCTCATCAGCCCCCTTGTGAGCTTCCATGCCTCTCATCAGCCCCCATATGAGCCCCCATGCCTCTCATCAGCCCCCATGCCTGTAATTAGCCCCAATATCAGCCCCATGCCTGTAATTAGCCCCCATATCTCACTTCAGCCCCCATATGAGTCCCCATACATTTATTCAGCCCCCATGCCTCTTATTAGTCCCCATTCATTATGAGCCCAGCATGCCTGTCATCAGTTAAAATAAAAAAAAAAAACACTTACCTCTCCTGCTCCAAATACCTCTGCTCCTCACCTCTAGTGCGTTCTGTCTTTTTCCTCCTGCGGCTGTGCTGTGACCGGCGTGCACAGCGTGAGGTCACAGAGGGACCTCATGCTGTGCACAGCCACTGCACAGGCAAACGGAGGACCAGGAAGCGGTAAGTAGAGAGCCTTCACCGCTTCCCCGTCCTCCGGTGCTAATAAGCGCTTCCATAATGGAAGCGCTCATTAGCATTCACCCCATAAGACACAGGGGCATTTTTTCCTCCATTTTTTTGGGGAAAAAGTATGTCTTATGGGGGTGAAAAATACAGTATATTTTTAGCCACACATTTGACCACTTAATACCAGTTGAATATTTATTTGTGAATATTACCAGTGATCACATGCATCCTATCATGGCAGAGTCTACTCATTAGTCAATGGTTAATTCTAGCATGAGAACAAATCATGCTACAAGGAATTCATCACTAATTCTGCTCATAAACAGAATAATAACATCAATGTGCTCTAATTGCCAGCAGTCATTTATTTAGTTACTGTCACAAGGAAATAAAGTAGTTCTGAGGATAAATGAGGTTCTAAACAGCAACCAAGTAAATACATATCTAACCCCTTATACCTTGGGACTGTTTTCACCTTAACCCTTTCATGACCGGGCCTATAAAAGGCCTGAATGTCCAGGCAAATTTTTGTTATTTGGGCAAATGGTGGTTTAGTGACCCTAATTTTTTTTATTTGTTTGAATACCAAAATAATTTTTGCTATTGTTTTTTTTTTTTAGAGATTTTTATTCTTTAGGTTTAATTTGGATGAAAACCGCTAATTCTTATTAAAAAAAAGTAATTATTTTTAATTATAGATTTTTATTTTTTAAATATTAAAACTGACACGCAAATTAATTATTGCAATGGGTTCCCTATTTGATGACGATAGTTTTGATATATAACATGTATAGATTTTTATTGAACGGGGCGACTATGGTGACGGTTTCCGTTGGTGACTGCATTTTTAATTAATTTTTTTTTACACTTTTTATTTTTATTATTTTTTTTACTTATATATTAATTTATTTTTGACACATAATATGCCCCCCAGGAGGTCATTAAAAGACCTCTGGAGGACATTGACCTTTTCTTTAACACTTTTTTTTTCACTGTTTCCATTGTAAATGGGCATCCACAGGAGCCCCAGTTACAGGGGAAAACAGCCCCCTGTGGGGGCATTAGAAACAGGCAGAGCTGATCAGGGTCTCCTTAGACCCTGCAGCTCTGCTCCTGCCCCGAGACACCCGGCGGTCACATATAATAAACCGCTCCTGTCTTCTCCTCAGGGTCCCCGCTCTGTCTGTGAGCCGGGACCCAACCTGCACCTGCTAGATTGCAGGAGCTTTAATCCCAGCGCTGGGATTAAAGGGCTGCCTGCACGTGTGTATATGTGCTATCTGCACGGGGCATGTGCAGATAGGACGTATATACACAGATGGTGGACGTGAAGGGGTTAAGGACAGAGCAATTTTTTTGCAAATCTGACATATATCACTTTGCGTGGTAATCATTTTGGAATGTTTTTACTTATTCAAGCCATTCTGCGATTGTTTTCTTGTGACATATTGTACTTAATGACAGTGGTAAGTTTGAGTCGATATATACGTATTTCACCTTTATTTTTAAAAAAATCCAATATTTATAAAAATTTTGGAAAATGTCACAATTTTCAAGATTTCAATTTCTCTGCTTTTAAAGGAAATCTGTCACATGATTTTTAGTGTCTTAAACTATAACTATTGCCATGTTCAATAAAGTACCTTGAGTCTAGGTGTAGTCTTCAATCTTTCTTTTCAGCTTTTGTTTTATTTGACCTTTTCTGATATGTAATTCATAGTAACATAGTAACATAGTTTATAAGGCCAAAAAAAGACATCTGTCCATCCAGTTCGGCCTGTTTTCCTACAAGTTGATCCAGAGGAAGGCAAAAAACCCCTGTGAGGTAGAAGCCAATTTTCCCCACTTTAGGGGAAAAAAAATTCCTTCCCGACTCCAATTAGGCAATCAGAATTACTCCCTGTATCAACGACCCCTGTCTAGTAACTATAACCTGTAATATTATTACCCTCCAAATATACATCCAGGCCTCTCTCTTCACTCGTTTAGTGAACTTACCATCACCACCTCCTCAGGCAGAGAGTTTAGCATTGTTGGCCGCCCCACTCAACTACGTCATGGCAGCTCTGGAAACCAGTCCCAGAGTTGGCCGGCTTCGCCCGGCTGGTTGCCTGTGAAGTACTACTATCACGCAGGCAGCGAACGGTACTGCGCCTACGCGAGATTTCGGCCGGGGGAAGCAGGCAGCTCTGGGAGTGGTTTCCAGAGCTGCTGTGACGTAGTTGAGGGGGGCGGCGGCCAACAATGCTAATATGGGCCGTTACTCCATCCCTGATGGGGCGTGTTTTGGAGCATGAAGAAGGCGGGCTGGGCATAGGAGGGGGGCATTACTGGGCTCCCTAACGCCCCTCTGGGCCTCTTCATAGAAAATTTATATATCAGAAAAAGTCAAATAAAACGAAAACGAAAGCTGAAAAGAAAGATTGAAGACTATACCTAGAATGAAGGTACTTTATTGAACATGGCAATAGTTATAGTTTAAAACACTAACATCATGTGACAGATTTCCTTTAAGGGGTTGTTCATATATCAGTTATTTGATCAGTTATTTCCATCAGTTATTGTCAGCCAAAACCAGGAGTAGTCACTAAACAGAGATCAGGTATAATGAAAAGATTTGCACCTGTTCAGTGTTTTTGACCTGCACCTGGTTTTGGCTCACAATAACTGATGGAAATAACTGATCAAATAACTGATATGTGAACAAACCCTAAGACAGATAATGATAATTATTACTTTACATATGTCTACTTTTGTTGGCATCATTTTGTAAATGTAATTTTATTTATTTTTTTGGATGTTAGATGGAGTACAATTTGTAAAGGACCAATTCAGTTATGAAGTCACCTTGTGGGGCTTACATAATAGAAACCATTCAAAACCCATAACCCCTTCAGTAAAAATTTTGTTAACCCTTTAGGTGTTCCACAACAATTAAAGGAAAATAGAGGAGAAATTTCAAAATTTCACTTTTACATTTTTCTGGTAATGCAGCAAGGGATAACAGCAAAACAAAACTCAATATTTATTACCCTGATTCTTCAGTTTACAGAAACATTCTATATGTGGGCGTAAACTGCTGTATGGGCACACGGCAAGGCACAGAAGGGAAGGAACAACATATGGATTTTGGAGACTAGATTTTGCCATGTCACATTTGAAGCCCCCATGATGCACCCATACAGTAGAAACTCCCAAAAAGTGACCCCATTTTGGAAACTATGGGATAAGGTGACAGTTTTATTGATACTATTTTGTGGTATGTATGATTTTTTATCACTCGATATTACACTTTATGTGAGGCAAGGTAACCAAAAAATGGCTTTTCTGGCACAGTTTTTATTTTATTTTATTTTTTTATGGCATTCACCTAAGTGGGTAGTTCATGTGATATTTTTATAGAGTTGGACATGACAATATCTAACATAATTTATATTACTTTTTTTATGTATTTGTTATTAAAAATTGTTTGATGAAGGGAAAGGGGGACAGTTTTTTTTACAGTAAACTTTATTTTTATAAAACATTTTTTTCTTTTTTTGTCCCAGTACATGAACATGCACATGAACATATCTGTTTTGCAGTCTGCAAACATCGGATCAATAAAACATGGATACTACCACTTTCCAATTCTACACGTTCAACACTATCTTTTGTGGAGCCACGTAATGGACATACGGATTTTGCAGACCCATAAAAATGAATAGGTCCTCATCCTATCTGCAAAAAATGCAGATCGGATGCGGACAAAAATACAATCATCTGCATGGGGCCCAAAAGAGAAAGATTTCAAGGCACCTAAGTGATAATCCCATAAGTGTTTGGATAATGTAGATACATATGTATTTAGTGATCCAGTTTCAGTTTGGTGTTAACTAACTTAGATTACATATCACTTATCATTTTAGGAACTTATAGGCCCAGCCCCTGAAAATAGAGGGCCTGTTATAGGTATGGAACAGGTCTACTTTATATTTGTTACGGTATCGTCACATGAGATGTATGAAAATATTTTTTATAACTCAGAAGTGAGTTAAGGAGTAGTATAACATTCTTGCCTTCCATCTCTAACCAGAATTTGGGGCAAATCCCCCTTTTTAACAGATAATTAAAAGCAATTGAGAGCCTGCCATCCATCCATCCCTTCTATGTACTTGCAAATAAGACACACTTCATATACAAGACACAGCTTCAGCCATTTTTCTTAGTGCACCACTTAAGGAGCAACATATGGCAACTCCTTGAATTAAACACCAAATGAATAACATTACTGCTGAAATACACAAAATCTGGATCAGAGCGGGCCATAACCATTAGTTTACAAAATGAAGTCTGCCAGCTCATGATATGCCTGGATTATCCCTGCTGTTCTATAACATAAAACCCTACATTGTGTTCCTTACTTCTAAATGCATATCATCTGTGAAAAGTAGTTCTTTCTTTGACTTAGGTCATTTTATAGAAATATATCAAATGCGATATGTTCATGGTTTTATACAACACATTAAACTGTTTTTGGTTTGGAAAATGTCCTTATATGGATATAGAGATCAGTTCTACTATAGAATGTCATTTTCAATAACAGAGTCTTTCTCTGAGATGTTACTACTAGAGTTGAGCGAATCCTAAAAGATTCGGGGGTTCGGAATTCGGCCCGAATCCCATAGCGGGATTCGTGGGTTGGGGCCGAATCACGAATTCCATTAAAGTCTATGGGAGACCCGAATATTTTTGCAGGGGCCAAAGGTTCTGCACAGTCAAGTTTGCCCCAACATGTGAAAACCTCAGAAAATGATGGAAACACCTTGGAAATGGATAGGAAACACCAGGGGCAGCATGTAGGGATGCCTCTGAGGCTCCCTAATTGCACCATTTTTTCTAAATCTGGCCAATAGTCTGGTGATGACTCCAAGGCAATTTTCAGGGACACAGTAATGGTGACCCACTTAAAAATGCTGCCTGACAACCTGGCGGTGAACCCCTGATTGTCTGTCTTTCAATAAGATTGCAGTGTAAAGCATGGTGGTGAGCCTCAGTAATAAGATTGCAGTGTAAAGCATGGCGGTGAGCCTCAGTATGACTTTTTAGATGGAGATTGCATGTGGTCACGTACTCCCTGGAACCCCACAGTCACCCCTTCTCTGATGTGCTACCCCAGAACATTCTCTGCCCCAATTTGCAAGACCTTTTGCAGTCTCCGTGTGCTGACAATGGAGATTTACCAGTGTTGTCTGAGGAGGTGGTGGACAATGGCGAGACACAGGTGTCGGGGGGTGAGTTAGTTGTATGGGAAGCAAGTTACAGTGGGGACTCCTTGGGGGGACTTTCTCATGATGGGACAGATTCAACTTGGGTGGATCAGGCACAGGAACAGACCTTTTTTTTTTGTGTGTGTTTATTTAACTTTTATTTAGCACAAATAACCACTGAGATATTTATTCGTTCTCTTCGCTGCGCAGTCTGGCGTTGGGGTTCGTCACTTTGATGGCGAGCTGTGCCGCTCTCTCCACAATGGTCTTTCGGTTCTTTGAGGAGACGTTGTGGGCGATTTCTGCACAGAATGACTTGTTGCTCATCAACAGAACCTCGAGCTCCTTGACATTGTGGACCAGGAATTTGCGGAACCCTGTGGGCAGCATGTGTTTGGTCTTCTTGTTGCTACCGTACCCAATGTTGGGCATCAGGACAGTGGCGTAACTACAACTAGCTGGGCCCCACAGCAAATCTTTGAACGGGGCCCCCACATCAACTTCTTCACAACCCCCAACTTATATGCAACCCTCATTCTTGTGCCTAGTCAAGGTTGCGCTCTCTCAGACAAGGCCTGGCAGCTGCTCAGTCTGTTTCCTAGAGTGTCAGTGTATATAACGTTATTGTATAATACTGTTTAGGGGCCCCTGACAGTAAAATGTTTTAGTCTTCCTCCTGAAGTGGCCCCTTGTGGGTCTGGGCCCCAAAGCAGCCGCTTCCCCTGCTTCCCCTATAGTTACGCCCCTGCATCAGGATCTGCCCTTTGAACCTCCTGCGGGCTCTGTTGTCAATACCTCTGGGTTTACGCCAGTTACGCTTAATCTTTACATAACGGTCTGATTGGTGGGGGATGAACTTCTTCATCTGCTTCTTGACTATCCTGGGCTTAATGAGGGGCCGGAGAGCCGCCATGAAACCGGTTTCACACTATCATCCCTTACTCAGCTATTAACTCAGTATCTTCTCTAACTCTTGAGACAGTCTCTTACTCTGCTGTTATCTACCCTTCTTTGATAATTTGAGATATATATATATATATATATATCTTACACAATCTGACTTATCTACTAGCTAATAATATGTTTTTGAATACTAATAAATCTTTTCCTTTATTTGCAGCGTTTGACTGAAAAAGGTCTAAATTGACCGAAACGTCTCTACAAAAACGCAATACTCATATATCCTTTATTTCTATAGAGCTGTATATCAATTTATGACTCACGAGCTCCCAATGGGACCTTGTTCCAAATAAAACCCTAATTGCATATCATTCAAGAGAGTGCGTGATTTTCTATAATCATAAGTGTTTTGAGAACTTATTCTCGTTGATCACAGCACCCTACTCCACTTTAGGAGTGCATTCTCCTCATTATTCAGCTGATTATTCCAGTTGAGAATTGCACCCTACTCTAGATGTCGACCCAAAGTTACGCTTACGATGAAAATGCAGCAGAGAGCATATTGTCTCAAGTAACCACTTCAGTTGAATTCTTACAGACATCCTCTAAGGATCTACGCACACGTGATCTGGAACGTGAATCAAAAAAATTGTTGTCACAAGAATTACATAGCGCTACACTAGCCGAATATCATAGGCTGGGGAGGATCCCACGAGGCCTGAGATGTCATTTACGACCGACACTGTTCGCAGATGACACAGACTTCAGAACCCGATTCCAACAGATCCTTAACAAATGCTCCTCAGACCTGATACTACTCAATTTGGAATTTCTACAGAAATCCATTACTAAGACCAAAGAACAAATTGCTACCATCGAACTTCAACTAAAGACTATTATACCCCCAGAAGAATTCATTTCACTCAAAACCAAAATCGATCAAGTATTATCAGACCACAGGAGAATACTACAGGAGAGAAAAAGAGCGAAATTCCAAAGGGACGCCGACGACTACACCAGCAACAGAGTCTACAGATGGGGGGAGAATCCATCCTACGACTACTCCAGACCCACACGGAACCGTCACTACGACTCATCCAGCTCAGGCAGCGAATACTCATATGGACGGCGACAACAAACAGTCCCTCCTTTTTTAGGAGCACGCAGACGGAGAGGCAACACACGTGGAAACCAACAAGGCGCTCCCAGCGGACCAGATCAACCCAACAGACTCATCCAGACAAGATCACAGGTAAGACACCTGACTTAATAGTAAATATTTCTTCACATACACTTACACCTGTGGAACTTGAACTTTTACAAAAAGGATTATCATTTTGCCCAGTGCCCCAGCTTGATACATTCGCCCTAGACCAAGAACTCAATAGATTCTACCGAACATTGAGACTTAAAGCATTTTTCCAGGACAAACCCGCCACTTCTACGGTCAGTGAAGATATCACTATTCCACAATTATCTATTACTAATCTAGGGTTACGTACACCGAGCAATTTTTGTCCACCTAAAACTAATCACGGCATTGAAACTTACATTTCTTTAATCGACAAAGACATTAAAAGATGTATCAAGGACATCTCAATGGGCCATTTTCCAACACAGAACAATATGACCAGAGATGAGAGAACAGCCCTACAACAATTAAAAACTAACCATGAGATGATTATAAAACCAGCCGATAAAGGCGGTGCCTTAGTTGTCATGGACCAAAAAGACTATATAACAGAAATCAACAGACAACTGGCAGACACTGACACTTACTCTAACCTAAATTCTGATCCGACTCCCCTGATACGACAGAGAATACTAAACACTCTAGACAAATATCTAGATAACAAGACTATAGACAAAAAAACCCACGAATATCTCATCAATCCACATCCTATTACTCCAGTATTCTATATTCTTCCCAAAATCCACAAATCACTCATAAATCCACCAGGAAGACCAATTGTCGCTTCCACAGATTCCATCCTTGCTCCGCTATCTAAATTCCTCGAAAAGATTCTCACACCAATCACCAGAGACACTAGATCTTTCATTCTAGACACCGGACATTTTTTAGATATACTCAGACAATTACCCAGAATACCAACCAACAGCCTTTTAGTTACTTTAGATGTCAACAGTCTATATACATCCATCACTCATGAATTAGGCATTCAAGCAGTAGAACAGCATCTCTCACTTGCACAGACATTGACAGCTGATTCCATAGATCTATGCCTTGAATTACTCACCATAGTTCTCACAGACAATTTCTTTCTATTTGGAGACACTTACTACGCCCAGAGACGGGGTACCGCAATGGGGGCTCATGTAGCCCCTCCTTACGCTAATCTCTATATGGCCCAGTTCGAAACTAGTCATATTTACACGAACAATCTTTTTCAACAGTTTGCCCTATGTGGCATCGATACATCAATGACATTTTCTGCATTTGGACAGGCCCCACCTCCACTCTTACATTATTTGTCAACTACATCAACCAAGTACGTCCCGAACTTCAATTTACCTTACAATATGATCACACTCCATCAGCTTTTTGGACACTCTTGTACAACTTGACATTACAGGCAACATCTCTACGGACCTATACACGAAACCTACTGATAAAAACTGTCTTCTACATTCTTCCAGTTGTCATCCTATAAACACTAAAAAATCTCTCCCCAAATCTCAACTTACACGAGTCCACCGTATTGTTTCCAATCCACAAAACAAAGAAATCCAATTGTCAAAAATGAGGGATAAATTTCGCAACAGAGGTTATCCTGAACCGTTGCTCACACCAGACATTAATCTAAAACCTCACCAACAACCAAATCACACAGAATAGCTTTTGTTCATACATACCATCAGTCATCTACAAAATTCAGCAAATCATACGCAAACATTGGCCACTACTCAACAAAACTCACCCTCATATCATTTGAATTCCAAAATCCAGTTTAATGTGCCTGAAACGACCCAAGAACCTCCGAAACCATTTAATCAAGGCTGACATAGGCAGTCAAATTAAGATTCCACAACAAACATTTCTCAACACTAAAAAGAACTGGCACCTTCCCCTGTCTTCATTGCTCCTGTTGCAGTAACATTTTGAAGGGCAATACAATACACCACCCCCCGCTCAGGTAAACCTTATTTCATTAAAGACTTTTTTTCCTGCGATTCCAAATTTGTGGTATACCTCATAAAATGTCCCTGCGGACTACTATATGTCGGTGAAACTACCAAAACGATACGAGACAGAATCGTACACCATAAATCAACCATTAGGTGCCAAAAGATATGGCTTTCCCTTGCCGGAACATTTCAAGAAAGCGGGCCACAATCTGGCCCATTGAAATTTCAAGTAATAGAACAGTTCAGCGACGAGACGAGGTGGTAACCACATCGGAATCCTGAGAAAAGAGAATCCTTTGGATACACACGCTTGACACCCTCCATCCAAATGGACTTAATCGGAATATGATATATTCCCACTTGAAGGC
>ONZH01029884.1:0-53625 GCA_900303285.1 Rhinella marina | reverse complement strand
AGAGAGAGAAAGATAGGACAAAGAAGTAAATTGTTTGGAGAGAGGGCCTGTAGGTGGGGTGGCAGGCTGGGGGGAAGGAGGTTGAGCTGGAAGAGCCAGAGGAGTGCCCCCTGGCTAGCGTGTGTGGTGGTGACAACAGCCGGGTGTAGTTAGAATGACGACGCAGGACCCCAACTTAAAAATTTAGCATCAACCGGTACAATTGTCAATTATGAGCTACATCAAGTGTGGCATGACTTTTAAATGGATATTGCATGTGGTCACGTACTCCCTGGAACCCCATAGTCACCCTTCCCTGATGTGCTAGCCCAGAACATTCTCTGCCCCAATTCGCAAGACCTTTTGCTGTTTCCGTGTGCTGACAGTGGGGATTTTACCAGTGTTGTCTGAGGAGGTGGTGGGACAATGGCGAGACACAGGTGTCGGGGGGTGAGGTAGTTGTATGGGAAGCAAGTTACAGTGGGGACTCCTTGGGGGGGAATTTCTCAGGATGGGACAGATTCAACTTGGGTGGATCAGGCACAGGAACAGATGAATTTTTGGGGGGTTTATTTAACTTTTATTTAGCAAAAATAACCACAGAGATATTTATTCGTTATCTTCTCTGCGCAGTCTGGCTTAGGGGTTCGTCACTTTGATGGCGAGCTGTGCCGCTCTCTCCACAATGGTCTGTAGGTTCTTAGATGGAGACTTTGTCGGCGATTTCAGTACAGAAGGACTTGTTGCTCATCAACAGAACCACGACAAGGAATTTGCAGGTGGACCAGGAATTTGCGGAACCCTGTGACCAGCATGTGTTTGGTCTTCTACTTGCTACCGTATCCAATGTTGGGCAATATAGATTCGCAAGTAATATTATTTTTCACACCTATCCCAAAAAATAAAAATGTATGCAGTTTGCGCAAATAAAACTGGAAACTGGAATTGGAGAGAGGGCCTGTAGGTGGACCTCCAGAAAAATTGTTTGGAGAGAGGGCCTGTAGGTGGAACTCCGGAAAAATTGTTTGGAGAGAGGGCCTGTAGGTGGACCTCCGGAAAAATTGTTTGGACAGAGGGCCTGTAGGTGGACCTCCGGAAAAATTGTTTGGACAGAGGGCCTGTAGGTGGACCTCCGGAAAAATTGTTTGGACAGAGGGCCTGTAGGTGGAACTCCGGAAAAATTGTTTGGAGAGAGGGCCTGTAGGTGGAACTCCGGAAAAATTGTTTGGACAGAGGGCCTGTAGGTGGACCTCCGGAAAAATTGTTTGAAGAGAGGGCCTGTAGGTGGACCTCCGTAAAAATTTTTAGAGAGAGGGCCTGTAGGTGGACCTCTGGAAAAATTGTTTGAATAAAGGGCCTGTAGGGGGCCCTCCTGAAAAATTGTGCTAAAAGAGTGCCAGTTGGACCTCTAAAAAATGGCGTTTTTTGGGTCAGCGTTAGGCAAAGACGATATGTAGGAGGAGGAGGAGTAGGAGGAGGAGTAGAGAAGAGGAATCGGATACATAAGTTATTTAAATCTTTAGCTGCTTTCCCCCGGAGGAGATTTGAATTCCGGTGAAATCCAGGCTTTGTTCATTTTAATAAGCGTCAGCCTGTCAGCGCTGTCAGTTGACAGGCGTGTACGCTTATCGGTGATGACGCCACCAGCTGCACTGAATACCCGCTCTGACAGCACGCTAGCGGCAGGGCAGGCCAGCACCTCCAAGGCGTACAGCGCCAGTTCAGGCCACGTGTCCAGCTTTGAAACCCAGTAGTTGTATGGAGCAGAGTGATCGCTACGGACGTTGGTATGGTCAGCTAGGTACTCCCTCACCATCTTTCTGTACAGCTCCCCCCTACTCTGCCTAGACTGGGGACAGGTAACAGTGTCTTGCTGGGGTGACATAAAAGTGGCAAAGGCCTTGGAGAGCGTTCCCCTGCCAGTGCTGGTCAAGCTGCCTGCTCGCCTCCTCTCCCCCGCTACTTGGCTCACAGAACCATGCCCTCTGCCGCTAGCGGCGTCAGATGGGAAGAATTGTTTCAGCTTGTGCACCAGGGCCTGTTGATATCTATTCACTCTCATACTCCTTTCCTCTGCAGGGATGAGAGTGGAAAGGTTCTGCTTGTACCGTGGGTCCAGGAGAGTGAACACCCAGTAATCGGTGTTTGAAAAAATTCTTCTAACGCGAGGGTCACGGGATAGGCAGCCTAACATGAAGTCTGCCATGTGCGCCAGAGTCCCAACACGTAAGAATTCCCTCTCCTCACTGGCCTGACTCTCCATTTCCTCCTCCTCCTCCTCCTCCAAGTCCTCCTCTTCAGCCCATACACGCTCAAGAGTTAAGGACTGAGCACTGGTACCCTCTACTGTCTCGCCGACATTCTCCTCCTCTTCCTCCTCATCCTCATCCCCCTCCTCCGATACGTGCTGAGAAACAGAACGGAAGGTGCTCTGGCTATCAAGCGACGTATCTTCCTCCACCGTCTCTTGTGACAAGCGCAAAGCATCCGACTTGATGCTGAGCAGTGAGTTTTTCAACAGGCAAAGCAGCGGGATGGTGAGGCTGATAATGGCGGCATCGCCGCTGACCATCAGTGTTGACTCCTCAAAGTTGCTCAACACCTGGCAGATATCAGACATCCACGTCCACTCCTCATTGTAGACTTGAGGAATCTGACTGACCTGACTACCAGTTCTGGTGGAAGATGACATCTGGCAGTCTACAATCGCTCTGCGCTGCTGGTAAACTCTGGATAACATGTTTAATGTGGAATTCCATCTCGTGGGCACGTCGCACAACAGTCGGTGAGCGGGCAGTTGTAGGCGGCGCTGCGCTGCCCTGAGAGTGGCAGCATCTGTGTTCGACTTGCGGAAATGCGCACAGATGCGGCGCACCTTGGTGAGCAAATCAGACAGATTGGGGTATGTCTTGAGGAACCGCTGAACTATTAGATTGAACACGTGGGCCAGGCATGGCACATGTGTCAGTCTGCCGAGTTGCAGAGCCGCCACCAGGTTACGCCCGTTGTCACACACAACCATGCCTGGCTTGAGGTTCAGCGGTGCCAGCCACACATCGGTCTGCGCCGTGATGCCCTGTAACAGCTCTTGGGCGGTGTGCCTTTTGTCACCTAAGCTCAGCAGTTTGAGCACCGCCTGCTGGCGCTTACCCACGGCACTGCTGCTGCGCCTAGAGCTACCGACTGAAGGCGCCGTGCCCACGGATGGTAATTCGGTGGAGGAGGAGGAGGGGGTCGGAGGAGGAGGAGGCATAGTAGGTCTGAGAGACCGTGACCGAGGTAGGCCCCGCAATCCTTGGTGTGGGCAGTACATGAGCGGCCCCAGGGTCATTCTCGGTCCCAGCCTCCACCAAGTTAACCCAATGTGCCGTCAGTGAGATATAGTGTCCCTGCCCGGCAGCACTTGTCCACGTGTCCGTGGTTAGGTGGACCTTCTCAGAAACAGCGTTGGTCAGGGCACGGATGATGTTCTCCGACACGTGCTGGTGTAGGGCTGGGACGGCACATCGGGAAAAATAGTGGCGGCTGGGGACGGAATACCGAGGGGCAGCCACCGCCATGAGATTGCGAAAGGCCTCGGTCTCTACCAGCCTATAGGGCAGCATCTCCAGGCTAAGCAATTTGGAGATGTGGACGTTGAGGGCTTGGGCATGTGGGTGGGTGGAACTGTATTTCCTCTTGCGCTCCAGCGTCTGCTGTAAAGACAGCTGAACGCTGCGCTGGGACACGTTGGTGGACACTGTGGAGGATCGTTGAGGCGAAGGTGTGGTTTTCCGGCGGGAGGCGCTCGTGCCGGGGTCCTGGGCAGGGGGTTGACTAGCAGAGGCAGCGAGTGACGCAGGGGGTTGACTAGCAGAGGCAGCGAGTGACACAGGGGAAGGAGCAGTGGTGTGACCCGCAGGAGGTGGTGAACGGCCTTGGTTCCATTGAGTGGGGTGTTTAGCACTCATATGCCTGCGCATGCTGGTGGTGGTTAGGCTAGTAGTGGTGGCACCCCTGCTGATCCTGGTGTGGCACAGGTTGCACACCACAGTCCGTCGGTCATCCTCACTTTCTTTAAAGAACCTCCAGACTTGCGAACATCTAGGCCTCGCCACGGGAGCTTCACTACGTGAAACAGTTGCTGCTGATGCACCAGCTCTGGCCCTGCTTCTCCCTCTGGCCACACCACTGCCTCTTACAACCTGTTCTGGTGCAGCACTCGCCTCCGCCTCAGAAGCACTGTCTTCACTCGGCATATCAACCCAGCTCGGGTCAGTCACCTCGTCATCCTCCGATTCCTCAGTCTGCTCCCCCCTCGGAATTCCTCCCCTTACAACAACTTCACCACTGTCTGACAACCGTGTCTCCTCATCGTCCGACACCTCTTTACAAACTTCTTCCACTAACTCAACATTGTCATTATCATCATCATCACCCACAGACTGCGACAGTTGGAAACACTTGGGCATCGGGAAAGAGGTCAGCAGCAACCTGAGAAGTGGTTTGTGACTCTGGGAAGGGTCCAGAAAACAGTTCCTGAGAGTATGCCGGATCGCATTCCAAATTTTCCTGGGAGGGGGCAGACTGGGGGGAAGGAGGTTGAGGTGGAGGAGCCAGAGGAGTGCTCCCTTGGGTAACGTGGGTGGACTGCGTGGAAGACTGACTGGCGGACAAATTACTTGAAGCATTATCTGCAATCCACGAGATCAGCTGTTCGCACTGTTGTGGTTTCAACAGTCCTCTACCACGTGTCCCTGTAAGTTGAGACATGAAGCTAGGGAGTGTAGCTCTGCGGCGTTCCACAGCTCCCTCATCAGCAGGTACTGTCTCACCCTGCCCAGGACCACGGCCTCTGCCCCCTGCAGTAATTGACTGCCCACGCCCACGCCCTCGTCCTCGAACCTTAGCCCTGGGGTTCCACATTTTCTGTATATAATTGTATTCTATAAAAAAAAAATAAATAAATGGGCCTGGTTTACTGAAACCCACAAACTTGTTCAGTCTGGTTTAATTTTGTGACGTACAGAAAGTGTCACCTGGACAGTATATACCGTTTGGAGTGAGTATGCTGAACTGCGTCACACAGAAAGGTGACACGCAGCTGTGTGAAATGGATTTGTATCACTCAGCTAAAACAACAAAAAACTAATTTTTTTTCTATATTTTTTTTTAAATATTTTTTTCTTTCAGTTTAGTTTTTTTGGGAACGTGACGTGCGGAAACTATCGTACAGCTGACTGACACCCTACTGACGGTAGCTATTTAGACTGAGACCCAGACAAAAGTCGCACAGAGATTTTTAGGATCAAGCTATATATACGTGACAGGTAGCAGGTGACTTGGTTGTATTTTGTGACGTACAGACAGTGTCACCTGGACAGTATATACCGTTTGGAGTGAGTATGCTGAACTGTGTCACACAGAAAGGTGACACGCAGCTGTGTGAAATGGATTTGTATCACTCAGCTAAAACAACAAAAAACTAATTTTTTTTCTATATTTTTTTGTATTTTTGTTTTTTTGGGAACGTGACGTGCAGAAACTATCGTAGAGCTAACTGACACCCTACTGACGGTAGCTATTTAGACTGCAACCCAGACAAATGTCGCACAGAGATTTTTGGGATGAAGCCATACACGTGACAGGCAGCAAATGACTTGGTTGTATTCGGTGACATACAGAAAGTGTCACCTGGACAGAAAATAGTGAGTGTATTGAACTGTGACACACAGAATGGTTCCACACTGCTGTGTGCAATGGATTTGTATCACTGAGATATAACATAAAAAAAAGGGGGTTATATATGGCGATAGCTGCACTACTAGTGCCAGCCAGCCAAGTGACAAAAAAAAAAAAAAATGTCTTCTAGCCCTTAGAAGGGCTGTTGGGTTCTTTGTGGGTGATCCCTGCCTAACAGACAACTAAATGCAGGCCCTAACACTGTCCCTGAAAGGCAGCAGCTCTATCCCTAACGACATCCAGACGGCATCTGAGCCGAGCACCGCGGCCAGTCGGTAGTATATTCCAGGGTCACCTGATCAGGCCAGCCAACCCCTGCTATCGACATGTAAGGGCCCCACGTGATGCTGGGTGGTACGCAGAGTCTCCTGGCTTGTGATTGGCTGTGTTTTTAGGCGCCAAAAAAGCACGATGCGGAAGTTGCCATTTCCTCGAGCATGGCGAGATACTCGTCCGAGCAGCGAGCACTTACGAGTACCCTAATGCTCGAACGAGCACCAAGCTCGGACGAGCATGCTCGCTCATCTCTAGTAATTATGTATACTGTAGTAAAGGTATTTAAAGGTTATAACTTGGGATGAGTAAATCGACTTTGGATGCTTCATCCGAAGTTGATTCGCATAAAACTTTGTTGTAGTACTGTAGGGAGCGGGAGCAAAAACCAAGTGCAGCTATAAACAAACAGGTACAGATCTTTCCTTTATACCTCATCTACATATAGGCTCCAATTCTGGTTTTGGCTCAATCACTGATGGAAATCACTGATCAAAAACTGACTGTGAATAAGACTTAATACTAATATTATTTAGCTTTAATGTGATTGTAATGCTCTGTGGGATATTTTTTTATTTTTCTTTGCTATTGTTCTAAAATTAATAAAATACAGTTATGAAAAAAAGTCGGTCCGGTTTAAAAAACATTTTTAAAATAATGTATTAAACTATACTGCATTAATAAAGAGCAGTGCCTAATTCAGAACCATGATCTACTAGCCAGAGAATCTGTATTCTAGGAGGGTTGACATGTCAGGTCCCTGTCTCTCTGTCAAATCCCAGAGTTAGGCCACTTTCACATTAGCGGCAGCACGGATCCGGCGGGTGAAGGGTGCCACCGGATCCGTGCTGCCGCAGCTACACGTGAGGAGCCGGAGCAGCGCTCCGGCCCCACACGTGTCACATACACATACACACACATAGACGTACACATACATACTTACATGCTCCCAGCAGCTCCGTACAGCACAGGAGGAGGAGGACGGCGCGCACGTAGGAAGATTCCCCACAGATTCCTCCTCCTCCTGTGATGTGCGGAGGTGCTGGGAGCATGTAAGTATGTATGTGTATGTCTGTATGTCTGTGTCTGTCATGTGTGGTGTGCTGTGGACGGATCCGTCATGAACTCCATTGAAAGTCAATGTAGGACGGATCCATTTACTGAGTGTGTCACACCAAACGGATCCGTCCCCATTGACTTCCATTGGGGGTCATTCCAGATCCGTCTTGGTGCGGAGTACGGAGAGCAAACCGCAGCATGTTGCGGTTTGCTCTCCGGTCTGAAGACTGAACGGAATGCTTTCAGGAGCATTCCGTTGTCTTCAGTTCAGTTTTGTCCCCATTGACAATGAAGCGATTTATTCCGGTATTGAGCCCCTATGACGGAACTCAATACCGGAATTCCAAAACGCAAGTGTGAAAGTAGCCTTAGGTGGGAGATTTAAGTCAGGCACTTGCTGCTTGTCACTGCCTGTGACTATTTGATTCCTGGCACCAGAATTGGTCTTTGAGCTCAGAAGAGTGCTGCATTTCTGTTGGACCTTTTTGTGTATTGACCTCTTTTGTTTTAAGATTTACCCCTTATCTACTGATTAGATTTTTATTGATTCTCCTGGCTTTTGCTCATTGGCTTGTTTATTGATAAACCCCATGTCTACTGTTTTGGCTTCTACTGACTATCCTGGCTTTGACTCTGGCTTGTTTTACTCTCCTGCTATTGCTTGGCATTTGATACTGTAGGTCTACCTGCGGGATTGCACCTGTTTTCTGCCACTATAGTCCACATACGTAACCTGGCTCACTAGCAGCCAAGTCCAACAAGCCTCATGGCAGGATCTGGTGAACCTTAGATCTAGTAACCAGACTGTTGAAGGAAGACAGGTAGCAAAATTTATAGTTTGCTGATGGAAATCCCATGTGGTGACCATGTATATCTTTCCCACCTCTGTATTCATAACATTATCAACGAAAAAGGGCTACCAATTTATAATTGTCAAGCAGAACTTCCAGTAACGATTACATTTGGTTATTTTATGTCCTACATTAATAATAAATTAATAATATTTGCATAATAAGAACAGTATGTATGTGTCATGGGAAGCCGGCGGTGCGCTTCCCCAGTGCTGCGCCGCCAGACTTCCGCCTATGTGAGGGAGCAAGGACGAGATGAGCGTCCTCGTCTCCATAGCAAGGCTGAACGGGGAGGACCCGGTGCGCTCCCTCCTGCCGCGCGTCCGGCGTCCTCCCCGCCCCCCTAGCAGACGGGGCACTATACAGGCCAGCACTCAGTATTCATATTGTAATTATATATTTATATTAAGGTCACGTGGCGCTGACCACGCCATGTGACCAATCTGAAGTGCTTTTTGAGCGCTGGTAGTGTTTTGCCAGCGCTCATTCTGGTATTATGCAAATAGGGTCATGTGACGCTGGCCATGTCACATGACCCATTTGGAGGCCTATTTAAACAGGCAACCTGCTGGTTGCCTGTGATTGGTCTTTTCCATCAGTGCTAGTTATTTTGTGAGTGATTGGTTTCAGCGTGATTCGGACTTCGGCTTTTGGACTTCGCCTTCTGCTTACTCCCTGGTATTGACGTGACCTCCTGATACGACCCTTTTGCTAGACTGACCCTTCTTTATTGTGTGTGTTCTGTCTGTGTTAGTTATTCCCTTTTGTTATCCCTTCCCTTCTCACCCCTGCACTTACATAGTTCAGGGCCTGTCGACCAGTTATGCGCCGTTGTTTAGGACGGGCTGTGTAAGTAGGCAGGAACAGCAGTTGGGGCTACAGACAGGGTTCACTACTTCTCCTCCCCTCGGGACAGAATCACAGGCCCAATTTTATTGAGCCGTTGCGAGTTCTCACGGATCAAATGCATAACATGGCTCAGATGATCCAGGATCTAGCTGAGAGACTTCAACATCAGGAGCAGCTGTAGTCTGTACCCACAGCTGTTCCCTCCATGCCTAACCCCAATATTGAACCCCATGTTAAGTTACCTGATCGTTTTTTGGGGGACCAAAAAACTTTCAGGTCCTTTAAGGAGAGCTCCAAACGTTATTTCCGTTTGCGTCCTCATTCCTCGGGCTCGGAGCAGCAGAGGGTCGGTATAATTATATCCTTGTTGCAAGGTGATCCACAGGAGTGGACTTTTTCGCTGCCATCTGACTCTCCATGTCTTTTTTTCTGTTTTTTCAGGCTTTAGGGCTGTTGTATGAAGAACCGGATTTGGCTGCAGTTGCTGAAAACCAACTTAGATCTCTCCGCCAGGGTAACCGTCCTGTTGAGGATTACTGTGTGGAGTTCTGTAAATGGTGTGTGTCCTCTGAATGGAACGATCCTGCATTGAGGAGTCAGTTTAGGATGGGACTGTCTGATCACCTTAAAGACTTACTGGTGAGCTATCCTTCCCCAGACACCCTGGAAGCAACCATGACTCTAGCTATTAGACTCGACCGACGATTTAGAGAGAGACAGAGGGAACGTCTGACTGCCCCTCAAGTGGTTGTTTTGCCTGAGGTTCCTCCTCAAAGACCTCCTCCTGTCGAAGTCCTGGAAGAGCCTATGCAACTAGGGTTAACCTTGAGGGATCAGAGACGTCTAAGGGGAGCTTATTTTTACTGTGGAGAAATGGACCACTGGCTCCAGCAGTGTCCGAGACTTCCGCCCTCAAAGAAGTCTTTTCCGAATAGTAAGGTATCTGCCAAGGTGGTAAGAAAGAAACTTCTGTTACCTATTACTATTTCGCATGATTTGTGTACTGGCTCAGGTGAAGCATTTGTGGATTCCGGATTTGCTTCCAATTTTATTGACTTTGATTTTGCTCAAACTTTGGGGGTACCTTTAATTCCTTTAAGAAGTGTTATACAAATTATTGCTCTTGATTCCACACCACTTGGTAATGGGAGGGTAGAATTTTGTACTCCTGACGTTACTCTTACTGTAGGGGTCTCCCATTATGAAATTTGTTCATTCCTAGTATTAAAAAATTTACCTGCTGATCTTGTCCTAGGTATGCCTTGGTTACAGGACCACAATCCTGTAATCAACTGGTCATCAGGTGAATTGGAAAAATGGAGGTCTAACTGTAATAAATGCTGCAAATCTATACTGCAAGCTGGAACCACTGTGGAGTCACTGATCCTTCCGGAATACATCAGAGACTTTTCAGATGTGTTTACTATGTCTGAGACTGACTTTCTTCCTCCCCATCAGTCTTATGATTGTTCTATTGATATCATCGAGGGGTCCAAATATCCCAAAGGCCATATTTATAATCTTTCGGCCCCAGAACGTCAGGCCATGAAGGAGTACCTGACTGAAAGTCTGACAAAGGGTCATATCAGGCCTTCAGTTTCGCCAATGGGGGCAGGGTTTTTCTTAGTCAGTAAAAAGGATGGAGGATTAAGGCCTTGCATTGATTACAGGGAATTGAACAAGATTACTATAAAAAACAGATACCCGCTGCCCCTTATTCCATACTTATTGAACCAGGTCCAAGGAGCCTGCTGGTTGTCTAAACTGGATTTAAAAGGGGCCTATAACTTGATTAGGATTAAGGAGGGGGATGAGTGGAAAACAGCATTCAATACCCCAGAGGGTCATAATGAGTACCAAGTGATGCCTTTCGGGTTGAGTAATGCACCAGCTGTTTTTCAAAATTTTGTTAAAGGGGTTTGTTAGCACTTATTAAAACTGTAAAGAAAGCAGGGAGACAATACACTTCCTAATATATCTTCTTAAGCAGATCTGCCTGGTTTCCTTGCTATTAGAAGCCACACTCCCTCCTGTCTTGCACTCACAGCTGCCTATCTCTGCCTGCATGTGCTCTAGTCCATGGCTGAAGAAATGTGCTGCTCTCTGGGTCCTAAAGGCACCCTGCTTGTGTCAGAGGTTCTTTCCTTCTGCTGTGACTGCAGTCCTGACTATACAGGGCTTACAGGGGCTTACCAGGGACACTTGTTAGAAGCTGAAATAAAGAAACTTTGCAGGAGGAAGAGAGACTGCAGAGAAGCTGTGATGGACCTCACTGACTGCAGTGATTTAGCAGAGCCAGGAAGGTGCTGTGTACAACAAAGTGTGAGCAATCCTAGTGTCTGTCCTGTCTATGACCACTCTGCAATGTGATCTTATCACAGACATGTTTATTCCAGCCAGACCAACAGGTCAGGAGCTTTAATCCCTTCTGAGCTGTCAGTATGGCTGAGGTCAGTGATATTAGCAGCAGTCACTGGTCTCATCTGTAAATATGTGCCCTCTCCTTCCTGCACTCTGATATATGATGTCCCCCACCACTGTATACTGTATATACCGTGTACATTATATATAGTGACGTGTGACCCCCTGTACATTATATATAGTGATGTGTGACCCTCTGTACATTATATATATATATATATATATATAGAGAGAGAGAGAGAGAGAGAGAGAGAGAGATATTTGACTACACTCATTTTTCCTTTTTTCCCCATATATTCATAGATGGGCTGTCAGCAGGGAGCAGGTCCTATGATGATAAACAGGAGGCTCCTCTGTTTGTTAGCAGATCGATTTGTACAAATATATTCATCAGACCCCCCCCCCCCCCCCCGCTGTACAGCCCCCATCCTCAGGCAATCCATGCAGCTAAACAGAAATCCATGACAGCTCAGAGCTGCCATAGATTTCTGGCTTCATTTGAGTCAGAAAACTGGTGAAAATGAACATAAATTTGTTGGGGTGACTGGTCACGCCCTTTAAAAAAAAGAGCAGTTAAAAATTTGCAAACACATAGAGGGAGATTAATCAAAACTGCTGTAAAGGAAAACTGGCTTAGTTGCCCATAAGAACCAATCAGATTCCACCTTTCACTTTCCAAAGGAGCTTTGAAAAATGAAAGGTGGAATCTGATTGGTTGCTATGGGCAACCAAGCCAGTTTTCCTTTACACCAATTTTGATAAATCTGTCCTATAGTTTGCAACTTTTTAACGCCACTTTTTAGGAACAAGGGAAATGATAAATCCCCCCCCCTCATTCTGTTCATGGCTTATATTTAGTGGCACAACTAGAAATGACTGAGCCCCACAGCAAATTTATGAACAGGGTCTTTACAGTTGGGACTGGGCGTTCTTTCTATTGCTATATCTGTACAGCAGTTATTCACATAACTTAGTTATTGATATTGTCTAAGGCAGTGATTTTCAACCAGTGTGCCTCCAGCTGTTGCAAAACTACAACTCCCACCATGCCCTTCTGTAGGCTGATAGCTGTAGGCTGCCTGGGCATGATGGGAGTTGTAGTTTTGCAACAGCTGGAGGCACACTGGTTGAAAATCACTGGTCTAAGGGGCTCTTGTCTCTATGGGAACACAGGTGGGCGGAGAGGTCATGTGACTGTTCCTCTGAACACACTTGCTGCAATGCATGCTGGGATTTTTACTTTCACATTGCAGCTGCTCCGCCCACACAGCCTGTCTGAGGGAGCTCCTCCAGGGCAGTGTGTCATGGTGAACAGGTTAGATAAATGACATACAGCCAGTACATGTCACCTGATAGAAATATTTCATGGTGTTGGTTATTGACTGGGGCACTTTGGATTTTTGATACTTAGGGTGGCCAACCCCTTTAATGATATTTTTAGGCCATTTTTGGGTAGATTTATGATTGTGTACATTGACAACATTCTCATTTTTTCAACTGATTGGGAGTCACATGTCTCTCACACTAGACAGGTGCTGGAGGTGTTACGCAAGAACCAATTATTTGTTAAAAGGGAGAAGTGTATTTTTTGTGTCCAGGAGGTGGGTTTTTTAGGATATATCCTCACCCCATTTTCATTTAAAATGGACCCAGCAAAGGTGCAAGCCATCCTAGATTGGTTCCGACCTACCACTCTAAAGGCGCTCCAGCGTTTTCTGGGATTTGCTAAATTTTATCGTAAATTTATTAAGAATTTTTCAGTTGTGGCCAAGCCTATTACGGATCTGACTCGTAAAGGAGCTGATCTGGCCAATTGGTCCCCGGCAGCCATAAAGCCGTTTGAATCACTTTTTTTTTTTAGGTCTTTTATTAATGCTCCCATGTTGATTCAACCCGACCAAACTAAGCCCTTTATTGTGGAGGTAGATGCTTCAGAGGATGGTGTTGGAGCAGTACTGTCTCAGGGATCCTCCACTTTAACGAACCTTAAGCCATGCGCTTTTTTTTCGCGCAAATTCTCTCTTGCCGAGAGGAATTATGACATCGGCAACAGGGAATTATTAGCTATTAAATGGGCTTTTGAGGAATGGCGTCATTTTTTGGAGGGGGCATTGCATCGCGTTACAGTCCTCACGGATCATAACAATTTGATGTTTCTAGAGTCTGCCAAGCGGTTAAATCCTAGACAGGCAAGGTGGGCTTTATTTTTTACTCGTTTTGATTTTTGTGTTCCCTTCAGGCTCGGAAGTAAGAACATCAAGACGGATGCCCTATCAAGAAGTTTTCATGCTTGTCAATCTCCTGAGGGTCCTGAGGGTCCGCCTGAACCCATCCTGCCTGCTGACATCATGCTGGCTCATTTACGTTTGCGGCTTTTGGGTGAGTGCCTCTGTGCTATGTGGACATCCAGGTATTAATGCTACTAAAGAGTTAGTCTCTAGGGAATTTTGGTGGCCTTCGATTTCTAGGGATGTTCAGGCTTTTGTAACTTCTTGCAGCACATGCGCCAGGTCCAAGAATCCTAAGACGTGTCCTATGGGTGAGTTACATCCTTTACCCATTCCTGATAGACCATGGTCTCAACTGTCCATGGATTTTATCACTGACCTGCCGTGTTCTGATGGTAAAACTGTGATTTGGGTTGTGGTGGACAGGTTCAGTAAAATGTGCCACTTCATCATTGTCTAAATTGCCTACTGCAAAAGTTTTGGCCTCTCGGTTTATTGATCACATTGTAAGAATTCATGGTATTCCTGAAAATATTGTATCAGATAGGGGTGTTCAGTTTGTTTCCAGGTTTTGGAAGGCTTTTTGTCATAAGGTTGATATTTCTTTGTCCTTTTCATCGGCCTTCCACCATCCAAAGACTAATGGTCAGACTGAGCGCCTTAATCAATCGGTGGAACAGTTTCTTAGGTGTTGTGTTGCGGACAATCAACATCAGTAGTCTAGATATTTGTCCCTCGCTGAATTTGCAATCAATAACCGAGTCAATACTTCCTCTGGGGTATCGCCGTTCTTTTGTAATATGGGTTTTCATCCGCGTTTTGGTTCTTTCTCCTTGTCTACATCTGTGGTTCCTGAGGTCAATTCATTTGCTCAAGAACTGTGCACAGTTTGGGCGCAGGTTCAAGCGAACCTGAAAAAAGCCCAAGAAATCCAAAAGGTTAAAGCAGATAGGAAGCACTCGAATGGTATTGACTTTAAGGTGCGGGACAAAGTATGGCTTTCTACAAAAAATTTAAATCTGAAAGTACCTTCTTATAAGTTTGCGCCTCGGTTCATTGGTCCGTACGAGATCACCAAGGTGATTAATCCTGTGTCTTTTAAACAGTGTTTATCTGATTCTTTTCGCATCCACAATGTATTTCAGAAATCGTTGTTAAATGGTTATGTCGCTCTCGTTTGTCCAGAGGAACAGCCTCTGCCTCCTTTCTGTCGATGTGAGAAAGGTCCGGAACTCCTTCCAGTATCTCGTACACTGGAGGGGGTTCGGTCCGGAGGACGGATCTTGGGTACCGGTGACCAGGATGCATGCTGATACTCTTATCAAGAGATTCCATCGGGCTCATCCTGAGAATCTGGCTCCCATAGTTAAGGGTCCAGTGGCCCCTCGTGAAGGGGGGGTACTGTCATGCTGCGCCGCCGGACTTCCGCCTATGTGAGGGAGCAAGGACGCGATGAGCGTCCTCATCTTCATAGCAACGCTGCACAGGGAGGACCTGGTGCGCTCCCTGCTGCCGTGCGTCCGGCGTCCTCCCCGCCCCCCTAGACAACGAACAGACGGGGCCCTCTGAGCGCTGGCCTGTATAGACAGCGCTCAGTATTCACATTATAATTATATATTTATATTAAGGTCACGTGGCGCTGACCACGCCACGTGACCAATCTGAAGTGCTTTTTGAGCGCTGGTAGTGTTTTGCCAGGGCTCATTCTGGTATTATGCAAATTGGGTCATGTGACACTGGCCACATCACATGACCCATTTGGAGGCCTATTTAAACAGGCAACCTGCTGGACTTTGGACTTCACCTTCTGCTTACTCCCTGGTATTGACGTGACCTCCTGATACGACCCTTTGGCTAGACTGACCCTTCTTTATTGTGTGTGTTCTGTCTGTGTTAGTTATTCCCTTTTGTTATTCCTTCCCTTCTCGCCCCTGCACTTACATAGGTCAGGGCCTGTCGACCAGTTACACGCCGTTGTTTAGGAAGGGCCGTGTAAGTAGGCAGGGACAACGGTTGGGGCTACAGACAGGGCTCACTACTTCCCCTCCCCTCGTGACAGTATGTATAAGTATGTATGTATGTAGATGTTAACTAACTTACTAGCAATTTTCACCACTCGTAGCACAAAAAGTTCCATATCATGTGAGTATAGCCCTACCAGTAATTTTAGAAAAATTTTATACTTTTCTTCTTTACATGTGATGTGATTAAAAATATATGATTGGTGTATGAAAGCTGTCCCAGCTTATAATAGTATTTTGTTAAATTACATCCTCTGACACATGACTGTTCCTATGGTGTAGGACTGTTTTCCCATTACCAACAGTAAAACTGAAGAAATTGAACACCAGCTGATTCCGAAATTATGTCTCTTGGCAGCAACACTTCCAAATGTTTATGCAGTTAGTGAAAATGTGGACAGATTATTTGTTTCACAAAGACAGGCAATTCTTAAAAATAAAGGTTATCACTCATCCATCATCTTGATTATCTGTAAATCATCAAAAACCACCTGACATGTTTCACACCACATGCTCTTTTAATATTGATGGACTATCCTTAGACTATCTGTACCAGATCATAAAACCCCTTTAAGGACTGGCATTGATTTGGTTATGTGATTGCAGTTCATTCAACAGTAACAAGACCTGCAGAAGAGGAGGAGGAGCATTGCTGATCTGTCTCCTTAGGCTACTTTCACACTAGCGTTTTTAAATTCCAGTATTGAGTTCCGTCATAGGGGCTCAATACCGGAAAAAAACGCTTCAGTTTTGTCCCCATTCATTGTCAATGGGGACAAAACTGAACTGAAGACAACGGAATGCTCCTGAAAGCATTCCGTTCCATCTTCAGACCGGAGAACAAACCGCAGCATGCTGCGGTTTTCTCTCCGGTCCAGGCATCCGCACCAAGACGGATCCGGAATGACCCCCAATGCAAGTCAATGGGGACGGATCCGTTTGGTGTGACACACCAGTAATCCGGATCTGTCCACCATTGACTTGCAATGGGGGGTCATTCCGGATCCGTCTTGATCCGGCTACACATATACAGAAATACATACAGACATACATACATACTCACACATACACACAAACACATACATACTCACAAACTCCAGGCAGGGACGCCGGCAGCATGTCTTCACGCGCCTCCTGCGCGCAGCTATGATGTTTCCCCACTGTGCCCAGCAGAGGGCGCTGTGGGGAATCGTCATCACTGCGCGCAGGAGGCGCGTGAAGACGTGCTGCCGGTGTCCCTGGCTGGAATATGTAAGTATGTATGTGTGTGTATGTGTGTGTATGTATGTATGTTTGTCTGTGTCTTGTCCCAATGTCTGTGTCAACATGTGTGGGGCTGGACCGCTGCTCCGGCTCCACACATGTATCAGCGGTAGCACGGATCCGTCGGCACCCTTTAGGTGCCGGATCCGTGCTGCCGCTAGTGTGAAAGAGGCCTTAGCCTGGGGGTATGAAACAATAGATAAATATAGCTCTGGATACAGTGAATTTTGGGACAGGAAGCCGATGGCACCATGTACCCTATTTGTAAAGCAACCTTGTTAATAAAATGTCTAAAAATAAGGAAAACAATGTGGCAGAATATGGAGTTACTCAATACAATGTAGTGAGAAAAAAGGCATTTAAACCATTGAAGGCTGTAAATTCATAAAAGCATCTCATGCTTACAAAGATCTTAAAGGGGTATTCTCATCTTAGACAATGGGGGCATATCGCTAGGACCCCCACCGCTGGGACCCGCACCTATATCCAGAATGGAGCGGGGAGCGCTGAGCCTGGAGGACCCCGGAAACCGGCCACCAGGCGCAGCTCCCTGCTGCGCTCATAGAAATGAACGGGAGCGCAGCGCGCAAGCGCGGCCACCGCTCCCATTCATTTCTATGGAGCCGACGGAGGTAGCCAAGCCAGAGATCGGCTATTTTCGGCGGCCCCATAGAAATGAATGGAGGGCGGCTGCGCATGCGCAGTGTGCCCTCATTCAGTTCGGGGGCTCCGTTCTGGATATAGACAATAAACCGCTGGGACCCGCACCTATAAGACAATGGGGGCATATCCTAGCGATATGCCCCCATTGTCTAAAATGAGAATAACCCTTTAATAGGATATGTATGCAATATAGTGTCAGGCTAACCACCGTCTCTTAGAAAAAAAAGAGTAGCATACATTAGCAGATCACCTTCTTCCTAACTACTTAAGAAAAAGCCACATTAAAAATGACCCTGGATGCCTTTTCAGGGAGGCTTAGTGATTCAAGGGCTTGTTCTTAATGAGGCTCTGTTGTAAGCATTACTGTGAAAATAAGGGGGCTTTGTAAAGTGGGGAGGCCTTTATTGCTATCTACTGTATATTTGGTCACCTCTCTGTAAACCTTCTACTTCAATCATAGTAACATAGTTTATAAGGCTGAAAAAGGACATCTGTCCATCCAGTTCAACCTGTTATCCTGCAAGTTGTGCGAGAGGAAGGCAAAAAAAAAGCCTGTGAGGTAGAAGCCAGTTTTCCTCATTTTAGGTGAAAAATTCCTTCCCGACTCCAATCAGGCAATCAGAATAACTCCCTGGATCAACGACCCATTTTTTATTAGCTATGGCCTGTAATATTATTACACCCCAGAAATACATCCAGGCCCCCTTGAAATCTTTTAGTAAAGTTACCATCACCACCTTCTCAGGCAGAGAGTTCCATAGTCTCACTGCTCTTACCGTAAAGAATCCTCTTCTATGTTTGTGTACAAACCTTCTTTCCTCCAGATGCAGAGGATGTCCCCTCGACACAGTCACAGTCGCCAGGATAAATAGATCATGGGAGAGATCTCTGTACTGACCCCTGTAGTCCACCCATTCCAGTTATTTTTTAGTTGCCCTCCTCTGAACCCTCTCCAGCCCTGTTATGTCTGCCTTGTTCACAGGAGCCCAGAACTGTACACAGTACTCCATGTGAGGTCTGACTAGTGATTTGTAAAGTGGCAGGTCTATGTTCTCATCACGGGCATCTATGCCTCTTTTGATACAACCCATTATCTTATTGTCCTTGGCAGCAGCTGCCTGACACTGGTTTCTACAGCTTAGTTCACTAAAATTGCTAAGTCCTTTTCCATGTGAGTGTTACCCAGTGTTTTACCATTTAGTATGTACTGGTGACTTGCATCATTCCTTCCCATGTACATAACCTTACATTTGTCAGTGTTAAAGTGTAACTGTCATATTTTTTTTATTTGCTAGTTTAATAGAGCAAGGCATGTATACATGACTTAGTCTGTCAATTATTGTCAAAACATCTGTAATTACCTTATAATAACAGCTTTCATTAATGTCTCCTGTCCCTTTCCACTGGTCTCTTAAAAGACTGTTGCTATGGCTCATCTAAGAATACAGGAAGACAGAGGGGCGGTCCTTCACACTGCATGCCTGCATTAGGCTTCAGAGTGCGGAGGCGTGTGAGTTAGTAATCCAATCTTATTGGCTGGCAGGAAGCTGTTGGCTACAGCAAGTGTGTATGTGAAGTGAGGGAAGGCAGTTTTGTCCTCAGAGAACTGGCAGAGGAGCCATCTTGAGAAAATCCTCATTGTAGAGGTTAAAACAGTCATAACTAAGGGAAAAACTCAAGGAAAACAGTGGTATGTGAAGAAACTAAAGATTGCTTTATACACAATGCTCCGCCAACAGTAACATATGCTAAAATAGATTTTTTTGATGAAAACATGAAAGTTACACTTTAAACCTCATCTGCCACTTCTCTGCACAAGCCTCCAATCTATCCAGATCCATCTGGATCCATCCATAATGTTTCTATTCAGTATATGTTCAATATAGTACACACTTTGTAAACTTTAGTTAAAAAAATTTAACTGACAATATGATCCCTTTCATTTCTATGTTTTCTTGTGGTAGACCCTAATGCTTACATAGCAAAGGAAGAAATATGAATTACTGCAACACTTCAGACAGATAGAGAGATAGATAGATTATAGATAGATTGCTAGATAGATAGTAGACAGATACATAGACTACAGAGTGATAATAGATAGATACATAAACTAGATGTAGAAGGGATCATAGCAATCTAAGGATGTGAAAAAAGTAGAAGAAATATTCCTCTGTATCCATATAAATGCATAATTTCAGCACCCACCTGGGGCTTAAATATTACATTTTTATGGATACAGAGGAATAAACCTACTACTTTTTCATATGATTGGAGTGCTGTGGTCCCTTCTACATTCTGTTTGGGACTATTTGATCAAGGTCTGAAAGTGCACCATACTTTACACACTTCACTACCTTGTGCTGCTGTCTCCTTTTGATAGAGAGAGAGATAGCTAGATAGATAATAATGTTGAAAACGGCACAAGTAAGTATCACATTGCGCTGAGCTTGACCATCCTCTCACATACCGTGACCATGTAATACACTGAACTGCAATGACTCTCTTGGTGGAAGTTGCTCTCTTGACTGGATGCTGATAGGGCATATGTTCAGCAGTGCTAACAACCCCTTTAAGTGGAAAAGAAGGTACAAACTTCAGCATATTTAAGTATAAGATTCATATCCCCACTGTTTCAGTAAAACCACTTTGAACAGGATAATGTAAACCTTTATGTCTTTATTTATTCGCAAAGCAAGGTGACTTGAAAAACAATATGTATGTCTCTAGGCAACACTACAAATTATTATTAGATTTCCAAACCAAATGAAAACAGTACTGTGCAAAATACTGAAAATGAAATCACTTGAGAGGGTATTGATATTTTATCTGCATGATGACAAATGACTTATTCTAGGAAACAATATGTTTTTGCAAATCTGCTGTTTAATATATATTTATAGGGGTTGTCCAAAGTAATTTAAAAATGTGGACAACCCATACAATGTCTTAAAACAAAAAAAAAATGTCATTCAAACAGCCCTGTAGACCACTGAGGACAGTGATTGGCTGCAGCGGTCACATCCAGGTACACGCCACCAGTGCTCTTTGAAAGCAAACAATAGCGGGAGTGCTGGAGGAGCGCTGCAGAGAACGGCGCTGGAGTAAGGGGTGAGTATATGACTTTTTTTTATTTTAATGCGGTTGTCTCACAAAAAATATTCTAAAGTTTTCAAACAAGCACCTGGATCTGAATTCTTTTGTAATTGCATGTCATAGCCACTGAACTATTCAATAAAATGTTTCTGTATTGCACCACCTGCTGTTTGTTCTTTTTCTGATTTCTTTGTCCTAATCACTGAGATGTCTGCACATGCTCAATTTCATGCTTCAACTGCCTCCTGAGCTGTGATAGGGAGAGCTGAGACACACCCCTGAGCTGCAACAGAAAAGATACTCCCCTTAAAGGGTTTCTGTCATCAGGATTTACCATAGTAAACCGAGTGTCATTTGCAATGTGCAAATGACACCTGATGACAGATCTGTATTTTTTATACTGCTCAGTAAAGTAGTTTTTGTGAAAATTGCGTTTTTATAATATGTAAATTACCTCCCCTAGGTGCAGTAGGCGTGAACCCTGCACCTAGTAGCGGCCGTCATTCCTCCTCCGAACCCTCCTCCGTAGCGTTGATTGACAGGGCCAGGCAGCCAGCTCTTTCGGCTCCCGGCCCTGTTCGAGTTCCAAATCCCGCGCATGCGCATTGCGATCAGCAATGCGGGCGCATTGAGGAAGCCGGGAGACGGGCGGCCGGCGGCTCAACGCGCCTGCGCGGATTGCTGATCGCAGTGCGCAGGCGCGGGATTTGGAACTCGAACAGGGCCGGGAGCCGAAAGAGCTGGCTGCCTGGCCCTGTCAATCAACGCTACGGAGGAGGGTTCGGAGGAGGAATGACGGCCGCTACTAGGTGCAGGGTTCACGCCTACTGCACCTAGGGGAGGTAATTTACATATTATAAAAACGCAATTTTCACAAAAACTACTTTACTGAGCAGTATAAAAAATACATATCTGTCATCAGGTGTCATTTGCACATTGCAAATGACACTCGGTTTACTATGGTAAATCCTGATGACAGAAACCCTTTAAGCCTTCAGCTTGAGATAAATCTAGCAGAGCAATAGGGAGATCTCTGGATCCATGTGAGGTACATGGCTGGTTCTAGTATTGTTAGAAAGAGACTGTCACATACAATATGATGTCTGATTTTCATTTTCACATTAGTCATGGGATAACCCATTTAAGACATTGCAGAGGTTGTGTGAGATTTTAATCACGGGCAGCATCTTTTTTTTTTTTCTTTTTAGCTTTTAAGCTTCCTTTATTTGTGATTACAGGCAACCAGCTTGTAATGTTTTAAATCTATGTCCATGCAGAGGATTTGGAGCCCTGTATAGAAAAAATAAATTTTCTTTTTTTTTTGAAGTACATAAAGATACATCGTAGACATATACTGTACATTTCATTTACTTAGATACTTCATTCTTACATTTTATCCTCCTCCCACCCACAACCACCCTCCCATCTCTCGTGCTCTTTTGTTTCTTTATTATTTTGTATATATTGGATATGTTTTGGTCATTTTTATTTGCCATTCCTGGATTTCTATGTTATAATTTGTTTTTAGGAAAGTTCCCCATTTATTTTTGAACCATCTACAGTCGTCCTTTTCCCTATCATAAGCTTTTATCCCGGCCTCAGATCTCATTATTTTGAGTAGTACATCCATGAGGGTCTTCTTGGATGGAGGTCGAGGATCTATCCAGTTGATTAGAATGGCTTTCTTAGCAGCCAGCAAGATTGTGTTTGTTATTTCCCAGATTTTTTTTTGGTATTGCCGGTCATTGTAGCAGGGTTGCCAACCGTCCAGAAATTTCTGGACAGTCCGTAAAAAAAGGGGACTTTTTTCCTGTGTCCGTGAAAACAAATTGATGTGTCCGTGATTTTTTTGATGCTGCTGGTACTTGACTAAATTAATTTAGTGGTAATAATCATTATTTTAGAGCTTACAGTAAATTATGGTAATGAGATATTATCAGTATATTGAGCTATAGACATGTATCACTTATAATCTTCATAATTCATTATGGTTTTCCAATTTGTCCGTAAAAAATGTTGGCCGTCCGTGATTTCGGGATAAGTTGTCCAGAAAAAAGAAAAGCTCTGGTTGGCAACCCTGCATTGTAGTGAAATAACATTCGCCACATATCTCGGGGTACTTTCATCTTTGTTGTTCTCCATATTATCTCCTCGACCTCCATCCAAAATGTCCCAACCCCGGGGCACTCCAAGAAGCAGTGCAGGAGCGAGGCCTTAATCTCTCCACACTTTGGACATTGTCTCTTATAGTCCTTGATGTACTTCTCTAGCGGTGCGCTGAAGTCATAATACGCACAATTGATAATCTTATAATACATCTCTCGCCAGTTCTCTGATATTATAGTTTTATTTATCACTTTCATGCCTGTGTGTAGTCTCGCCCCTACCTCCTGTATGCTAAGATCTGATCCCATGTCTCTTATCCACCCTTGCGCTGCGGGATCATCATCTTTCAGATGGTCCTGTAGCTTCAGTTTTTTATATAAGCTCGCCAGTGCCATCGAGTCGCCTCGCCCTAACAGATCTTCAAACTTAGTATTTGTCCACTTTAGCCCTTCTTCTGATATTATGTTTTTGTAAAACTGTTTTAGTTGTTCGTACATAAAGAAGTGTCTGTTAGTAATTCCATATTCTCGTTGTAGTTGTTCTAGCGACTTTATATGACCTGTAATGTCGTATAGATCACTGACCCTACATAACCCTTTCTCCTCCCAATCCTGCACTGCCTTCGAGATTAGTTTTTTCGCTATGCCGGGGTGATCTTTTATACCCAGCTGGCTTGAGATGTTACTAGGTAGGCCATACCACTTCCTTATTTTACCCCACGTTGTTCTGGTGTCTCTAATGAGCATCATTTTGTCTGTGGGTTTGCTTTCCTTGTTTTTGGCGTGTATTATCCCAGCCAGCGAGTGCGGATATACCAGGTTTTGTTCTAATTCTTTGTTCACAAACTTATTTTTTCCATTTAGCCAGTCAATAAAATACCTTGCCAGACACGCCATATTGTACTTTTTAATGTCTGGGAAGTCTATCCCTCCCCGTATTTTGCTCATTTTTAGTCTGCTTAGGGGAATTCGTGCTCTCTTGTGTCTCCAGATAAATTCTCTAAATGTTTTATCTAATAATATCAGATCTTTGATTTTAATTAGAAAAGGTAATGTTTGCATTGGATATAAGAGGCGGGGGAGGCTTATCATTCTGATCATTTGTACTCTGCCGAATAGGGATATAGGGAGATCTTTCCATTTACTAAGTTCTTTTATAATTTTATCAATAATAGTTCTGAAATTATACTCGTAGATTTCCTTTTTTGTCCTTGCCATATGGATTCCTAAATATGAGAATTTATCTTCCACACTCCTTATTCCCATTTGATCAACCCATTCTCTTTGTGGCGATCGCTTCAAAAAGAATAGTTCGCATTTGGCCTGGTTAACTTTATAGCCGGCCTGTTTACCGAATTCATCCAAAATGTGGATTAATCTCGGGAGCGATGCCTGAGCATTACCGAGGAAAACCAACATATCGTCAGCAAATAGGTTGATCTTTACCTCCTGCTTATGTATTTTAATACCCTTTATTAGGTCGCTGTTCTCTATAAATAGAGATAGTGGCTCTATAGCGAGGTTAAAGAGGAGCGGGGACAGGGGACATCCTTGTCTTGTCCCACGACCCAGCTCGATCACCGCCGACATCTGACCTGCTATCATCACCTGGGCCTTTGGATGACTGTACATTGCTTTTAGATAGTCTATTAACGCCCCTTCAAAGCCCATTTTATTTAGGACTGCAAATAGCCAGGACCATCTGACGTTATCAAACGCTTTCTCTGCGTCCACCAGAAACACTGCCGCTTCCTTCATATCATCTTCCTTTATGTTCGCCCAGTCCATTACAGCCAGGACCCGTCTCAAACTCTTGACTATTGTCCTATTTTTGATGAATCCATTCTGATTGGCTGATACGAGGCCAGGCATACATTCAGCCAGTCGCTCCGCCATGATTTTGCTCATGTACTTGATGTACGGGCAGCATCTTTAAAGGGGTTATCCCATCTTGGACAATGGGGGCATATCGCTAGGATATGCCCCCATTGTCTTATAGGTGCGGGTCCAACCGCTGGGACCCGCACCTATATATCGAGAACGAGGCACCAAAAGAGAAGGAGGGCGCACTGCGCATGCACGGCTGCCCTCCATTCATTTCTATGGGCCCACCGAAAATAGCCGAGCGCTGGCTCGGCTATTTCCGTAGAAATGAATGGGAGCCGGGCCCTTGTGCGGTGCGCTCTCATTCATTTCTATGAGCGAAGCAGGGAGCTGCGCCTGGTGGTGGTTGGACCCCAGGAAACCTGGGGTCCTCCAGGCTCAGAGCTCCCCCACATCCGTGTGTGATTGCAGATCCGCAAAACACGGAAAACGACCATGTGCGTTCCGCAATTTGCGGGCCGCACATGGCCGACTCTATAATAGAAATGCCTTTTCTTGTCTGTGTATTCAGACAAGAATAGGACATGTTCTATTTTTTTGCGGGTCCGCGGAACAGAAGTGCGGATGCGGACGGCACACTATGTGCCATCCGCATCTTTTGCGGTCCCATTGAAAATGAATGGGTCCGCACCCGTTCCGCAATTTTGCGGAACGGATGCGGACACATTCTGTGGACGTGTGAATGGAGCCTTAAGGATATGTACCTTTGCCATTTGAACTCCTCGGCTTTCTACAGCTAGTAGATGTAGTTCACATTTATTGCTACTCCCATTTCTTTTTGAACAACTAAATTAAATATACCATCAGGGTGCCTTAAATTATATCAGTTGGCAAACGTTTTTGTGTCTCATGCTAGCAGGACCCAATATTATACTGTTGTGGTGGTGGAAGAAGAAACCTTGGGTGCGAAACGTACGTTGGGGTGTCTGATTCTCCACTTTGGTCGGTATATTTTGTTTTGTTTCATTATTTTTGGTATGGCTGTGGGAATAGCCAGCAGGTTACCATATGTTCTATAATATTATGTAGTACCATGTTATCTTAGCTGTGTCCCTGTCATATGTTGTTTTAAGTGTATTTTATCTATTTATCTAAGTCATAATTTTATTTTATCAGTTGTTGGTCTAGTGTAGGAATCAGCAACCTTTGGCACTTTCAACTGTTCTGCCGGGAGTTGTAGTTTCACAACAGCTGGAGTGCCAGAGCTTGCATACCCCTGGTCTAGAGCATTATTTGTGGGTTTTCTGTGAATGGACGCAGCACTAGATGTTTACATTATAGACGTCATTACTTTTGTGTATAATCTTTACATCCTGACTGAACTCTTACAAACTGATACAAGTTAGGCAAGGTTCACACTGCCAGGTGATCTCTATTTTTACATTACTGCGCAGGATATATACAGTATTCCTGCATGATTTTTAATCAATTCTCCTGATGAAGCTTTGAAAGAAAAATACATTTCATGGGTATTGGCATCACATGCTCTTTTTTCCCATGATGTCCAAGGATATGTGTTGGATTATTGGCTATTAGTAATGTAATTACCTGTTTTTTGGATTATTCTTGCATGAGCTGGCATTAACCCCTTCCCGAACTTTGCCATACTATTACAGTGCAGTGGGAAGTGACTTCCTGACCTCGACCATAATAGTATAGTGCACTGATCGGGCGGAGTGACACTCACTGATCAGGAGCTACACTCACTTGATTAGCAGCAGGGGCTCGGCTGTTACTGACAGCTGGGCCCCTGCAGCATTAGCCAGCATAGCTGAAAGCTCCAATGCAGGCGGATTAACCCCTTTTATGCCACAGTCAATGCTGACCACACCATCTAAGGTGTTTGCAAAGGGAGGGGGCTCCCTCTGTCTCTCCTTCAACCTCCCGCACTGCTGTGTCAGGGGGCTGATGGTTGCCAGGGCAGCCCCAAGCCTTGCAAAGGCCTTGGGGCCAGCCAGCTATATTGAACTATAATACACATATTAGGTATCGCCGCGTCTGTAACAACCTGCTCTATAAAAATATCACATAATCTATCCTGTTAAGAGAATGTCATAAAAAAAACCCAAAGAATAAAAACTGTGTCAGAACAGCTATTTTTTGGTCACCTCGCCTCAAAAAGAGAATAGTGAGTGATCGAAAAGTTGTATATAACCCAAAATGATAGGGGTACTTCACTAGCTAACTCTGGCATCCAGATATACAGTAACTGTACTTTTAGGCAATATCTTACAACCCAGAGATCATTTCCTTCAATGGAAGACACAGCACTTCTGCTACATTCTTTGGAAGGGTTGCTTATCCACGTTTCCATCTTGAGATATGAAGGTATACACAGATGGTCCAAAATGTGTGAATGTGCTTAGGCACCTGAGGCTCTTCCTATGGTTGTTATATAGGTCCTGTAGAGACTCTTTACTTCTACAGGTCTTTCTCTGCACCTCTCTGATATCTGGTCCACTTTTTGTAAGTGTTTTTGCTCTACCTCCGGTGGATACAGGTTCAGGATGAGCTGGCCTGTCAGCTTCCCATTTTTTCATGTGCTTCCTCTCTCTGCCCTGACTAGACTAGAAACTGTCTTAGACTGGAATCACCTACTCATTCTAGAATATTCTGCCCTCCTGTAATGTCTGACAGACATGGACAGTGAGTCCTAGAACCCAGCCCGTTTTCCCTACCTACTTACAGTACAAACCCTAGATAGCAAGTCGCCAGTCCCTATACTACTAAGGTGCAGAAACAGAGAAACACCAAGTGACAAAACAACACAAAATGGGTCAGAACCAGACAGGCTATGTAGTACCAAAAGAGAGACAGAGAGTGGTCAGAAGACAAGCACAGATCAGAATCAGACGGACAGTGCAGTACCAAACAAGAGACAGAGAATGATCAGAAGATGAGCCGGGGTCAGAGGAACAAGTTATCCAAAAAGCACAGGAACACAGCTAGTGCATCAGATCACTGGCACTGGTGTAAGGCCAGAAGGGGTTTAAATAGAGCACCAAGTTCCAGGATCAGAACCTGGTAGGTCATGCCTCGGCACTTCATTCGTCTGAAACACTAGCACATAGGAATAGAGCAGCTTAGCAATCAGCCCACTACTAATCTAACCAGCACACGCCCACTGTGGGGAGAAAATGACTATTACATACTGCTGCTAAGGATGCTGCGTCGTCACCAGGAGGCGTGGTTTAGCGCCAAAGCCGGAGATCATGTAACTAGAGCCCCTGGCAGTTCAGTGTGTGACACCTCCTTTATATAGAGGATGACACCTGCCACATCTAGTGGTGGCTAAAAATATGACCAGTTACTACCATGTGCTCATACAATACCATAAGTTTACAGTAAATGCATTTTTGAGCTTTGCAGTATACTGGTAGCAGGATGCTGCACAAAGTGGTGTAATTTGGCGCAACCTGTGCTTCTGAATTTTTTCCAACTTGTGCAAAAAGGAGGTGGGGCTTAACAGAAAGGGGGCATGATTTTATGTCAAAGGTGTGTTTCAAAGTTAACCAACCAATAGTTGGTGTAGAGTCAGAGAAGTGTCTGTCCCTGCACCACGTTTATCATCCAGCCTGAGCCCCTGTGATAGATCTGCTGCAGGTCTAGACTGGCTAAGTTTATGCTACCTATAATTAGTAAACCTGACCCCGTGTTTCTGTCTTCAAACCAAAATAACAACTGACAGTTTTTCTAACCTCTTCTCGACCAGCGACATACTGCTATGGCACGCTGATGGTGCCCCTGCTGTATGCGCTGGCATCGGTGTATTAACCCTTGCTATGCCATAGTCAGCGCTGACCGCGGCATGTGCGGGGTGTGTGGAGGGAAGGAGCTCGTGTGGAGGGAGCTGCCTCCCCATCCCCATCGGGTCCCCATGCTGCGGTGATGGGGACCCGACAGCTGAGAAGTTAGCCTGATGCCTTCCATAGGCATCATGCTGCCTTCCATATATTACACTGTGTAATACACTTGCAGCCAATGCATTACAATACAGATGTATTGTAATGCATTGTAGAGAGGATCAAACCCCCAAAAGTTGAAGAAAAAGTTAAAAATGTGTTTTACATAATAAAAAAATAACTGTTCCAAGTAAAAAAGTAGCCTTTTTCCATAATTAAGTTTTTCAAAAATTGTAAAAAATAGAAAAAGTGTAATACCAAGCGATCAAAAAAGTTGCATGTACCCCAAAATGGTACCAATCAAATGGCGAGCTCATCCTGCAAAAAAATGAGACCCTACCTTACACAATCGCTAAAATACTAAAAAAAATATTGCTCTCTGAAAATGGAAACACAAAAACAAGATTTAATTCTTTTCAAAAATGCTTTTACCATGTAAAACTTAACAAAATAAAAAATAGACACATTAGGTATCACTGCATTCATAACAACCTGCTCTATAAAAGTGTCAGATGATATGCCCCTCAGGTGAATGCTGTAAAAAAAAAACAAATGTTCCAAAAACAGCCAATTTTTGGTCACTTTGCATCACAAAAAGTGTAATACCAAGCGATCATAAAGTTGTATATACCCCAAAATGGTACCAATACAAACCGACATCTCATCCCACAAAAATGAGACCCTACATAAGACAATCGCTATCGCTAAAAAAAAATTTAAAATATGGCTCTCTGAAAATGGCAACACAAAAACAAGATATTTTTCTTGTCAAAAATGCTTTTGTGCAAAACTTAACAAAAATAAAAAAATAGACATATTAGGTATCGCCGCATCTGTAACAACCCGCTCTATAAAAATATCACATGAAATGCCCTGTCAGGTGAACACTGTAAAGATAAACAAATAAAAACTGGTTCAGAATGGTAATTTTTTGTCCCCTCGCCTTCCAAAATGCGTAATATAGAGTGATCAAAAAGTCATATGTACCCCAAAATGGTACCACATAAAACAATCGCTCACAAAATAAACCAATGGTGCCTGTAAACCGATCAAAATCTGCGTGGCAAAAGCCATATGGTTTACCACCACATATGGGATGTTGCCATATTCAGGAGAAAAAATTTGGGGCTAATGCAACATTTTGTTGGAAGAAATTAAACTGTTCATTCCCACAGATAAGTTTTTCTAAAATTCCATAAACCAGTTATGCGGTCAAAGTGCTCAATACACCCCTTAATAAATTCTTTGAGGGGTGTAGTTTCCAAAATGGGTCACTTTTTGAGGGTTTCCACTGTAGGGATATGTCAGAGTCTCTTCAGATACAAAATGGTGCCTGAAAACCATTCTAGCAAAATCTGCCTCCAAAAACCATATGGCGCTCCTTTCCTTCTGACCACTGCCATATGCCCCTACAGCAGTTTACTACCACATATAGGGTATTTCTGTAAACTGCAGAATCAGAGTAATGCATATTGAGGTTTATTTTGCTCTTTAACCCTTGCTGTGTTGTAAGAAAAAAAATTGATCGACATGAAAAATCTGCAAAAAATGAAATTTTAAATTTCACCTCCATTTTCCTTTAATTCTTGTGATATGGTTAACAAAGTTTGTAACATCAGTTTTGAATAATTTGAAGGGTGTAATTTGTAAAATGGGTCATTTATGGGTGGTTTCCATTAAGTAAACTCCTCAAAATTACTTTACAACTGAATTGCTGTTTTAAAAAAATGGTTTTGGAAATTGTTTTTGAAAATTTTAAAAATTGCTTCTAAATTTCTAAGCACTCTAACGTCCTATAAAAATAAAATGACATTTACAAAATTATGGAAGAAATTTAGAAAATTGTGAATTTTTCTGTTTTGGTTAATTTGGGATTTTTTCATAAAATAAATAAAGATTAAATATATTGACTCAAATTTACCACTGTCATGAAGTACAATGTGTCACAAGAAACCAATATCAGAATGGTTTGGATAAGTAAAAGTGTTCCAAAGTTATTAACACATAAAGTGACACATGTCAGATTTGCAAAAAATGGCCTGGGCAGGAAGGTGAAAACTGGCCCGGGGTAAAAGGAGTTAACTTTTACTTGGCAACCACATTTCCAAAACAATGATATTCTGAATCAGCTAATATTAGGCAACAATGCTAAAGCGAAGATTACAATGTTATCAGGTATGATAGTATAATAGAAAAATCATAGTATCAGTAAGTAGTATCACCTAATCTTATAATTTCATATAGAATCTCATCAACGTAATGCTTACAGGTTACCACTGCTGCAGAAGTTCACTCCACAGGGAGCAGATACAAATAATCTCACCATGCGCCAGGTACTAATAAAATGTTCTAGACATTCAGAAGTTGTAGTGATATGTAATTATGTGTGTTTACCACAAAACTGGTAAAGGAAAAACATGGAAGCAACTCTGCCCTCCCAGCTGTCAGAATGGCGGTACAGCTCAGTGAAAACAAATAAAATGAAATATTGATCACTTACTTTAAAAATTCTAAACCAGAACACAGCCAGATCAATACACGGTTCCCAATCTTTGCTATCCAGGCAAACACCCAAACAGCAGTGGAATAATTAAAACTAAGAAAATGAGAATGTTTCCACACTTAGACAAGATGTCATAATGTGGAGCTGACTGCATACAAGGTGTACTGTCGGTACCTGACTGTTTTCTTTCATTTAAAGGAGTTGGGGCTCCCACTGATCACTCAAGTAGGGACCCGTTTCTATTGGGTTGTCATGGGACAACTCCTTTATTGGGTTTGCCTCTATCCCCAAGTGATAACTGGATAGACATTGTTGCTTTTCCTATGTCTTGTTCCAAGATCTTTTCTCATTAAACCTCTTACTAGAATTCTCACATTTTTCAGATTGCTATAGATCACAGTGCAATATTATGCATTATTGGCACTAATATAACCTACAGAAGGCACATGTAATCAGATTTTTTTGCGGTCCTGAAAAGCATAAGCTTCACTTGACACCTGTGAGAACTGCACCATTAATTGCTACCAGCTCTGTTTCTCTCCCTAATGACTGGATTTTAGGAGGGAGAAAGGCAATATCGCTAGAGTAGAAGCTAAAATTAGAAATAACAGAAGTATCTAGCTCTCTTCATTGTAGGTTGTCTGTCTACACCCTACTCAAGCATTGAGTAGTGTGTAGACAGCCTAGAATGGCCTTGAGTAGGGCATTGACAGACATTCTATAATGGGCTTAGGGCACACAATTACCAGTATTAATAAAAATGATACAGCCGCAGCTATCAGGCCTTTAACTCCAGGAAAATTACATGGTATTACTAGGACTAAACAATCCTCGCACATATTTCTTACCACCTCATTGTTCTCTCATGGTCTTAATTTCTTTTACTATAATGTACAGTTGCATTTCTATAGGACATTACTGTACATTAGCCTATTAGTCTGTCTTCTAATAAAATCATAAGTATTTGTTAGGGATAGATCCCCATTGTATACCAAGTAGCCAATCAGCCACCTGTGCAAAAATCAAGTCTGCACCAGGAACATCACTTATCCTGGTAAACCTGGTGATTTTCAAGTGATCAGTTCATTCCATGGGTGGATAACCTTAAAAGTCTGTATTCAGTCATAGTCATAGTCATGTAGAAACATACATCATGAGGTATACCAAGGTGCACATATCTGACCTCTACCCCTGCACGTGACATTTTGGGAGAACAAGCCCCTTACATATATGTGTAGGAAGAAGAGGAGATAGGGAATTTCTAGCCAACAATATACCTGGATTGATCTCCCAGCCAGTCCCCTTAACCCTTAGAGGACCTTATGATTTTCCATTTTTGCATTTTCGTTTCACTTCATGCCTTCCCAGAGCCATAACTTTTTTATTTTTCCATTCACTTAGACTTATGAGGTCTTATTTTTTCAGGGGCAAAATATTGCATATGATATAGTGGGGAGCTGGAAAAAATCCAAATGGGGTGGAACTAGGGAAAAAAACACAATTCTAACAGTTTTATTGGGGGAGGGGGTTACACCATTCCCTATGTAGTAAAATAGACCCTTTATGTTTATTCTCATGGTCAGTACGATTACAACTGGCATTGAGAAAATCAAAGTGAAACAAATTGAATTTGAATCCAAATTTCCTACTGATTCATGGTAACAAATCAGCTTTTTCTTAAAATGGTGGCTACATGTGTTACAAAGTGAAAGTAAGAAGCCTAGGAACGGGATATGATCCATAATGCCGTGCAGCCAGTCAATCAGCAGATAGCCATGCCCTGTGATCTCCCAGCCCTATAAAAAGCCTAATCCCGCCCAGTCTCCGCTATTTTACTGTGAACTGAGCACAGGAAGAGACGTGGCAAGTGCTAGGGACAGTGTTTTAGATATCTTGTAATTGTAGAATATTGGATAAGGACAGTGCAGGGACAGTGTAGGGAGAGCACAGGGAGACTTCAGGGACAGTGCAGGGGCAGTGCAGGCTCTGTGTAGTTGCACTGTGCATCTTGTTCCTGCAGTGTCTTGAGAAGGGCGGAATCTAAGAGCCGCCATTTTATCTCCTTCACTAGACTAAATGAGCCATTATAAATAAAGGCATTTAAGAGTTTATTTATATTAACATGTTTTTTCAATATTTTCATTACTATCTTTCCCGAAGAACCCCTTTAATCTGTTCTGTTATACATAGACTGACTGTGTGTAATACCCCAGAGTGGTATTACCATTACTTTACCCTGATATTGTCTCTAATGCCTAACATTAATGTCATCTTTGTATTTATTCCAGGTCCTTTACATTGTGCATTCCTAATCTTGCTATGAAACGGTTATTTCTTTTAATGTGCCTTGTTCACTAGCAGGTGGCAGCGTAAATGACAGACAGATCTTTAGGTAGAATGGAATTTACTATTCCATTCTCTCCCTTTTGAGCAGAAGTGGGCTTCCTACCAGAAGAAAGAGTTGCAGTTCTAGTTGATTCCAGTTTAGACTCGCTAGTGGAGCTGAGAAGACATGAAAGATATAGCAGCAAAGGGAAAGTTCCACCTCCTGCAGCAGAAGTTTTAAAAGGGAAGTAGCTCATAGAGAACTTCTTACAGATCTACAGACAGAGTGTCACTAGTGGTCAGCAGCCAACAGCACCCCACTCCAGAGTTACCAGAACAACCCTAAAGTCCAGCTGCCAGAATAGAGCCGAGTTTAGCACAGCGGAAAGAGAAAGCAAAGTATTCAAGTTTGCCTGCCAGTTTATGCTAAAACCTGCTGGAACAAAGAGCCTGAATATTGTCTGGAAGCAAGTTGATGCAAGTAAAGCTGTTGAACCTTATCAAGGTCTGGACTCGATTTATTCTCCATCTCCTACCTCAACTATCCCCCTTAACTGCTCCAGAGCCTAATCATGGGGATCGGCTGTATCCAGGAAGGAGCAACGTGTCATACACAGAGACTATTAAGGCTGCACCACACCACTCGGTATTCCTATAAACCTGGGACATGGTCGGCCCTGGGGGGCAGCGTGTTGCATGTGCATCAGACTTAGTCTCAACAGCCGGTCTAATATATAGGCACTAGAGATGAGCGAGCATACTCGTCCGAGCTTGGTGCTCGTTCGAGTATTAGGGTACTCGTAAGTGCTCGCTGCTCGGACGAGTATCTCGCCATACTCGAGGAAATGGCAACTTCCGCATCGTGCTTTTTTGGCGCCTATAAACACAGCCAATCACAAGCCAGGAGACTCTTCGGTACACCCAGCATCACGTGGGGCCCTTACATGTCGATAGCAGGGGTTGGCTGGCCTGATCAGGTGACCCTGGAATATACTAGTGACTGGCCGCGGTGCTCGGCTCAGATGCCGTCTGGATGTCGTTAGGGATAGAGCTGCTGCATTTCAGGGAGAGTGTTAGGGCCTGCATTTAGTTCTCTGTTAGGCAGGAATCGCCCACAAAGAACCCAACAGCCCTTCTAAGGGCTAGAAGACATTTTTTTTTGTCTCCTGGCTTGGCTGGCAGGCTGGCACTAGTAGTGCAGCTATCGCCATATCTAACCCTGTTTTTTTTTTTATTGTTCTATCTCAGTGATACAAATCCATTGCACACAGCAGTGTGGAACCATTCTGTGTGTCACAGTTCAGCACACTCACTCCAATCCATATATACTGTCCAGGTGACACTTTCTGTACGTCACAGAATACAACCAAGTCATTTGCTACCAATATCATCTACAGCTTGATCCAGAAAACTCTCTGTGCGACATTTGTCTGGGTCGCAGACTAAATAGCCACCGTTAACAGGGTGTCAGTGAGTTTTACCATAGTTCCTGCACGTCACGTTCCCAAAAAAACAAAATTTAAAAAAATATATAAAAAAACAAATATAAAAAAAAATTAGTTTTTCAGTTGTTTTAGCTCAGTGATACAATTCCATTTTACTCAGCTGTGTGTAACCTTTCTGTGTGTCACAGTTCAGTAAACTAGCTCCCATCCGTATATACTGTCCAGGTGAGACTTTCTGTAAGTCACAGAATACAACCAAGTCATTTGCTACCAATATCATCTACAGCTTGATCCAGAAAACTCTCTGTGCGACATTTGTTTGGGTCGCAGACTAAATAGCCACCGTTAACAGGGTGTCAGTGAGTTCTACCATAGTTCTTGCACGTCACGTTCCCAAAAAACAAAATAAAAAAAAAATTATTTTTTCAGTTGTTTTAGCTCAGTGATACAAATCCATTTTACTCAGCTGCGTGTAACCTTTCTGTGTGTCACAGTTCAGCACACTAGCTCCCATCCGTATATACTGTCCAGGTGACACTTTCTGTACGTCACTTAATTCTACCAGACTGAACAAGTTTGTGGGTTTCAGTACACCAGGCCCGTTTAATTTTTTTTTAATATCATACACTTATATACAAACAATGTTGAACCCCAGGGCTAAGGGTCGAGGACGAGGGTGTGGGCATTCAATTACTGCAGGGGGCAGAGGCCGTGGTTCTGGGCAGGGTGAGACAGTATCTGCTGATGAGGGAGCTGTGGAACGCCGCAGAGTTACACTCCCTAGCTTCATGTCTCAACTTACAGGGACACGTGGTAGAGAACTGTTGAAACCACAACAGTGCGAACAGCTGATGACGTGGATTGCGGACAATGCTTCAAGTAATTTGTCCACCAGTCAGTCTTCCACGCAGTCCACCCACGTTACCCAAGGGAGCACTCCTCTGGCTCCTCCACCTCAACCTCCTTCCCCCCTCCCAGGAAAATTTGGAATGCGATCCGGCATACTCTCAGGAACTGTTTTCTGGACCCTTCCCAGAGTCACAAACCACTTCTAAGGTTGCTGCTGACCTCGTTCCCGATGCCCAAGTTTTCCAACTGTCGCAGTCTGTGGGTGATGATGATGACAATGTTGAGTTAGTGGAAGAAGTTTGTAAAGAGGTGTCAGACGATGAGGAGACACGGTTGTCAGAAAGTGGTGAAGTTGTTGTTAGGGGAGGAATTCCGAGGGGGGAGCAGACTGAGGAATCGGAGGATGATGAGGTGACTGACCCAAGCTGGGTTGATATGCCGAGTGAAGACAGTGCTTCTGAGGCGGAGGCGAGTGCTGCACCAGAACAGGTTGTAAGAGGCAGTGGTGTGGCCAGAGGGAGAAGCAGGGCCAGAACTGGTGCATCAGCAGCAACTGTTTCACGTAGTGAAGCTCCCATGGCGATGCCTAGATGTTCGCAAGTCTGGAGGTTCTTTAAAGAAAGTGAGGATGACCGACGGACTGTGGTGTGCAACCTGTGCCACACCAGGATCAGCAGGGGTGCCACCACTACTAGCCTAACCACCACCAGCATGCGCAGGCATATGAGTGCTAAACACCCCACTCAATGAAACCAAGGCCGTTCACCACCTCCTGCGGGTCCCACCACTGCTCCTTCCCCTGTGTCACTCGCTGCCTCTGCTAGTCAACCCCCTGCCCAGGACCCCGGCACGAGCGCCTCCCGCCGGAAAACCACAACTTCGCCTCCACGATCCTCCACAGTGTCCACCAACGTGTCCCAGCGCAGAGTTCATCTGTCTTTACAGCAGACGCTGGAGCGCAAGAGGAAATAAAGTTCCACCCACCCACATGCCCAAGCCCTCAACGTCCACATCTCCAAATTGCTTAGCCTAGAGATGCTGCCATATAGGCTGGTAGAGATCGAGGCCTTTCGAAATCTCATGGCGGTGGCTGCCCCTCGGTATTCCGTCCCCAGCCGCCACTATTTTTCCCGATGTGCCGTCCCAGCCCTACACCAGCATGTGTCACAGAACATCATCCGTGCCCTGACCAACGCTGTTTCTGAGAAGGTCCACCTAACCACGGACACGTGGACAAGTGCTGCCGGGCAGGGACACTATATCTCACTGACGGCACATTGGGTTAACTTGGTGGAGGCTGGGACCGAGAATGACCCTGGGGCCGCTCATGTACTGCCCACACCGAGGATTGCGGGGCCTACCTCGGTCACGGTCTCTCAGACGTACTATGCCTCCTCCTCCTCCGACCCCTCCTCCTCCTCCACCGAATTACCATCCGTGGGCACGGCGCCTTCAGTCGGTAGCTCTAGGCGCAGCAGCAGTGCCGTGGGTAAGCGCCAGCAGGCGGTGCTCAAACTGCTGAGCTTAGGTGACAAAAGGCACACCGCCCAAGAGCTGTTACAGGGCATCACGGCGCAGACCGATGTGTGGCTGGCACCGCTGAACCTCAAGCCAGGCATGGTTGTGTGTGACAACGGGCGTAACCTGGTGGCGGCTCTGCAACTCGGCAGACTGACACATGTGCCATGCCTGGCCCACGTGTTCAACCTAATTGTTCAGCGGTTCCTCAAGACATACCCCAATCTGTCTGATTTGCTCACCAAGGTGCGCCGCATCTGTGCGCATTTCCGCAAGTCACCACAGATGCTGCCACTCTCAGGGCAGCGCAGCGCCGCCTACAACTGCCCGCTCACCGACTGTTGTGCGACGTGCCCACGAGATGGAATTCCACATTAAACATGTTATCCAGAGTTTACCAGCAGCGCAGAGCGATTGTAGACTGCCAGATGTCATCTTCCACCAGAACTGGTAGTCAGGTCTCTCAGATTCCTCAAGTCTACAATGAGGAGTGGACGTGGATGTCTGATATCTGCCAGGTGTTGAGCAACTTTGAGGAGTCAACACAGATGGTCAGCGGCGATGCCGCCATTATCAGCCTCACCATCCCGCTGCTTTGCCTGTTGAAAAACTCACTGCTCAGCATCAAGTCGGATGCTTTGCGCTTGTCACAAGAGACGGTGGAGGAAGATACGTCGCTTGATAGCCAGAGCACCCTCCGGTCTGTTTCTCAGCGCGTATCGGAGGAGGGGGATGAGGATGAGGAGGAAGAGGAGGAGAATGTCGGCGAGACAGTAGAGGGTACCAGTGCTCAGTCCTTAACTCTTGAGCGTGTATGGGCTGAAGAGGAGGACTTGGAGGAGGAGGAGGAGGAAATGGAGAGTCAGGCCAGTGAGGAGAGGGAATTCTTGCGTGTTGGGACTCTGGCGCACATGGCAGACTTCATGTTAGGCTGCCTATCCCGTGACCCTCGCGTTAGAAGAATTTTTTCAAACACCGATTACTGGGTGTTCACTCTCCTGGACCCACGGTACAAGCAGAACCTTTCCACTCTCATCCCTGCAGAGGAAAGGAGTATGAGAGTGAATAGATATCAACAGGCCCTGGTGCACAAGCTGAAACAATTCTTCCCATCTGACGCCGCTAGCGGCAGAGGGCATGGTTCTGTGGGCCAAGTAGCGGGGGAGAGGAGGCGAGCAGGCAGCTTGTCCAGCACTGGCAGGGGAACGCTCTCCAAGGCCTTTGCCAGTTTTATGTCACCCCAGCAAGACACTGTCACCTGTCCCCAGTCTAGGCAGAGTAGGGGGGAGCTGTACAGAAAGATGGTGAGGGAGTACCTAGCTGACCATACCAACGTCCGTAGCGATCACTCTGCTCCATACAACTACTGGGTTTCAAAGCTGGACACGTGGCCTGAACTGGCGCTGTACGCCTTGGAGGTGCTGGCCTGCCCTGCCGCTAGCGTGCTGTCAGAGCGGGTATTCAGTGCAGCTGGTGGCGTCATCACCGATAAGCGTACACGCCTGTCAACTGCAGCGCTGACAGGCTGACGCTTATTAAAATGAACAAAGCCTGGATTTCACCGGAATTCAAATCTCCTCCGGGGGAAAGCAGCTAAAGATTTAAATAACTTATGTATCCGATTCCTCTTCTCTACTCCTCTTCTCTACTCCTCCTCCTCCTCCTCCATATCGTCTTTGCCTAACGCTGACCCAAAAAACGCCATTTTTTAGAGGTCCAACTGGCACTCTTTTAGCACAATTTTTCAGGAGGGCCCCCTACAGGCCCTCTATTCAAACAATTTTTCCAGAGGTCCACCTACAGGCCCTCTCTTCAAACAATTTTTCAGGAAGGCCCCCTACAGGCCCTCTCTCCAAACAATTTTTCCGGAGGTCCACCTATAGGCCCTCTGTCCAAACAATTTTTCCGGAGTTCCACCTACAGGTCCTCTCTCCAAACAATTTTTCCGGAGGTCCACCTATAGGCCCTCTGTCCAAACAATTTTTCCGGAGGTCCACCTATAGGCCCTCTGTCCAAACAATTTTTCCGGAGTTCCACCTACAGGCCCTCTCTCCAAACAATTTTTCCGGAGGTCCACCTACAGGCCCTCTGTCCAAAAAATTTTTCCGGAGTTCCACCTACAGGCCCTCTCTCCAAACAATTTTTCCGGAGGTCCACCTATAGGCCCTCTGTCCAAACAATTTTAACGGAGGTCCACCTACAGGCCCTCTCTCCAAACAATTTTTCCGGAGGTCCACCTACAGGCCCTCTGTCCAAACAATTTTTCCGGAGTTCCACCTACAGGCCTTCTCTCCAAACAATTTATGTCTTTTTCCTATCTTTCTCTCTCTCCAAACTATTTTTCCGGATAGCTGCCATATACGGTATTAAACTGAGTAGTATACATAGAACACATACCACACTTGATCAAGCTCATAATTGACAATTGTACCGGTTGATGCTAAATTTTTAAGTTGGGGTCCTGCGTCGTCATTCTAACTACATCCGGCTGTTGTCACCACCACACACGCTAGCCCCAGGGGGCACTCCCCTGGCTCTTCCAGCTCAACCTCCTTCCCCCCAGCCTGCCCCCCCACCTACAGGCCCTCTCTCCAGTTCCTGTTTCCAGTTTTATTTGCGCAAACTGCATACATTTTTGGGATAGGTGTGAAAAATAATATTACTTGCGAATCTATATTGCCCAACATTGGATACGGTAGCAAGTAGAAGACCAAACACATGCTGCCCACAGGGTTCCGCAAATTCCTGGTCCACCCGCAAATTCCTTGTCCACAATGTCAAGGAGGTCGAGGTTCTGTGGATGAGCAACAAGTCCTTCTGTACTGAAATCGCCGACAAAGTCTCCATCTAAGAACCTACAGACCATTGTGGAGAGAGCGGCACAGCTCGCCATCAAAGTGACGAACCCCAACGCCAGACTGCGCTGAGAAGATAACGAATAAATATCTCTGTGGTTATTTTTGCTAAATAAAAGTTAAATAAACCCCCCAAAAATTCATCTGTTCCTGTGCCTGATCCACCCAAGTTGAATCTGTCCCATCATGAGAAAGTCCCCCCCAAGGAGTCCCCACTGTAACTTGCTTCCCATACAACTACCTCACCCCCCGACACCTGTGTCTCGCCATTGTCCACCACCTCCTCAGACAACACTGGTAAATCCACACTGTCAGCACACGGAAACAGCAAAAGGTCTTGCGAATTGGGGCAGAGAATGTTGTGGGCTAGCACATCAGAGAAGGGGTGACTATGGGGTTCCAGGGAGTACGTGACCACATGCAATCTCCATCTAAAAAGTCATGCCACACTTGATCAATCTCATAATTTACGACTGTACCGGTTGATGCTAAATTTTTAAGTTGGGGTCCTGCGTCGTCATTCTAAATACATCCGGCTGTTGTCACCACCACACACGCTAGCTCAGGGGGCACTCCTCTGGCTCTTCCAGCAAAACCTCCTTCCCCACCTACAGGCCCTCTCTACAAACAATTTACCCGGATAGGGGACGTATTAGATGTTGTACTGATGTTTTTTTTTGTTCTTCTTTTAATTGCCTCCTGACCTGTGATAGGCAGAGCATGGACACGTCCCCTTAGCTGCAGTGGGAAAGACACTCCCCTGGCCAGAGCAAGCTCTTTTTCCGTTTTCCGTGGTCGAAAAATCCATTAAATATAAGGTCCCAAGATAGGGGACGTATACGGTATTAAACTGAGAAGAATCGATACCATACCGGTTGATGCAACAGTTTTTACAAATCCATTCAGGCTGTTGTCACCACCACACATGCTAGCCCAGGGGGCACTCCTCTGGCTCTTCCAGCGAAACCTCCTTCTCCCCCACCTACAGGCCCTCTCTCCAAACAATTTACCCGGGTAGGGGGACATATTAGATATTGTATTGATTCTGAATTGCCTCCTGCGATAGACAGGAATCAAACCCAGATCAACTGCTTGGGAAGTAGCTATGCTCACCACTATACCACCAGCAGGCACAGCAACTGATAAGAACAGATACTAAACTTGATTTCAGCTGCAGTGCCAGCATGAGCAGTGGTGTCACCTGCAGGCGGTGATGGACCTTCGTTGCACCTAGTTGGGTGCTTCCCTAACATGTGATGGGTATTTGCCTCGCCTTTCTTGGTCTGGGTGAGCACAATTGCCATGAGGGTAACCACCAGGCTGTTGCCTGAGGATTTGGGGTAATGGTGGGATTAAGCAGCCTCAGAGGCATCCATGCATGCTGCCCCTGCTGTTTCCTGTCCATTTCCGTGGTGTTTCCATCATTTTCTGAGGTTTCCAGGTTTTCAGGCAAACTTCCCTGTGCAGAGCTTTGGTCCCCCGCAAAAATGCTCGAGTCTCCCATTGACTTCAATGGGGTTCGTTATTCGAAACGAGCACCCGAGCATCGGGAAAAGTTCGACTCGAATAACGAGCACCCGAGCATTTTAGTACTCGCTCATCTCTAATAGGCACGCGTACCCATTTCATCTGCTGCACTATTAATAATTAATTTTGTTCAGTTATACATAGACATACTGTGCATGAGACTCATTGTCAGCAGGCGGTGTAATATATAGGCACTTATATATAGTTTATTTGCTGTGCTATTTATTCTTAATCTGTTCTGTTATGCATAAACTTACTGTACATCAGACTTAGTCTCAATAGCCAGTCTAATATATAGGCATGTGCACCCAGTTCATCTGCTGCTCCATTAATAATTAATTTGTTCAGTTATACATAGACTTACTGTGCATCAGACTCATTGTTAACAGGCGATGTAATATACAGTATAGGCGTGTTTTTCTAGTCTATCTGCTCCATCGTTCATACTTCATCTATTACATTACTGATTCAGTTACTGTACACTATGGAAAGCAGAGAGTTGCCTGGTCCCTCAAAAGAAACAGGCAGTGGCAAAAATATTGCTGTAGCTAGCACAAGCAACAGCAGAAGAAGGGGTGGTGGTAGCAGCAGCCACAGCAACGGGCAAGAGCTGCCACTGCTATCCAGCGGTGGGGCCACTATTGTCCCTGTTTGTCCATGTTGACATCAACGTTTAGTTTTCCATTCTTATCCATCAGAAGAACAGAAGGAAAGGATTCTGTATTTTGAGCATCTGTAAGGCTTCTTTCACAAGGTCAGTATTTGATCAGCATTTGTAAGCCAAAAGCAGAAGTGGGTTTAAAACACAGATGAGATGCAAATATTTCCATTACATTTTATCTCTGTTTTGGATCCACTCCTGGTTTAGCTTACAAATACTGATCAAATACTGTTGCATAATACTGAAAAAATACTGACCGTGTAAAAGAGGCCCTTAACACTTTGTACCCCAGAGGGTTTTTTGTTTTTGCTTTTTTGTTTGGTGCTCCCTACCTTCCCAGAGCGAAAACGTTTTTTTTTTCCATTCACATTTTTTGTAGTTACAGTGTACTGTATGTGTATGGAGCTGTGTGAGGGCAATCTGTAACTTTCATTGATACCATTCTGGGGTGTCTACGAGTTATTGATCACTGTTTATTTCATTTTTTTGTGGGAGATGAAGTGACCGAAAACGGTGAATTGGCCATTTTGTAGTTTCTTTCTATTTGAGCGTTTTTTTTTTTTTATTTTTGGATGCTGGTCGGAAAAGGATAAAAGTCCTGCAAATTGATCATAAGGCCTCTTTTCACACAGTCAGTATTTTGCATCAGTATTTGATAAGTATTTGTAAGCCAAAAGAAGGAGTGGATCACAAACACAGAAGAGATGCAAATATTTCTATTACATTTTATCTCTGTTTTGGCTTATTAGTAATAATAATAATAATTTTTTTTTATACAGCGCCAACATATTCTGCAGTGCATTACAATTCAGGGGTTCATGTACTAACAGTCATAAATAACATAGCAACAGACAAGTCAATAATTACAACAAGAGGAATGAGAACCCTGCTCGCAAGAGCTTACAATCTATGAGGAGGTAGGGGGTGACACAAAAGGTAAAAGTGCTTGTTTTGTACAATGGTCCAGCCATCTTAGTAAAATAGGGAAGTAGATATAAAGCTGCATGACCTAGTCACCAGCCGATATTTGTAGAGCTTCTGGGTGCATGGGTGCGGTGGAGTGTTTGGTGGAGGATCAGGTTCAGGAAATGATAAATATATATCTATATATGGAAAGGGTTTAGATCAGGGGATGCGATAGGCCAACCTAAAAAGATGTGTTTTTAGGGAGTGCTTAAAACTGTGTATATTGTGAATTAACCTAATTTCTTGGGGTAGGGCATTCCAGAGAATTGGTGCAGGTCAGAAGTCTTTAAGCGGTCTTGAGAGGTTTGGATTACCATGGATGTCAGTCGTAAAACCATTAAGAGTGAAGAGCACGGGAAAGGTGGTAGACAGGGATGAGGGAGGAGATGTAAGGGGGTGCAGCACTAGGGAGAGCTTTGTGGGTGAGAACAAGCAGTTTAACCACCTAACTGTTTTGCCCAAGCTCAGCTCGGGCTGTGGGAAAAGTATTTAACTGTTCTGCGAGAGCTGAGCTCGGGCAGAAAGTGGAGGGGGAGGGGCTGCTTTAGATGCTGATATCTCCTCAATAGTAGCAGCTAGAAGCCTGCAACTGGTCTTGTTTGAAAGCTGGCATGACAGCATTAGTCCAAGCAACAGAGGAGATATCACTGTTCAAGTCAGAAAAATTGAGGGTAAAACCTGCTTTTACTTTCACTTTTAGCTGTAATCACTGCATCCCGATTTCTAACATTGATATCTTCCCATGTACTGAACACATTCCTGTCTGAAAGCTTGGAATGCCAGATTTTAAATAATACATTATAGCCCATATCTCTAGCTGGTACCAAACCAGAAATATGAGCAGATAAAGCAGACTGGTCTGGAGCAGGGGGGGGGGAGCAGTTACAGAGCTAACAGGCTGCAGGAGAAAAGGAGAAAAATATATAAAGATGTTGCATTATCATCAGTGTACTGACCCACATAATAAAATTATGCTATTTTTGCCACACAGTGATCTCCAAAAAAATGTAAAAATTGCTGTTTTTTTTAATCTTTCCCCCTAAAAATAAAAGAAAATAATAAAGTACTAACTACTCCCACAAAATTTAAAAAAAAATTGCAAAAAAAAATGTATGAAAAAAGTTATGACTGCTAGAACACAAAGGGGGGAAACATTATTGGTAGAGATGAGCAAGCATACTCGTCCGAGCTTGGTGCTCGTTCGAGTATTAGGGTACTCGTAAGTGCTCGCTGCTCGGACGAGTATCTCGCCATGCTCGAGGAAATGGCAACTTCCGCATCGTGCTTTTTTGGCGCCTATAAACTCAGCCAATCACAAGCCAGGAGACTCTGCGGTACACCCAGCATCACATGGGGCCCTTACATGTCGATAGCAGGGGTTGGCTGGCCTGATCAGGTGACCCTGGAATATACTAGTGACTGGCCGCGGTGCTCGGCTCAGATGCTGTCTGGATGTCGTTAGGGATAGAGCTGCTGCGTTTTCAGGGAGAGTGTTAGGGCCTGCATTTAGTTCTCTGTTAGGCAGGAATCACCCACAAAGAACCCAACAGCCCTTGATCAAAAAAATCTCTGTGCGACATTTGTCTGGGTCGCAGTCAAAATAGCCACCATTAACAGGGTGTGAGTTAGGTCTACGATAGTTTCTGCACGTCACGTTCCAAAAAAAACAAAACTACAAAAAAAATATATAAAAAAATATATAAAAAAAATAGTTTTTTGTTGTTTTAGCTCAGTGATACAAATCCATTTCACACAGCAGTGTGGAACCATTCTGTGTGTCACAGTTCAGCTGTCTACTCACTCCAATTCGTATTTTCTGTCCAGGTGACACTTTCTGTACGTCACTTAATCCAACCAGGTCTTTTGCTGTAACGTATATAGCTTGATCAAAAAAATCTCTGTGCGACATTTGTCTGGGTCGCAGTCAAAATAGCCACCATTAACAGGGTGTGAGTTAGGTCTACGATAGTTTCTGCACGTCACGTTCCAAAAAAAACAAAACTACAAAAAATATATAAAAAAATATATATAAAAAATAGTTTTTTTGTTGTTTTAGCTCAGTGATACAAATCCATTTCACACAGCTGCGTGGAACCATTCTGTCTGTCACAGTTCAGTACACTCACTACAATCCGTATTTTCTGTCCAGGTGACACTTTCTTTACGTCACTTAATTAAACCAGACTGAACAAGTTTGTGGGTTTCAGTACATCAGGCCCATTTATTTTTTATTTTTTATATAATACACTTATATACAGAAAATGTTGAGGGTCGAGGACGAGGGCGTGGGCGTGGGCATTCAATTACTGCAGGGGGCAGAGGCCGTGGTCCTGGGCAGGGTGAGACAGTACCTGCTGATGAGGGAGCAGGGGAACGCCGCAGAGCTACACTCCCTAGCTTCATGTCTCAACTTACAGGGACACGTGGTAGAGGACTGTTGAAACCACAACAGTGCGAACAGCTGATGTCGTGGATTGCGGACAGTGCTTCAAGTAATTTGTCCACCAGTCAGTCTTCCACGCAGTCCACCCAAGTTACCCAAGGGAGCACTCCTCTGGCTCCTCCACCTCAACCTCCTTCCCCCCAGTCTGCCCCCTCCCAGGAAAATTTGGAATGAGATCCGGCATACTCTGAGGAACTGTTTTCTGGACCCTTCCCAGAGTCACAAACCACTTCTCAGGTTGCTGCTGACCTCGCTCCCGATGCCCAAGTTTTCCAACTGTCGCAGTCTGTGGGTGATGATGATGATGACAATGTTGAGTTAGTGGAAGAAGTTTGTAAAGAGGTGTCGGACGATGAGGAGACACGGTTGTCAGACAGTGGTGAAGTTGTTGTCAGGGCAGGAAGTCCGAGGGGGGAGCAGACTGAGGAATCGGAGGATGACGAGGTGACTGACCCAAGCTGGGTTGATATGCCGAGTGAAGATAGTGCTTCTGAGGCGGAGGCGATTGCTGCAGCAGAACAGGTTGTAAGAGGCAGTGGTGTGGCCAGAGGGAGAAGCAGGGCCAGAGCTGGTGCATCAGCAGCAACTGTTTCACGTAGTGAAGCTCCCGTGGCGAGGCCTAGATGTTTTCAAGTCTGGAGGTTCTTTAAAGAAAGTGAGGATGACCGACGGACTGTGGTGTGCAACCTGTGCCACACCAGGATCAGCAGGGGTGCCACCACTACTAGCCTAACCACCACCAGCATGCGCAGGCATATGAGTGCTAAACACCCCACTCAATGGAACCAAGGCCGTTCACCACCTCCTGCGGGTCCCACCACTGCTCCTTCCCCTGTGTCACTCGCTGCCTCTGCTAGTCAACCCCCTGCGTCACTCACTGCCTCTGCTAGTCAACCCCCTGCCCAGGACCCCAGCACGAGCGCCTCCCGCCGGAAAACCACACCTTCGCCTCCACGATCCTCCACAGTGTCCACCAATGTGTCCCAGCGCAGCGTTCAGCTGTCTTTACAGCAGACGCTGGAGCTCAAGAGGAAATACAGTTCCACCCACCCACATGCCCAAGCCCTCAACGTCCACATCTCCAAATTGCTTAGCCTGGAGATGTTGCCCTATAGGCTGGTAGAGACCGAGGCCTTTCACAATCTCATGGCGGTGGCTGCCCCTCGGTATTCGGTCCCCAGCCGCCACTATTTTTCCCAATGTGCCGTCCCTACACCAGCACGTGTCACAGAACATCATCCGTGCCCTGAGCAACGCTGTTTCTGAGAAGGTCCACCTAACCACGGACACGTGGACAAGTGCTGCCGGGCAGGGACACTATATCTCACTGACGGCACATTGGGTTAACTTGGTGGAGGCTGGGACCGAGAATGACCCTGGGGCCGCTCATGTACTGCCCACACCGAGGATTGCGGGGCCTACCTCGGTCAAGGTCTCTCAGACGTACTATGCCTCCTCCTCCTCCGACCCCTCCTTTTCCTCCTCCTCCACCGAATTACCATCCGTGGGCACGGCGCCTTCAGTCGGTAGCTCTAGGCGCAGCAGCAGTGCCGTGGGTAAGCGCCAGCAGGCGGTGCTCAAACTGCTGAGCTTAGGTGAAAAAAAGGCACACCGCCCAAGAGCTGTTACAGGGCATCACGGCGCAGACCGATGTGTGGCTGGCACCGCTGAACCTCAAGCCAGGCATGATTGTGTGTGACAACGGGCGTAACCTGGTGGCGGCTCTGCAACTCGGCAGACTCACACATGTGCCATGCCTGGCCCACGTGTTCAATCTCATAGTTCAGCGGTTCCTCAAGACATACCCCAATCTGTCTGATTTGCTCACCAAGGTGCGCCGCATATGTGCGCATTTCCGCAAGTCGACCACAGATGCTGCCACACTCAGGACAGCCCAGCGCCGCCTACAACTGCCCGCTCACCGACTGTTGTGCGACGTGCCCACGAGATGGAATTCGACATTAAACATGTTATCCAGAGTTTACCAGCAGCGCAGAGCGATTGTAGACTGCCAGATGTCAACTAGTCAGGTCAGTCAGATTCCTCAAGTCTACAATGAGGAGTGGACGTGGATGTCTGATATCTGCCAGGTGTTAAGCAACTTTGAGGAGTCAACACAGATGGTCAGCGGCGATGCTGCCATTATCAGCCTCACCATCCCGCTGCTTTGCCTGTTGAAAAACTCACTGCTCAGCATCAAGTTGGATGCTTTGCGCTTGTCACAAGAGACGGTGGAGGAAGATACGTCGCTTGATAGCCAGAGCACCCTCCGGTCTGTTTCTCAGCGCGTATCGGAGGAGGGGGATGAGGATGAGGAGGAAGAGAGGAGGAGGAGGAGGAGGAGAATGTCGGCGAGACAGTAGAGGGTACCAGTGCTCAGTCCTTAACTCTTGAGCGTGTATGGGCTGAAGAGGAGGACTTGGAGGAGGAGGAGGAGGAGGAGGAGGAAATGGAGAGTCTGGCCACTGAGGAGAGGGAATTCTTGCGTGTTGGGACTCTGGCGCACATGGCAGACTTCATGTTAGGCTGCCTATCCCGTGACCCTCGCGTTAGAAGAATTTTTTCAAACACCGATTACTGGGTGTTCACTCTCCTGGACCCACGGTACAAGCAGAACCTTTCCACTCTCATCCCTGCAGAGGAAAGGAGTATGAGAGTGAATAGATATTAACAGGCCCTGGTGCACAAGCTGAAACAATTCTTTCCATCTGACGCCGCTAGCGGCAGAGGGCATGGTTCTGTGGGCCAAGTAGCGGGGGAGAGGAGCCGAGCAGGCAGCTTGTCCAGCACTGGCAGGGGAACGCTCTCCAAGGCCTTTGCCAGTTTTATGTCACCCCAGCAAGACACTGTCACCTGTCCCCAGTCTAGGCAGAGTAGGGGGGAGCTGTACAGAAAGATGGTGAGGGAGTACCTAGCTGACCATACCAACGTCCGTAGCGATCACTCTGCTCCATACAACTACTGGGTTTCAAAGCTGGACACGTGGCCTTAACTGGCGCTGTACGCCTTGGAGGTGCTGGCCTGCCCTGCCGCTAGCGTGCTGTCAGAGCGGGTATTCAGTGCAGCTTGTGGCGTCATCACCGATAAGCGTACACGCCTGTCAACTGACAGCGCTGACAGGCTGACGCTTATTAAAATGAACAAAGCCTGGATTTCACCGGAATTCAAATCTCCTCCGGGGGAAAGCAGCTAAAGATTAACATTACTTATGTATCTGATTCCTCTTCTCTACTCCTCCTACTCCTCCTCCTCCATGTCGTCTTTGCCTAACGCTGACTAAAAAAACGCCATTTTTTAGAGGTCCAACTGGCACTCTTTTACCACAATTTTTCAGGAGGGCCCCCTACAGGCCCTCTCTTCAAACAATTTTTCCGGAGGTCCACCTACAGGCCCTCTCTTCAAACAATTTTTCCGGAGGTCCACCTATAGGCCCTCTGTCCAAACAATTTTTCCGTCCATACTGCACGTCTTTTTCCTCTCTTTCTCTCTCTCTAAACTATTTTTCCGGATAGGTGCCGTATACGGTATTAAACTCAGAAGAATAGATACCGTACCGGTTGATGCTACAGTTTTTCCAAATCCATCCGGGTGTTGTCACCACCACACACGCTAGCCCAGGGGGCACTCCTCTGGCTCTTCCAGCTCAACCTCCTTCCCCCCAGCCTGCCCCCCACCTACAGGCCCTTTCTCCAAACAATTTACCCGGATAGGGGACGTATTAGATATTATACTGATTTTTGTTTGTTCCTCTTTTAATTGGCTCCTGACCTGTGATAGGCAGAGCATGGACACGTCCCCTTAGCTGCAGTAGAAAAGACACTCCCCTGGCCAGAGCAAACTCTTTTTCCTTTTCCGTGTTCGAAAAATCCATGAAATATATGGTCCCAAGATAGGGGACGTATACGATTTTAAACTGAGAAGAATCGATACCACACATGCCCCACTAGGAGAATTTGGGGTAATGGTGGGATTAGGCAGCCTCAGAGGCATCCATGCATGCTGCCCCTGCTGTTTCCTGTCCATTTCCGTGGTGTTTCCATCATTTTCTGAGGTTTCCAGGTTTTCACCCAGCCTTCCCTAGGCAGAGCCTTGGTCCCCTGCAAAAATGCTCGAGTCTCCCATTGACTTCAATGGGGTTCGTTATTCGAAACGAGCACCCGAGCATCGGGAAAAGTTCGACTCGAATAACGAGCACCCGAGCATTTTAGTGCTCGCTCATCTCTAATTATTGGTCCTTTAGGCTAAAACTAATTATGTCACTAAGGGCTTGTTCACACATCAGTTATTTAATCAGTTATTTCCATCAGTTATTGTGAGCCAGAACCAGGAGTGGAGCCTCCACAGAGATCAGGTGTAATAAAAAGATCTGCACCTGTTCTGTGTTTTTGACCTGCACCTGGTTTTGGCTCACAATAACTGATGGAAATAACTGATCAAATAACTGACGTGTGAACAAGCCCTAAGGGGTTACAAATGCAATTGTGACCTCTAAGTTATGCACCAACAAGATTAACTGCAGACAAATTAAAAATCTACAATAAAAAAGGTGACATTTTTGGGAGGGTTTTTCCAATTTTAACGGGTCTATAAGGAGGTTAAATTGGATCCTATACTGTATGGGCAAGCAGTGCAATGACTGGCACAGCTTACAGGCATCGGAGTAGCTGTTGGACAGATGAGTGACCCCGGCTGCTGCAGTAAGAATATATTGTGGTTTCCATAGTGAGAAAGGGGCAGATTCTAGAGATGTTTTTGAGGTGCAAGCAACATAAGTGGGCAAGAGATTGAATATAGGTGGTGAAGTAAAGATCAGTGTCAAACGTAACACCAAGACAGCAGGCGTGCTGCCTAGGAGTGATGATGGTGCCACACACTAAGGCTCCATTCACACATCCTGTTTTTCTTTCCTGATTCGATCCTGATTTTTTCAGGACCCATTGAAATGAATGGATCTAGATCAGGATCAGGATCGAATCAGGAAAGAAAAACAGGACGTGTGAATGGAGCCTAAGAGGGAGATATCAGGTTTGGGCAGGTTAGTAGATTTAGAGAACACAGGAAGTTCAGTTTCTGAAAGATTCAGTTTCAGATACAGAACATGATGTTAGAGATGGCAGACAGACAGTTACTGGTGTTCTGTAATACAGCAGGCGTGATGTCGGGGGATGACGTGTATAGTTGTGTGTTATCAGCATAGAGATGGTACTGGAAACCAAATCTTTTTACAATTACTGATCAAATACTGACCGTTTGAAAGAGGCTTTATGGATGCTCAAAATACAGGCTTAGTTTTTTTTTTGTTAAACAGTACTGAGAACATGGCCTTACTGCCACTGCCACTGCTGCTGCCCCCATCCCCACTCTGTTATGGGTCCATTATTGTCACTGTTACTGTCACAGCTACTGCTGCCACCCTCCCCACTCTGTCTTGGGGCCACTACTTGAATCTTGGGGCACTGCACAGTTAATTGCACTAAGGAGCCATTGCAATGCATGGGTGCGCAAAGGTTTCTTGCTTTACGGAAGAGTGCTGTATGCTTTACTTTCTGTTTGACAAAAGAGATTAGCTATGAATCTTGGTGCACTGCACAGTGATGTAGACGACGATAAATTACACCGGTAATACTGACGGCACAGTACCTACAGAATGGATTAACTATGCATATGGGTGCACTAGAACGTAATGCAGACGGGGATACATTCTCACTTTTTATGAATTTGTTTTTGGGAGGTGAAGTGACAAAAAATGGTGAAATGGCCGTTTTGATTTTTTTTTTTTACATTTGACCACGGCATCTGAGGGATTAAATGTATTCAATCAGCCTTAGGCTTGATCGCATACATCCTGGGTCTCTTCTGCTTGAAACAACAAAAACCCGGTGGCTATGGGTCCCACTGCGTGCGTGAGTGGGCGCCATCTTGTAAGTGGCGACTTCCACCATACATGTACAGTGGAGGTTGCCAAGGGGTTAAAGTGCTCCTGTCACCATAAAATGCAATGCAATCTGCAAGCAGCATGTTATAGAACAGGAGGAGCTGCACAGATTGATATACAAGCCCAATTCCAAAAAAATTTGGGATGCTGTGCAATGTAAATAAAAACAGAATGCATGGATTTGCAAATCTCATAGACCCATATTTTATTCACAATGGATCATAGAACACATATCAGATGTTGAAAGTGAGACATTTTACGATTTCATGAAAAAAATGAACTCATTTACAACTTGATGGTAGCAACACATCTCAAAAAAATTGGGACAAAGTCATGTCTACCATTGTGTAGCATCCCCTTTTCTTTTAACAACAGTCTGTAAACATCTGGAAAGTGCGGAGCACCAATTGCTGGAGTTTCATTAGATTTTGGCGCATTCTTGTCTGATGTTGGATTCTAGCTGTTCAACAGTCCTGGGTCTTCTCTGCCATATTCTTTGTTTTTATGATGCACCAAATGTTTCCTATTGGTGAAAGGTCTTGACAGCAGTTCAGCACCCAGACTCTTCTTCTGTTAAGCCATGCTGTTATGATGGATGCAGTATGTGGTTTAGCATTGTCTTGCTGTAATATGCAAGGCCTTCCCTGAAGGAGACATTGTCTGGATGGCAGCATGTGGTGTTCTAAAGCCTTTGTATACTGTTCAGTATTGATAATGCGTTTCCAGATGTGTAAGTTGCCCACGTCATAGGCATTAATGCAACTCCATACCATCAGAGATGCAGGCTTTTGAACAGTGTGCTGTTAACAAGCTGGATGGACCCTCTCCTCTTGAGCCCACAGACACAGCATCTGTGGTTTCCAAAAAAAAAAATCACATTTTGAATCAGTCAATTTTAAAAGAGCTTTGGCACGGAGAAGATGGTGTCGTTTCTGGATTGTGTTGACATATGGCTTCTTCTTTGCATGATACAGTTTTAACTTGCATTTGTGGATTGCACTGTGATCTGTGTTCACAGACAATGATTCTAGAAGTGTTCCTGAGCCCATGCAATGATTTCCAGTACAGAATCATGTCTGTTTTTAATGCAGTGAAGGCCATAGATCACAAGCATCCAGTATTGATCATTGGCCTTGTCCCTTGTGCTCATGGCTTTCTCCAGATTCTCTGAATCTTTTGATGATGTTATGTAGTGCAGATAGTGGGGTATTCAAAACCCTCTAAATTTTATGTTCTTCAATATAAAATTGTGAGTACTTTGAATACCCCACTTTTTTAGATACGTTGCTGACATGAAATTCTAAAAGATTTTTCAAATTTTTTTCATGAAATGTTAAACTGTCTCACTTTCAACATCTGATATGTGTTCTATGTTCTCTTATGGAATCGTGGGTTATATATTTTTGTGGGAAAAAATTTATTAATCTTTGCGTTTTCTGAACTTAACACCAGCCCCTGAACAGCTATCAGTGACAGACAGCTATCTAAAGGTATGTATACACACTTACACAAAGAATGCTATCAATTACTTATAACATCTACCCCATGTACAGCTATCAGCGACTGACAGATATCTCTGTATACACACTTACAGAGAATGCTATCTATCACTGATGACACCTCTCCCATGTACAAATATCAGTGACTGACAGCTATCTATGTATACACACTAACACAGAGAATGCTATCAATCACTTATAATACCTCCCTCATGTACAACTATTAGTGACTGACAGCTAGCTATGTATACACACTTACACAGAGAATGCTATCAATCACTAATGACACCTCTCCCATGTACAAATATCAGTGACTGACAGCTATTTCTGTATACACAGAGAATGCTATCAATTACTGGTGACACCTCCCCTGTGTACAACTATCAGGAACTGACAGCTATGTATGTATACACACTTACACAGAGAATACTATCAATCACTGATAACATCTACCCCATGTACAACTGAAGTCAGAGCAGAGATTAAATAAAATACAAATAAATACATATATGAATCTCTTCAGCTTCTCTTGCTTTATAAAATGTTGCCTGTAGGTAGAACTGCATTCTGTGACAGATCCTCTTTAAATGAACCTTATTCTTATTAGTATACTTCTCTTACAAAAGGATTCAACGGGTGACATAAGCTCTGGTGCTTCTGTGTTTTACCTAACTCACCATGAGGCTACCTGCATTTCTATTTATCCCCTCTAAGGAATGTATTGCTAGCATGCAGACACCAGCAGTGTTGCCCTCATGCTGACCTATGAGTATTGCAGCATTTCCAA